>LR990623.1:30312872-30912872 GCA_905147815.2 Phalera bucephala | reverse complement strand
TGTTATGACGAGCATGACAATACTTACAATGTGTAAGCCTGCAATATTTATCTTGATGACCGGTGCGTAAACAATTTTTACAAAAGTTATTGTAGGTTGCAACTTTTCTATTACAGGTTGAATAGGTAATGATTATGTTTATACAACGGACACGTAAGTAGTTATGTATATCAGACCAGTACACAGCTCAGTGCATACTTGCACTTTAAAAGATGATGCAATAATAACAAACTATTGCTCATGCGAATTAATTACAAGTACTGTTTTGCTGATTCGGCTTAACTTATCAAGTAAACAGATATCAGGTTACATGTTTAGTCTCAGTTCAGTTCCAATAATTGTTTTGATTAATAAGCAGATATGAATAAATGCGGCGTGGGCGCCTTCTAGAAAGATGTGTTTACTTAGCGATGCCTATAAATACCCATCACCGAGAAAAGTACCTCAATATCGACTAAGCTCTCTTACCGTTCGCACGAACCTTAAGCAATACTATTGACTGCATAGAATTTTGTATATTCATTATAAATTAATATTGTAAAATAAATATATTTTTATAAAGTCACGCCGGCCTTTATATTTGACTGGCGCAGCCGAACGGTAGGATTTATTTATTTATTTATTTATTTAAAGCCTCACTATCGACAATTCACAAATTTTACATAAATAAATTATATCAATTTTTCATGCTGTGTGAAGTATCTTTTTAGGCGTGTACTACACTCTCTAATGCGGGTACTCAAATTATAAAAATTATATAAAATTACAGCATAACTATAAAATTACTAGGATAATAAAATATTACATAACATAACATGGAATTACTAAAAACAAAATAAAATGATAAAATTAAATTACACAAAAAAAAAATACATCGGAGTTACAGGGACGCTAAAGAAAAAGTAGTAGATAATATTAATCATTTTACGAACTTAGTTTTTGAAGAACTCTCTTTCGAAAGGCTGCGAGCGGACGGCTAAAGATGTCAACATCATTAACATCAACATATGCTTTTTTATTGCGATTTAAAGGACAGTTCATCTTTGTTCGATAATAGGTTGGAGCAAAGTTGATTTTTAGTGCAAATCTGGGTACTCTTCTCGGAACCGATAAGTTTATTTGAGCGACTTGGTGTGGATTATCAATGTAACCATTAACTAGTTTATATAAAAATATTGAGTCTGCAAGTTTGCGATGGTTTTGTAGTGTTACGAGTCCAAAGTGTTTTAATCGAGTATTGTTATCTGCGCGGTAAGGACAATTGGGATCTTTATATGCTATAAACCTGGTAAAAGCTCTCTGTACGCGTTCCAGACGGTTTATATGGATTTGATAATGTGGGTCCCAGACGCAACTAGCATATTCCAAAACACTGCGGATCAAGGTGTTGTATAAACATATTATCGCATGAACATTAGAGAAGTCTTTGCACATGCGTTTCAAGAAGCCCAATATCTTCCATGCCTTAGATATAATGGAGTTCATGTGCTCAACAAACCCCAACCCAGTGTCGACTATTACGCCCAGATCCCGAATCCTGTCAACTTCTGTCAGTTGCTCAGTAACTAGCAGAAATTGGATTCTTATTTTTTGTGAGCCTTATGTGTACGCATTTACTGGCATTTAAGAACATATTATTTTCTTAACACCATTCGTGGACCGCGTTAAGATCATCCTGAAGTTTGGACGCATCTTTCATATCACTTATGGTTTTATACAATTTAAGGTCATCTGCAAAAAGTTAAATATTCAGAGTTGCGTAATTTATCACATATATCATTGACAAAGACTAAAAACAGGATTGGGCCTAAATGAGAGCCCTGCGGAACACCAGAACATGCTATATAGTCACACGATTTATAACCGTGGGCTATAACCCTCATGACCCGATTCTCCAAATATGATTGAAACCATGATAAAAGTGGTCCATGAATGCCAAAACGTCTGAGTTTTATAATTAAGAGATTATGATCTACTTTGTCAAACGCGCTGCTAAAATCGGTGTAAATAGCGTCCACTTGAGATCGATTATCGATAGATTTTGAAACATCTGTAATGTATTTGACGAGATTAGTAATAGTTGATCTATGCTGACAAAAGCTATGTTGACTATAAGATATCATATTTCTTGTGTGTGCTGTTAAAGAGGGGCAGATGAGGGATTCAAATATTTTAGAGAATATGTTCAGAATGGACACTGGCCTGTAGTTCGTAACACACTTGCCATCGCCCTTTTTATAAATAGGGACTACGTTAACTTCCTTCCATATTGCTGGAAATCCTTCTTCTACTTAGTCTTTAAAGATTTCTGGAAAATTATTTTGAGAGGCAATGCAAGGTATTTACGTGTCCTTTAAATAAAATAAGGCAATATTCCGTCCGGGCCAGCCCCTTTACTGTCGTCTATGTTTTTTAATATTCTTAAAATGTTAAGCTCACTTACATGAATACTACTTAGGCAGCTCTGAGTAAATGACTTCTCACCATCCAAGAGTCCAGAGTGGTTTTATGGGGAGTAAATAGATGAGAAATGAGAAGCAAAAAGATCACAAATCGCATCGCCTGATTTTGCACAGGTATTTCCTAGATGCATTTCTCCAGGTATCTTCGATGTTCCACCACGTTTCTCTTTAACAAATCTCCAAAAGCTTTTAGGATTTAATTTAATTGAGTTTTCAACATTAGAGATATAGCCCTTATAGCATTTTTTGATAATACGATCCACTCGTTTGTTGGCCATTAGAAGTTCAATAAAGTCACGAGGATTATTATAACGTTTAAATCTTCGCCTAATATTATCTCTTTCTGAGATAAGAGACTGTAAAGAACCGTAACCCAGATAGGCAATTTACTTTTGCGTAACTTGGTTTTTGGAACAGTTGACTCTATTATTTCGAACAAGATACTGTAGAATTTCTGTGTCATAATATCGACATCGCCGCAGCCCAGCTCTGACACCCAGTTAACCTGACTTAACTTTCTGTTAATAAGTTCATAGTCTGCTTTTTTGAAATTATGTGAGGAAAAATTTTTACATTTAAGTGGTGGAGAAGCTATAAACTTAACATTAATTTCTATAGCAGGATGATAATTGTCAAGTTTACTGAGTGTATCGTGGGCTTCTTCAATCGTCAACCCTTCAAAATTACTGAAAACTAAGTCCAATGTTCGCTGATGTGAGTTCTTTACATAGTTCAATTGTTTTAAGTTATTCTGAGACAAAAAGTCAACAAAACTATAACCCACAGCATTGTCATAATTAGTAGGCATTAAATTATTACAGTTATCAACATTCATCCATTCTATAAAGCTTAAATTAAAATCACTAAATATAAGCATTTCAGTGGCATTATTATTCATAATAGTAGTCACATTATCCAAAAACGAATTCAATGAGCTCAATGTAATCAGCGGTGGTAGGTATACAACACAGAGTAAAATTTCCCTCAACACATTGTCCTCTTTGATCTCTAATGTAATCCAAAGGTCTTCATTAGAGCTCTCTAATTGTTGAAGTCTCCTAGATTGTATGTTTCTGGACACAGCAAAAAGAACTCCGCCTCCATCTTTCCCAGCTGCCGAAGTAGTTTTACGATCGCGACGATAGACGTGATAATTTTTGTTAAATAGTTCATTGTCTTCAATAGTATCGTTTAGCCAAGTCTCAGTTCCGACTATTATATTATAATTGTGATTAAGGCTAGCAAGATGTATATCATTTAGTTTAGTTTAGTTTAGATGTATATCATTTAGTTTCATTTCAGTCGCGATAAGTGCTGGAGCGGTCATATCTGACAAGCTGTAGGAGTACAAGCATCGATTCCGGACCACAATCGCCTGGCCGAATCCTAGAAAAGGACCTACCTTCGAACAAAGAAATTCGTCAAGAAGTGCCTGCAGATATACAAAGAGCGCCTTTCCCACATGATCCTATTTTTCTGTCTATTCTGAATTTAATTGGACAAGCATCGCTAATTTCATTCAGACCCGGAGCCTGTGATTTTTGACCGGAATTACAATTCCGGTCAAAAATCACGGGAATTATTTGGATAAAAGGATATCACATTATTAGACAAGCATCGCTAATTTGTGATTAGAATTAGGATCTCACGGGATTTAGACAAGCATCGCTAAGCCGTAGATCACCAGTTAGGGCCATAAGAATCAGACAAGCATCGCTTAACTTACGTAAAACTTTGTCGTATTTTTTTTTTGAAGAGAAAATTACTTCCAATGAGTCGATCACAAGGTTCACATGAGAAAGTAATATTAAATTTTAAATTCAGTGACTCGATCACAAGATTCACGTGAATATTTTAAAAGAAGTAAAAAACGTTGTTCTGCCTATAAAGGTTAAAAATAATTTAATATAGTAAACAGTTTTATTATTGTACTTTTTATTTTTGTGTGTAATTTTTAAATTATATTTTTTTATTGTTTTGTTTGTGTGTAATATTTATTGTTTTTTTTTTATATTATTGTGCTTTGCATTTGTTAAAAGCAAAATATTTAAAATGAATCAGATTCAGATCATTCTAAAAGAAATAATCGATATTATTCCGCGTCCCGACGGTAACGAACAGTTACTTAATTTTTTCATCCAAAAGTGCGACTACGTAATTAGAAGTTTTAATCGCGAAAATAATGCTGCACAACAAATGTATAGTTACCATAGTCTGACGTGTAAATTAACTGATAAAGCCGCGAAACTAGTGAGAAAAGAATTAATATCAATTCTTGGTATAGCCTAAAGGAACTCCTTATAGAACATTTTGGAGATCCTAGAACAGAAGACTGCATAGCAGTAGAATTAGAAAATATTAAAATTAAATCAGGAGAATCATACATGGAACTAGCTCATAGAATTCAAAACGTTAAAATTTTCTGAATTGAATTTGTTAACCGATGAAGGCGTTAAAGCCGCCAAAATGATTATTTATAATAACTCTGCATTAAATAGCTTTTTGTTTAACTTACCAGAAGACCTATTAAGGATTGTAATATTAAATATATGCGCGAATTTGGAATCAGCCTTAGGAATAGTTACGGAGGAAGTAAACTTTCATAATCACTATAATGCAAATACTAAAGTTAAATCAAATAATAGTATACAAATAAATAAACCAATGCCAGCTCAATTTAAATTTGGCATACCTCAAAACAGATTCTTTCAAACAAATTTCCCACAAAGACAATTAGTGAATAACTTCCGACCTAACCCTAACGGAAATCAGGATTTTTCAAACTCAACCCAAATCAACATTTCCGTTTCGGGATTTCCAACAAAATTATAAATAAAAATCAAAATTCAGATAATGACGTAACTATGAGGATAGCGGTACGCAAAAATATGATCGAAAATTTATATGAAAATGACGTAGATGACATCGACTTTGAGACTGACGAATATGACCCAGTGACAATCGATGAAGTCGACGACGAAAACCCCGATAATGTTGTTCCTCCACCTGAAAATTTTCCGATGGATCCATCACAAGATCCCCCGAAATAATAAATCTTAATTATTACTAAAACATAAAATTACTGCATATAATAATACCTGATTTTCATTCGAAATTTATGATCGATACCGGAAATACTAGATCCTTCATAAGCCCCGAGAAAGCTAATAAATTCTTTTACAATATTATCAATACAGAACCTTTTGAAATAATCAGTACACATGGATACAGTAGGAATAATAAAGTAGCCTATATGCCCTTAACAAAAACATTTAAAAGCAAACTGTCACAAATTTTATATTTTTGACGTATACAGTAGATACAATGGAACTAGAAGCAACAATAGATATGAAGAATCAAGTAATAAAAACTACAAATACTAAAATTCCAATATTATACAGAAAACCTTATGAAATAAAATTATCACCGCGTTCAGAAACTCGTGTTAAAATTCCGACAAATCTCAAAAATGGTGAAGCCATACTAATTTTTTTAGAATTTTAGCCAGGAGTAAGAATGCCTGATGCAATAGTAAATTGTAAGAATTCAATAGCTCAAACAATTATACAAAATTCTACAGATCAGGATGTTATATTAAAATTTGATAATCCAATAAATGTGGATAAATTTGAGGAAAATTTTTTCAACAATGTCAACACTTAAAATTAAATGAAAAAAAAAAAATTAGAACAAAACCTTTCTAAATTAAGATGAGAACATTTGAAGAACGAAGAGTAACAAACCATAGAAAAATTATCAGTAATAACATAAATTAATACAACAATAAATTAACTTCAGTTAGAGAGACATATCCTATTGTGATGACATCCCGTTAACTTTTACAAACCAGGTTAAACAAAAAATAAGAACTACTAATGAATATCCTATAAATATAAAACCGTATAGACATGCCTCAACGGAAAATAAAGAAATTCAAGAAGAAACAGGTAGATAAATTAGTAAGAAACAATGTTATTAGAGAATCACACTCCCCGTGGAGCGCCCTAGTTCACCTAGTCCCCAAAAAAATGGACGCCTCTGGCGAACGAAAGTTTCGTATGGTCATAGATTACAGACGACTAAATGAAATAACTGTAGACGACAAATACCCATTACCAAACATTTTTTTTTTTTAAAAAACGTAATTACCAAACATTTCGGACTTTTTTGATAAATAAGGAAAAGCGTGTTATTTTTCTACATTAGATTTAGCTAGTGGTTACCATCAGATTGAAGTAGAAAAACAGGATCAATTTAAAACAGCATTTACAACACAAAATGGACATTATGAATTTACTAGAATGCACATTATGAGTTTAAAAACAGCCCCCGCACCATTCCATCGACCAATGGATAATATACTTAGAGGCTTCAAGGGTATCCATTGTTTAGTTTACTTAGATGATATCATTATATTCTCAAGTAATTTGGAAGAACATTTAGAAAAATTAGAAAATGTTTTTGATAGACTTAGGCAAACAAATTTAAAAAGTTACTTGAGACAAGTGTGAATTTCTCAGAAAAGAAGTTCTTTACCTAGGTCACACTATTACCGAAAATGGTCTTCAACCAAATGATGACCAAATTAAAGCCATATTACAATTTCCATTACCTAAAACACCTTCGGAAATACGTAGTTTTGTTAGATTAGTAGGTTACTACCGAAAATTCATTAAAGATTTTTCCAAATTAACACAACCCCTCACTAAATGTTTAAAGAAAAGACACAAAATTATTATCAATAAAGAATATATTGATGCATTTGAAAAGTGCAAAGAAATTCCGACAAATGCCCCAATTCTACAGTATCACGTATTTCACGAAACCATTTTAGTTAACAACAGACGCATCAAATTATGCCCTTGGCGCTATACTATCACAAGGACCGATAGGTAGCGATAAACCAGTAGCTTACCTTAGTAGAACATTAAATGACGCAGAAACACGTTATAGCATAATAGAAAAATAATTATTAGCCATAGTATGGGCGTGTAGAAAATGTAAGCCTTACTTATCCATATAAGTAAGGCTTAAATTATTTATGTATTAAAATTAATAAATTCTAATTTATTATTTGTTTATTATTTAATTAATATTTATTAATATATTAATAAATATTAATTTAAATTAATAAATTCACCATATTAAGTAATAAACCTCTAATGTGGTTATATTCAGTTAAAGAACCCGGAAATAGACTTACCCATTGGAAATTACAATTAGTAGCATTTGATTATGCAATAAAATACAAACCCGGAAAACAAAATGGTAACGCTGATGCGCTTTTGCGTGCAAAAATTAACATACTAAAAGATAATCTATCAATGAAAGTTAATGCCTTCAGTCCCATAACCATATTCTCCGAAGATTCAAATAAATCAGTTAGTCAAATTAACCAACCCAGTTCCTTCTTTAAATAGTAGTACTTTCTGCCGCATCCGCAGACCGCATCTGAAAAATCAGAATCATCTTTTATAATTGTCCATTCAGAGGATAACATGGATTCTTCCGATATTCCTATTTTACAAGAAGCAATTGATACCAAACCTAATCAAATACTAATATACACCTGAAATAGAAATGAATTTTCTATTAAAAATTTATCCAGTGATGAACAAAAGGTATTAGAAGTTCATTTACCATTAAACAATACCGAGTTAATAAAATCATTTCTAAAGAAATATATTAAGCCTTAAATAAAATATTTCTTATATTTCGACGATGAACGTCACCGTAAACAGTTTACAGAAATTATTGTAACTTTATTCAAAAAGGTTTCAGTAAAATTCGATGAATGCACGTAGTGTACGTTGAAGATGAATATGAGCAACGTGATATAGTATTAAAATACCATATTGGCAAAACTTGTCACCGTGGTATAAAAGAAACCATTGCTCATCTTAAACGAACATTTTTCTGGCAAAATTTAGAACAAACCGTATCAAGCAACATTAATTCTTGCGAAATATGTAAAACTATGAAATACGATAGAAAACCCTTAAATCTTAAATTACAATTGACTCAACTAGACCCTTTCAAAAAAAATATAGATTTATTCTCCATAGAAGGCAAATATTTTCTAACGATAGTAGACTCCTTTAGTAAATTAAGTCAAGCAATCGAAGTTTCAAATAGAACAACACCAGAGTTAGTAAGAGCATTAATAAAATATTTTTCTATTTACGGAATACCTAGAAGGATAAGTTCAGATCCAGGTTCAGAATTTAATAACAACTTACTCAAAGAAATGTTAGTATTTTATAAAATAGATTTATATATTGGAACACCACATAACCCTAACTCAATGGGCATTGTTGAACGTTTTCATTCGACAATTATAGGAATTTATAGACTAGCGAAATACGAAAGGAAAATAACAGATACAGCCTCAGTAATGACATACGCGATAATGTCGTATAACCAGTCCATACATTCAACAACTGGTCTTACGCCATTTGTAGTAGTTTTCGGACATACAGACTCATCCAGTACATTTGAAGTTGATTTTGTAAAGAACTATACACAACAACTTGTTTTAGAACATAAAATGATTAATGATAAAATTAAAATCATAGAAAAACAAGGAGGTGAAGAAGGAATAAAATTCAAACAAGGAGACACCGTATTTATAAAAGGCTTTAATATAAGACGAAGTAAAGACCAAACGCGTTATAATAAGGCAAAGATCATAGGAAAAGTTATTAAAAACACAGTACCAGTAGAGTCTCATCAGAGACACACAAAAGTTCCGTTAAAAGATATTAAACGTCCTCCGCAGGTTCGCGCTCCTGATACTCGTACAGGCAGCCCAAAACCTGGCCCTTCAACTTCAGAAAATTGAAGATAATCCTGGAATCTTCCCAGTTAAAGAAGGACAAGCATTCATTGCCCGGAGTCACAGGGAAGCGGCGTTATTGGCCACAGCTGGCGTGGCACATGTGGTGGGGCGCATACGGCGGCTCGGCCTGCCTGCAGGTCGCCCTCAACAAAACCGAGGCCGTTTTCCTCCACGGTCCCAGGAACCGGCTACCCCCCGACACTAACATAGTTGTTGGGCGTCAGCGCATAAATATTTCGGCCTAAATACGCTACCTGGGCCTCATACTGGACGGACGCTGGTCGTTTACGTTCACCGCCCTAGCGCTAAAATTAATGGTGACTGCAGGAGCCCTTTCGAGGCTCTTGCCAAACTTGGGCGGGCCAGAGGCCTCGGCGAGGAGGCTGTATGCGGGGATGGTGCAGTTCCAGGCCCAATACGGGTCCCCAATCTGGGCAGGCGCCCTGACGGCCCGAGGCGCGGTGCAGAGTTGCACCGAGCTGCGCTGGAGAGCTGGCGGTGCAAGCTCGTCCATCCCACTGCTGGCCACGCCGTCATCGCTGCGGTACTGCCGGTCTTCTGGGAGTGGCTGGGGCGCGACACAGTATCCTCACGTACCGTCTGACGTAGGTACTGTCCGGGCATGGTTGCTTCGGGCGGCATCTGTGGCGGATCGGTCGTGAGGAGGCGGAGCGCTGCCACCATTGTGCGGCCCCGGAAGACACGGCGGCGCACACGTTGCTGGTGTGTCCGGCATGGGATGACGAGTGGCGCCGGCTCGCCGGAGCGCTCGGTGCAGAGGGACAGGCGCTGTCGCTCCCGACTGTGGTATCATCCATGGTTGGGAGCGAGAGCGCCTGGGCAGCAATGGCGGCCTTTTGTGAGGCCGTCATGTCCGCAAAGGAGGAGGCAGAACGGGTGAGGGAGGAGACGTCCTTCAATCGTCCGCTCGCAGACGGCGCGTTGGGCGAAGGCGCAGGGATTACATCCGAAACGACCTTCGCCCACCGTAATCTCGGCCTGTAGGCGTCTGGGAGGGCGCCCTAGCACACGCAGGCCCGCGCCGTAAAAGCGCTGCGTCCGCGTAGCCTCCAAAAGGCGATAGGGGGGAGACCGAACTTACCTAGACGTGTCGAGGTCCGCCTACGGACCGAGCCCGCCGGCGCCACAGAGGTCATGCCAGTGACGATTCCTGTGGCCCGGCAAAAGGGCAGTGGGACGCTGAGGGGTTTTAGTGGGTGCAAGCCCCACATAACCACCCGGGCCGTGCCCTCGGCCCAGGTATGCATTAGGCATTTCACCTCGTAAAAAAAAGGACAAGTATTCATTAGTACATATAATTGGAATATAATTAAAATATTAGATTTAAAATTAGTCAACAACAGTATCGAATATAAAGTTAACAAATATTACGAGGTTCACAATTATTTATAAGAAAAATTTAATGTATATTTCTTAGACGGAAATATCATAAATGTACAAGTTCAAACTGAGTATATTATGAGTTTAATATTAGAACGCTATAATCAATTAGTTCCAACAACCAGAATTAAAAGAGGTATTTTAAATCCCCTAGGCTCAATAATTAAAGCCACTACAGGCAATCTAGATAACGAAGACACAATCAGATACGATTCCTTAATAAGTTATATTCAATCCAAACAAACTGCTATTGATAACAAAATAACGTTAGTTTCCGAAACAATTGGAGTATTAGTTAACCTGACAAACTCTACAAGAAATAATTTTATTGAAATAGATAAAACAATTAACGAAATAGAATCTATCCTAAATAAAACTCAATTTCAGCATAGTAAAGAAATTGTTTTGAATACTCGCGATTTAATTATCCATAATTATCAAATTTTGTTAACTAGGTTAGATGAGGTTGAAACCGCTATTACTTTTAGTAGATTAAATATTTTACATCAATCCATATTAGATATAAATGAATTGTTATCAACTCTTAAAGACATAGATAGATAGATTAATTTATCTATTTTCTCTATCTATCTATAACCTCACGCCAGATCCCTTGCGGGGTAGGCAAAGAGTACAGAGTTCCAACAGGTTCTTTCCTTACATACCTCTCTGGCTTCCTCGACTCTCATAGTTCGTCTCATACACGCTCGCCGGTTACGGAGACTCTTGACTTTTCCATCAGATAAGACTCGGTTTATTTGGTCGTGGTAAGATAGTCTAGGTCTTCCCCGGCACCTGCATCCTTCCACTTTCACATTGTATATCTGTTTTGTCATTCTTTCCTCTGGCATTCTTTCTATATGCCCGAACCAACGGAGCATGCCCTTTCTCATCTTTACACCGATACTATCTTTCATACCTACTCGCTGTCTTACTATGATATGAGATAAATTAATGTATCCAGTAAATACCAATAATTTGATAAAAATTGAACATTGTATAGACATAAGAGCATATATCAAAGACAAACGAATAACGTTTATTATGTCAATACCAATTGTCCAATTAGATTTCTATAACTACTACAACCTTCATCCCTTTCCCATGTATAATCCTCATTTAAACCTAACATTCTTATTAACTCCTCAATATCCCCAAATCCTTGTCAGAGGGTCAGATATTCTTCCACTGTCACAGCCATGCAAAGAATTAGACGAAGGAGAGTTCCTGTGTTATGAGGATAATTTATCTTTCAGTAATGAAGACTTGTGCATTACAGATTTGATGAAATTTTCTTCACGAATTACATCATGTTCTCCACTTACAGTAAAATCTTCAAGGAAGAAGGTCAAATCTATTCGGCTTGACACATGATTATTATATTCAGAAAAACATGCATTTCTGACAGAACACTGTGAAAATGATTTTAATCAGTACAACATTTTTGGCACATATATTATCCTTAGATAATGAATGTGAAGCTAAATTAGAAAACATCACATTAAGGAAACGTCTCATACAGTTGACTAATCAAGTCTTTCATCAAGTTCCAGTAATAAATTTACCCAGCATCACGGAAACAGGAAAAGTCTACAATCAGCCAATCACCCTAGATGAAGTAAACTTAGAAAATATTTAGTTCCTGTCACATATGTTAAATAGTAAAAGTGAAAAACTCAGTGAAAACTACGTATATTCAGTGAATGTGCATAGCATTAGTTAAGGCACTATAATCATTTACGTTACCTTAATAATTGTACTCTTGATTGTTATATATATTAATAAGTCTAAAATATTGTCCTTATGTAAACATAAGCAAAATCAATATTCTTAAAAACCGAAGCTGATTTTGAACTTATGGAGGGAGGAGTTATGTATACTTTGACTTAACAATTGGGGGTAGTTGTGGTGACTACAGTTTTTTCGGAGCTCTGATTTAATTGAAATTTAAAATTAATTAATACTCACAGTTTATCTTTCTTATGTATTAAAGTATCTTGCATCCTCTATTGCACTCACTCTCACTATAATTTTTACTCTTCCACCTGATATCACTACTCTTCATAAAGCACAAAATGGACCTCTTCACGAAGCTATCCAACTGCATGGATGATTTAACAGCAACTTTTTCTGCACGAATGGACCAGTATGAGGAGGAACTGAAGGCTGCTGGTGGCAATGATGCACCCCACAAGTCCTTGTCAAGTCTCTCCAAAGACTTCATGGACTTTAAAACCATTATTTGGAGGACTGTTGGAGCCATTAAAAGTCAAATGGAGCTGTTAGTGCTTGGCCTGGATCGCCATGAAATGGCATCCCGTGCTAAAGTGCTGCTATTACATGGTCTCCCAGAGAAGAAGGACGAAGATAGCACTTCCATAGTGGTCCAGACATTGATTACCAAATGCAAAGTTGCCAGCGTCACTGCTACCGAAATAGTGGCTTGTCATCGCCTGGGAGCCGCCACCGGGAAATCACGTCCCCTCCTTGTACGGTTCCTAAGTCGCGATCTGCGTAGTGAGGTCTGGCGAAGGAAGACTGAGCTGAAGGGCACGGGTCTGACGCTTTCAGAGTTTCTGACTAAGCCTAGGCATGATACATTCCTGGATGCACGCAAGCACTTTGGCGTAAGGCAGTGCTGGACCTCCGAGGGCAAAATAGTAATTTTGCTTCCTAATAAAGCACGACGGAAGATAGAATCTGCGGCTGAATTGCAGCAACTCATTGTCCAGTTTCCAGTGGTGGCGTCAACGTCTGGGCTAGCTGCTGTTCCCAAAAACACCATGGCAGAATTAAGTGAAGCGCATTCAAAGCCAGCTGAAAAGAGATCGCGGAAGCCAGCCAAGTAGTGTATTTTATACACTAACGGGTACTGTATAGATTTATAATTTTTTTTTTTTTATGTTTGTTTAGTTTTTGCACTCTTTTTTGTTTTTGTTCTCTTTTATCACTTTTTTATTACTTTACCGTAAATTTTATTTATACCCCATAATTATTACTTTTATTGTTTTGTTTACCTAATTGGATTGACATTGACAGCACGTTCGGAAATGTCCCATTATTGTATAGAGTATGTGAATATCAGTCTTTTAATCTATCAGTTTGTGTAAAACTGGCGAGTGTAAAGAGGAGCTATTTTGTATTCGGTTTTTTTTTAGTTTAATATTATTTTTATTTCATATTATTATTTATATTATTGTGTTTTTTTTATGTTTGATTTGTCTGATGACAGTTTTTCATTTTGCTCTTCTTCGTGTGCATCGGATGACAGCTTCGCGTCCGCTCTTTCTGATGATTCCGTTCACCTGCGCGAACAACTTTCCTCCCTTCTATCTCCCTTTAAAAAAATCTTCAATGTAGCCCATATAAATGCTCAGAGCGTTCCCGCCCACTATCCTGATTTATTGTCTTCTTTTGACTCTGATATTATACATGCTGTACTTATTTCCGAGACTTTCCTCAAACCGGCTGTTCCTTCCACACAGTATTCTTTGACCGGGTACAAACTCATTCGCAATGACAGAACGGGCAAGGGAGGTGGGGGGGTTGCGGTTTACCTTCGCGAAGATATTGCTTATAAAGTCGTTGACCAGTCTCCGAGTGTTTATTCAAAATTTGCAGAACATCTTTTTGTAGAACTCACGCTCAACCATGCTAAGATCCTCCCTAGGTGTTTATTATAGTCCCTCATGTTATATTGATTATTTCCTTTCTTTCGAATCTAAGCTTGAGTATTTTTCATCATTATATGACAATACAATTATTCTCGGAGACTTCAACACCTGCTTGCTGAAGGATAATACCCGCAGCCGTAGCCTCAGGTCTCTTGTCTCTTCTGTCAACATGTGTATTCTTCCACTTAACGCTACTCATCATGCTCCCCATTGTTCCCCTTCCCTTCTAGATCTAATCGTAGTATCTGACCCTAGTAAGGTAGCCCTACACGGACAACTCCCAGCCTCTTTTTCTTACCATGACCTTATATTCCTTTCTTATAAAATTTGCGCTCCTAAACGCAAATCTAAGTTCCTTTTCCTACGTAGTTTTAAGAACATTGATCTGGATCGTTTAAGGGAAGACGCGAGGAATATTGACTGGTCTCCTGTTTACAACTGTAGTGACTTGGACACTAAAGTATCTGGCTTTAATCTAATAGTATTAGACCTTTTTGATGTTCATGCTCCCTTAAAAAAGGTGAAAGTAAAGCACCGTCCGGCACCATGGTTGTCTGACACTATTAAAACAGAAATGTCTAAAAGGGATAAGGCTAAAAGACGCTATAAAAAGTATCCTACAGATGAGAACTGGTCTAGGTACAAAAAGTTACGAAATCGCTGCAATCGTATGTGTAGGGATGCTAAGAGACGCCACATACACGATTCAGTCCAAAATTTCAATACGACTCAGGCGTGGCAATTCCTAAAGTCTCTTGGTATCGGTAAAGCTTTCAACGAGAATACCCTAGATATTGATCTTAATGATATAAATACGCACTTTTCAAAGTCGCCTGTCACCTTAAACAGTGATATTAAAACTTGTACTCTTCATGAACTTTCTCGCCAAACCTTGCCTGTATGCCCACAATTTTCTTTTCAGCGTGTTACAGAGGACGAAATCAGAAAGTCAATTCTATCTATTTCTACTAAGGCTGTAGGTGATGATGGCCTTCAAATTCAAATGCTTCGCCTCCTCATGGATGAATTGATTTCTGTTATTACTCACATTATTAACTGCTCACTTGAGTCTAGCTCCTTTCCCTCAGCCTGGAAGAAGGCCCACGTTCTACCGCTTCCTAAGGTTTTAAATCCTTCGACCGCCTCCCAATTCCGACCAATATCAATCCTTCCTATCCTATCCAAAGTTCTGGAAGGCGCTGTCCAGAAACAACTTTCGGCCTTTCTTTCTTCCAATTACCTGCTTAGTCCTTATCAGTCTGGATTTCGTACTGGCCATAGTACAGTAACTGCTCTGGTCAAGATTACTGATGATGTTCGACTGGCAATGGAAAATAAACTTCTTACTGCTCTAGTTTTGCTGGACTTTAGCAGTGCCTTTAATTCTGTCGATTTTGACATTCTCCTGGGAATCCTCTCTTCACTTAATGTATCTTCCTCTGTAACAGCCTGGTTCAACTCATACCTTCGCGGTCGCTCGCAGTCGGTCCGCTATAATGAGGCCTCCTCAGAATGGTGGGATCTTTCAGCGGGCGTACCGCAGGGTGGCGTGCTCTCTCCTCTTCTTTTCTCGATATTTATCGATGCGATCACTAAAGTTATAACGTCACATTATCATCTCTATGCAGAAGACTTGCAGCTATATCGACATTTTAAGGTCGAAGAGTTTTCTGTGGCCATTGATGCCATCAATAGTGATCTTGAACGTATCAGCCAGTGGGCTAAGAGTTTTGGACTCTTAGTCAATCCTGTAAAATCGCAAGCTCTCATTATTGGTGGCAGGTATTTCTACAATCTCTTGGACCTTCAGTCTCTTCCTACAGTTATTTTTAACGCTGCTCCTATACCATATTCGACTAGTGCGAAGAATTTAGGTGTATACATAGACTGCAATCTTTCATGGTGCACTCACATCGCGGAAGTCAGCAGGAAGGTATATTATTCATTTCAATCTCTTAAACGGCTCCAGAATTTCCTGCCTTTTCAAACTAAAATAATTCTTGCTCAATCATTTCTTCTGTCACTTTTAGACTACGCTGATGTCTGTTTCCTTGACGCGACAGAGGAACTTCTTAACAAACTCGAACGTCTGCAGAATTTGTGTATCCGCTTCATTTTCGGTCTACGCAAATATGATCATGTCTCCGAGTATCGATCGAAACTGAAGTGGCTACCTATTCGCCGACGTCGAGATTTACATATTCTCTCTCTTCTCTTCTCCGTCCTTCATAACCCTAGCTCGCCTGTATATCTTCGTGAGCGTTTCGAATTCCTTATCCCTAGGGACAAAACTTGTCGTACGGCTACCTCTCTTCTTCTCCGAACTCCTCGTCATTCTTCCACTCTCTATGATGGCTCCTTTACTGTACGGGCGGTGAAACTCTGGAATTCCCTTCCACACTCCATACGCGATGGCTGTTCACTATATGTTTTTAAAAGACGAGTTAAAGAGTATTTCCTTTCTAGTTAATATTTATTGTATATATATATATATATATATATATGTGTTGTGTATTTATTTTATAAATTCATAGTTGTGTATATGTATATATTTATGTACTTGTCATTGTCAACTCTTAATTTTAATTCTGTTATTTTTTAGTTCCGTGATTGTACAATTGCCCTCACTTCCACATAGTTTCTCTTTCCTCAAAGGTTAACTGGAAGATAACTCAAATTGAGTTAAGTTCGCCTTTGTACATCTTCTGTGTAAATGTTGTTTCTGTGTTCTATTGTACAATAAAGAATAAAAAAAAAAAAAAAAAAAAAAAAGTACCTCAATATTGACTAAGCTCTCTTACCGTTCGCGCGAACCTTAAGCAATACTATTGACTGCATAGTATTTTGTATATTCATTATAAATTAGTATTGTAAAAGAAATATATTTTATAAAGTCACGCCGGCCTTTATATTTTCACTAGGTTGTTTTGTTTGATTTGCGTTGTTGTTTGTAACTACAGCTAACGATTTTGGTTTATGTGTTTGAGTGTCAGTGAGCGTGCGTGCTTGTTTGTTGCTACTAAGTGCTTCTAATCATTCTGATGTATTATTTAAAAATGTAATAAAATGTTTTAAATTTAGTGGATTACTTAATGTATTTTTAAATTCTTCCCATTATCTGTTGGAAATAAAATCGAGGTTTTTACTCATCATGAAAATTATTAAAACATCCCATTGGTCTGTAGGCTGTTCCAAACTATTGAGTGCTCTCAAATTTTTATTAATAACATCTATTAAATTTCTTAATGATTTTGATAAATCTTTTTGTATCTGTTTAACGTTAAATAAAGCCTGAATATGATTATGAATCAGAATCTTTTTTTTATCAAACCTTTCCGACAATAATTCCCATGTAATTTTATAGTTATTAGCTGTAAATTCTAAACTTTGAATAGCTGATAATGCGTTGCCTTTTAGAGATGTGCGTAAATAATGGAATTAACTAATTTCGATAATACGTGTTACTAACCTACCCTAGGTTTATATCCGGAAGACGAAAAAAATCTTGATTTGCCGTAGAAATCAATCCGGATCCACCGATATTGCTTGATTCACTGTTAAACGATGCTCGCAACATGCTGCGTGCTAGTGCAGTCGTTGTGAAATAAATGGACTCAAATTGCTCCCGTTCTGGGGTCAGTTCTGGCTGTGCTTCGCGCGCGTTCGGTCGTCTCACTGCGCAGCCCGCCCGCTCGCTATTTTCGTATTTTCGCACGTACATATTTCATAATCGACTTGCTCTGTTGGTAACGCCTGCGCTTGCGTGGAGTGGTGATTTCGTTGGCTCGATATACGTGTATACGTACATATATACGTGCTTGCGATATTAGTTCTCCGCGTCTGGCTCGCGCGTAGCAACTAGGCGAGCCGACAGGTAGACGCGCCGTTCTGACGGCGGTCGGCCTTCCCGCGTTTTTTGCAACGGTCGTTTTCCGAGATCTACGTGGTTTGTCGCGGCTGTGGTAGCGTGTTTTGTGCTTGCGTGTTTGCGTAATTGCATTCGCTGCGCGTATGCTTTTGCGTCTCGTGTAGGTACGGTTCGCGTTTCGCCCGGTGCGACCAATTACGTGGGTTGCTAGGCAGCCGCGTCGGTTAACGGCGCGGCCGGCCCTCCCGCGGTTTTTTCCTAACGGTTTTTTTATAACGGTTTGTAATTTCGTTTCGTTTGTATTGTAAATCCACGTCTTTTGTCCGTTCGTGGTAAGTCCGGTGGACGCCAAGCGGTGTCGTAAGCCGGGCTTGAGCGGGACTCGAGCGCTCGCCTCCCTCCTTCAGAGGGCGGCCATCTCGGAAGGGCTTGAGCTCTGGCCTTGGGGGCTTCCCTAGTCAGGGCTCTTGTTTTCCCCAGGACCCTACCCTTACCCATCCCGCTATCCTATTCTCCGTGCGGCGGTTCTCTTCGCCCCGGAGCAGTTAGGGTTTTGGTGCCGCCCGTTCGCCCTTAAGGCGAACCGGTCCGGTCTCAATAGACCCAAACCCATCTACACGGGCGCCCTCTTCCTAGATGTCGCGAAGGCATTCGACAAAGTCTGGCACAACGGCTTGATCAACAAGCTCTACCAATTGGGTGTGCCGGATAGACTCGTGCTCATCTTACGAGACTTCTTGTCGAATCGCGCCTTCCGTTATCGCGTCGAAATGACGCGCTCCACTTCCCACTCCATCAGTGCTGGAGTCCCACAGGGCTCAGTTCTCTCTCCGCTCCTGTTTAGCCTTTACACGAACGACATTCCTCGTTCGAGTAAGGCGCATCTAGCCCTATTCGCGGATGATACCGCTCTCTACGTCTCGCATAGGAATAAGGGTTTCATTACCAGAAACCTTCAGGCATCCGCCAATTCCCTAGGGAATTAGTTCAGGAAGTGGCGTATTGAGGTGAACCCGGACAAGAGCGCTGCGGTGTTCTTCTCCAGAGGTGCCACCCCGCGCCACTCCCTGCGCCGCCCTAGAAGTAATCTCGGTCAAGTGACCATGTTCGACCGACCCATTCCCTGGGTCAAAGAGGTCAAATATCTAGGGGTCACCCTAAACAGTACCATGTCCTTCGGCCCGCACATCAAGCGGGTCCGTCACCGAGCATCATTTGTGCTCGGTCGTCTCCATTCGTTAATCTGCAAGCGGAGTAAAATGTCCCTTAGAAATAAGGTGACACTTTACAAAACTTGCGTTCGACCCATCATGACTTATGCGTGTGTTGTGTTCGGGCATTCGGCCCCCTCTCACATCGATAAACACCAAGTAGTTCAAAACCGCTTCCTCCGTAAAGCCGTAGGAGCCCCCTGGTTCGTACGGAATGTCGACCTCCACTCCGATCTAGGTCTCGAACCTATTCGCGCCTTTATTAAAAAGGCGTCAACACGTCACTTCGCACTACGATCTCCCCCCCGACCCCTGCCGCCACCGCCGGCCGCGACATGTTCTCACCGACCCCCCCCCGATGCTTTGTTATCCCTTCTTTCCGCTCAGAATACGGGCGACGACGACGACGTAGTAGTAGATCCCCTCCCATAGCCGGCGGTTGACCGGTGCACTTAGTAGTGCACCCGTCCCCCTACAGCGACTGTCCCAACCGAGGGCGCCTCTTCGAGGCGCCCTCGAGTATGTCGCCTCTTGCCCTTCTGGCTGGCTAGAGCGTAGTCGTTGCACGCTCGCCTTTAAGTCCGGTAAAGCTGTAAAGGCCTCGCGGCCAACAGTGTACATCATTTACACACACACACACACACACACGCTCCCGTTCTTCGTACTGTTTCGTCTCATTCTCTGCTAAGGTTTCCAACTCAGTCTAAAATTTATTAAAATATATTTATTTATTTATTTAAGTGCATGGAAAACTTACAGCATACAAACAAAGTACAATACACAACTTGTATAGGTAATAGAAAGCCAATGACAAGTCTTCACTTCTAGTACAATTTGATACATAGCTAAAGTGTGAGGCAATTTGGTATTTAGTAGTTACATCAGTACGTTCAAAAGGAATTATCAACCTTATTCCATGGAAAATAAGTTATCGGAAAAAGTGTGGCTTAAACACCTCTTCGCTGACGCTACATTAATTGCAAAGGGATCAAGATCAAATTGCTTACATAATTTATTGAAGTTTCTGTTTGCGCGCACATTGTAACTATTTTGCCTATAGTTTGTACTTGCATTTGGAATACGTAGAGGTGGATTAAAACGGGAAGATTTGCTGGGAACATTAAAATAAATTTTGGATAGAAGGTCAGGACAATCGATTTCATTATTGAGAATTTTTAATAGGAAAATATAATCCGCAATCTCACGACGATTTATGAGCGGCAACAGATGGTATTTTTTACACAACTGAAGGTAATTTTCAGATCTGTACGGGATCCTTTGATGAAAGCATAGGTATTTAATGAAGCGTTCTTGTATATTCTCTAATCGATCAATATATTTAATATATCGTGGGTTCCATATTTGGGAAGCATACTCTAAATTGCTACGCACAAAGGTACAGTAGAGAATTTTTAAGGTTTTAGCCTTAGTGAAGCAATTTGAAATTCGCATTATGAACCCAAGTGATTTAGACGCTTTTTTGACAATTGCGTCAACTTGTGTGTGAAATGATAACTTGGTATCGTGGTGTACCCCTAAATCGCGAATGGTATTGCACTTAGGTAAACTATGGCCTCCGATGATATAGTTACCGCCTAGGATGGTTCTTTTTCTACTATAGGTAATTACTGAGCACTTAGAGGGATTAAGGTCTAATTTATTAACCCGACAATACTCCTCTAGTCGATACAGATCTGACTGTAGTGCTACCGTATCCAAGATTGATGATATAGGAGCGTAAATTTTCATGTCATCGGCAAAGCATAAGATTTTTGATGACTGCAGGCATAGGTCGATGTCGTTGACATAGATTACAAATAATAACGGAACTAGCAAAGAACCTTGAGGTACACCGCTGGGGACGGAGACCCATCGTGATGTGTAATTGTTGAGCACTACAGCTTGTGATCTATTGTCGATATAAGATGAAAACCATCTTAATAGGTCTTCATGTATACCTATGTGGTTAAGCTTTTTAATCAATATGTCATGATCAATTCGGTCAAATGCCTTACTATAATCAGTATAGACAACATCGACCTGGCTGCCATCATTCATAGCACTAGTGATAAAGTCATTGAAAATAACGAGATTTGTGGCAGTTGATCGACCCTTCAGAAATCCATGTTGAAGAGGACTAAACGATGATGCAAGAGCAGGATATACTTGGTTATATATTAATCTTTCGAAAACCTTGGCTATGATACAAAGTTAAGATATTGGCCGATAGTTGTTAATTTCAGTTTTAGAACCTTTTTTATGAATAGGTACTATAAATGCAGATTTCCATATTCTGGGGACAATACACAAAGATAGGGATTTACGGAAGAGTAACGAAATCGGCAGCGAAACAGAAGATGAGCACTTTACAAGAAAGATGGGGGATATACTGTCCGGCCCAGCACCTTTAGATGTATCTAACTGACTGAGTAACTTGGTGACGTCATTAATTTTTACTTCAATACATGAAATGACCGATGATAAGGTGGACGGTGACGAATCACAAAGAGATGCTTGATTGTGAGAGTTACTGGTGGTGTTCCTAAGAAAAGAAGAGTGAAAGTAAGAGGAAAATGCGTCACAGATAGAATTGCTTGTTACAAGATGTTCATCTTCATATGAAAATGTATTAGGGACAGCATTAGAATTATAGCGATTTTTTACAAAGGTCCAAAAGCACTTGGGGTTATTAGCTATTGACTTTTCAGTTAAACTGAGATAATTGGTGTAGCATGTAGACTCCATAGATTTGACTCTTGCACGTATTAGTTTAAAGGTTGACTCATCAGATTTGTTACCGTAAGTTTTAAATTTTTTAAAGTATTTGTGTTTTTCTTTTATAGCTTTGATAAGTGCTGGACTGTACCAAGTGGGATAGGTCTTATTACGACTAAGCTTTTGTGGTAAAAACAATTTTTGTAAGTTACTTACAGTTTGAAGAAAATATTCAGTTGAATCATCCATTGACAGACATGACAACTGCTTCTCTTAATCAACTGCACAAATCTCCTCATTGAGAGA
This sequence comes from Phalera bucephala, assembly GCA_905147815.2. NCBI lineage: Eukaryota > Metazoa > Arthropoda > Insecta > Lepidoptera > Notodontidae > Phalera > Phalera bucephala. The sequence continues at coordinate 30,890,397 of LR990623.1, read as the reverse complement.
TGGGTACTCCCCTTTATTGTAGACATAACGTATATGTGGAGCGCGGTCTAAGTCGGGCAATACAGAAGCATCAAAATTAATTAGTAAAGCTGGATGATAGGGATCGACTGGCACTAATGGATCAGTACACTCAAGAACACTGACTATACCATTTGAAATAACTAGGTCAAGAATTTTACCGAAACTATTAGCCACACCATTGTATTGGCTAAACCCTAACGTATGCAACTTGTCAGTAAGAGAGTACTCATCACCAGTTGTCAGATTAACTGGATCATACGATAAATCATGAGAGAAAACCCAAGAGATACCACTCATGTTAAAATCTCCCAGTATTAGGAATTTGTCGGTAGTAGTATTCATAGCCACATAGTTCAGTTTTGTTAAAAAGTTTTCAAGTTGAGAAGTAAAAGATAGGCCTTTGTTTTGTTTACATAAATATACAACGCAGATATTGAGATTTAAACTAACGCGTTCATTTGATTTACCGAGGCGTATGCTCAGCCAAAGATCTTCAGCAGTAGAATGGAGAAGAGGTTGTGAAATAACTGGTAAGTCCTTTCGCGTCGCGATAAGCACACCACCACCTCGAGACTGCCCAGTCAGAGCGTAGTCTCGGTCACGGCGCCATACTATATATCAATCATCAAAATACTCCGAACTTAAAACACCATCTATTAGCCACGTCTCTGTTAAAACGATAATATCATAGCAATTTAGTAATACCTGGCGATAAAACATGTCAGTTTTAGTTCGCAATCCACGTACGTTTTGGTAGTACACAGAAAAACGTTTATGATTTAAACCATTAATAGCCATTGAAATTGTAAACAACAACAGTATACCGAGAATAATAATGTGTAAAAGTAACCCAATTTATTGTTAAAATAGAAATTATGCATAAGAAAATCAATTTATTATAAAGTGGGTAAACATTCACGACTATTGCATTGTCATAAAACGATAATGTCGTGCGAGATCGATCGTCGTCATCTATCCTTATTAACAAAATTTGAAAGTTATGGATAGTCAAATCGTAAGTATTTAAAACAATGTGATATGTTGAAATTTTGTTTCATTAGAAATAGATTTTATTTTGAAGTTGAAGGACCAGGTTTTGGCTAGAATAGAAGAGCGAATCTGTGGAGGACGTTTAATATCCTTTATTGGGATTTTCGTGTTTCGCGAGTCTATAAGTTTCTATTATTGTGGAATGAAATCTTTCGACTATGCCCATTGAGTTGGGGTTTTGTAATGTTCCAATGTGTATGTCTATTTTGTAAAATACTAACATTTCTTTCAGTAAGTTATTGTTAAATTCTGAACCTGGATCTGAAATTATCCTTCTAGGTACTTTCTAAATGAAAAAATAAAAATATAGGTAATTCTCTTAATATCTCTGGTGTTGTTCTATTTGAAACTTTGATTGCTTGACCTAGTTTACTAAAAGAATCTACTATTGCTAGAAAGTTTTTGTCTTATATGAAAAAGAAATCTATAAAATTTCATGAAAGGGTCTTTTTTGAGTTTGAGTTTGTAGCGACCCCTATACATCGCTACATAGTTGCGACTACATATCAATAGATGGTGCTGACGATTCGTCATACATGTCTAGAACGCGATATTAGAGTGCGCACAACGCGTAACATATATACAAGCCCCCGACGCCAACTCAGGGGGAGAGTGGCAGGCCCCGCCAGACACACCACCCGTCTGGCTGGAAGATCTTTCCTTTGACAAACCCACAACCACACACCACAACGTTCCTGCCACATTGGTGACCACCGATATGGACATCGAGCAAGCCTTCTGCAGAGTCATCGTCGTCATCATCGTACATCCCTCCACAACAGGTCGTTTAGATTCAACAGCAGCAGTCACACAGCAAGCCACTCGTCATTCTCAACGGACCATTGGCAGCTTACTCACAGGCGACATGTTTCAGCGACTCATGACACGCAACCGACTCAGTGGACTACAGTCATCACATGGACTTCGCCACCAATAGTTGACACTCCAAGCTCAGTCTCGACTCACTGAATACTTCGAGCATCTGCGCACACAGTCTCGACTCACCGCAGACTACGCGCAACTCGACACTTGCAAGCTCATCACTACGACACTACTCATTTTCTTCGACAGATATTGATTCATCTAATTTTGAACGATCGTTAAAATTTATATTTATATTTTGGGGGGATTTTCAATGTCAAGTATAGGGACATCCTTTGATTCAATAAATTTTGTAGAATCGTTATTATTAATATTTATTATTTTGGTGGGTCTTTCAAGGAATCCATCGGAAAATTTAGCGATAGAGGTACAATATTTTCGGGGTTTTCGTCTATGACTTCGTCGATTTCTACTGGCTCATAATCATATGAGTATTCGTCAGTCTCGAGGTCAGTGTCATCTACGTAATCCTCGTATAAGTTTTCTAACTTATTGTTATGTACTGCCGTCCTTATAGTGTCGTCATTATCTAAATTCTGATTTCTGTTTATGGATCTATTTGCAATTCCAAAACGGGATTGCTGATTAGGGTTCGGTTTGAAAAAACCCGATTATTTATAATTATATATATTATAGGGTAACTGTTGGTATATCTATCTATCTATCTATAACCTCACGCCAGATCCCTTGCGGGGTAGGCAGAGAGTACAGAGTTCCAACAGGTTCTTTCCTTACATACCTCTCTGGCTTCCTCGACTCTCATAGTTCGTCTCATACACGCTCGCCGGTTACGGAGACTCTTGACTTTTCCATCTGACAAGACTCGGTTTATTTGGTCGTGGTAAGATAGTCTAGGTCTTCCCCGGTACCTGCATCCTTCCACTTTCACATTGTATATCTGTTTTGTCATTCTTTCCTCTGGCATTCTTTCTATATGCCCGAACCAACGGAGCATGCCCTTTCTCATCTTTACACCGATACTATCTTTCATACCTACTCGCTGTCTTACTATGCTGTTGCTAATGCGGTCGGTCAGCTTCACTCCGCACATCTTCCGCAGAGCTCGCATTTCTACCGCATTTATCCTACTTTCATTCTCCTTCTTACATACCCAGCTCTCGCTACCATATAACAGCGTTGGGACAAGAACTCCGTTATGTATGGCCAGCTGCGCCTTATGGCTTAAGTGCCGGCTCCCGAGTAGCTTTCCCATCGCACCATTCACTCTGTTCCCTGCACTCACTCTTCTCTCTATGTCAGCGGTGTATTTCCCATCCTTACTGAAGGCGCATCCAAGATATACAAACTTATTCACTTGCTCCAGCACATCGTTACCAACCACAATCCTTACATAACTGTTGGTCATTCTTAAAAATTCTTTGTGGATTTTGTTGATTATTATTAAGGTTAAAGTCAGCAACAAAGCGAGCAAGAAAATAGGCAATTGGCATGTCTCCAGTGAGATCTTATCCTCAGATCACAATTACATATGTTTCCGGTACGAAGCAGAAACGAATTACATAAACGTAAAAAGGCGCAACCCCAGGAACACTGATTGGACTGCGTACAAAAGAGACCTAAAGATAGAGCTTGCAAAGGTCAGAGGTAGGCTCAACTCCATATTAGATATAGAGTTTGAAGCAGATAACGTAGTTAGGGCGGTAAATAGCGCCTGGACTAACAACTGTCCGGAGAGCACAGTCCTAGCGAAGCGCGTACCGTGGTGGACGCCAGAACTAGCAAAGCTGAGAGCAGAAACCCGCCGGACATTTAATCTGGCGAAGGCAACTAAGAACTTCGGTGCTTACTTTATGATACTCACGAGGTTCAACACAGAAGTGCGAAAAGCAAAAAGAAGAGCCTGGAAAAGACACTGCCAAAGCATATGCAGCCTCCCAGAAGGTATGAGGCTAGCCAAGGCAATATCTACGGCTAAAATAAATCCACTTACTATAGTAAGGAATGAGAAAGGAGAACTCACAAACAATGGGAAAGAAACATTGAGAACTATGTTCAACGTGAATTTCCCGGGTTCGGTAGAAATACAAAAAGAGGACACCATTTATGATGTCAATATGGATGAGCTTAGCGTAAAAACAACCAGAGCTGACTGGGAAACGGCAGGGAAAATCGTGGAACAGAATAAACTCAAATGGGCCTTAAAGAGCTTTCAACCGTTTAAGGCCCCTGGACCGCATGGTGTTTATCCCATTCTTTTACAAGAGGGGGAACGAGTACTCAACCATCACCTTTGAAGACTATTCAGGGCATGTGTGGCCTTTGGGCATACCCCTAGGATCTGGCGGCAGGTAACAGTGACGTTCATCCCTAAACCGGAAAAACCGAACTATGAGGATACCAAATCCTATAGACCAATCAGCCTATCGTCATTCTTTTTTAAAATGTCTTGAGAAAATGATGGATAGGCACATAAAGGATGGTCCATTAAAGGATCATCCTCTACATAAGATGCAATGCGCTTACCTACCCGGTAGGTCTACGGAGACTGCATTACACTATGTGGTGACTCGCGCAGAGATGGCTCTGATACTGAAGGGTCTTTCGATCGCACAACATTCTCATCCATTGAAATAGCTGATACAGGGCACGGGAAAGAACCAACTCTAATCAGATGGATCAAAGACATGCTAAAGAACAGGATAATCCAATCTACTATATTAGGAGAAAGTCTCTCCGCCAAAACGACTAAAGGATGCCCGCAAGGAGGTCTCTTATCGCCGACTTTGTGGGGCCTGGTAGTGTATTCTCTTTTGAGGATAATCAACAAAGGTCCGTTCTACGGAGTTGGATATGCGGACGATATAGTGATAGCAGTCAATGGAAAGTTTCCAAACACAGTATCGACACTGATGCAGGAAGCTCTAAACAAAGTCACGAAATGGTGCACGACAAATAGTCTCTCGGTTAACCCAAAGAAAACTAACGTGATCCTATTCACACGGAAAAAGGTACTAACGGGTCTAGAAGATCTACATATGTACGGTAACAAAATTAAATGGGCCACTGAAGTTAAATATCTAGGGGTCATACTAGATAAACAACTGCGGTGGCATGCACATGTTGACCATACCATTGCTAAAGCATTGAGAGTACTGAATATGTGTAGGCCAGCATATGGAAAGACATGGGGCCTACAGCCCAAAATAATGTACTGGGTATACAACATTATGGTAAAACCGATATTAATGTATGGATGCAACGTGTGGTGGCCCAGAACTAAAATACAAACCTGCAGGGACGATCTAATGAAACTACAAAGGACAGCCTGCCTGGCCATCACAGGTGCATTCAAAACAACACCGACGGTAGCTATGGAGCGGGTACTTAAGCTCACTCCATTAGACATCGTCATTGAGACTGAGGCGAGGAAGGTACTCTATAGACTGGAGAAAACTGGACTATGGAGCATAACAGCGCCAAGCCTTGAACACACCAAGCTAGCGCCACACAAGGATCTAGATGCCATTAGAAACATGATATGTGACAAGATCTTGACCACGCACATATTCAACAAAAGATTTAGCACCCACATCCCTACCAGGGAACAATGGAAAAGAGGTCTAAACAAGCAAGGTAAATAACAAATGATATGGTATACGGATGGATCCAAAACCAAGTCTGAAACAGGAGCCGGTGTATATACAGAAGGATACAATCTAAGCCAAAGCATGGGTAGATTTGCGTTATTATTCCAGGCAGAGACCTATGCGATAAATATTTGTGCAAAAGGGACATTGGACAGGCGAATTACAGGCAAGAGAATCTACATTTGTAGTGACAGTCAGGCTGCCCTCAAAGCCATCAGCTCCTATGAGCTAAACTCGGCACTGGCCGTGGCGTGCGTATACCTTCTTGACAGACGTGGAGCGCGTAACACGATCAGATTAGTCTGGGTCCCTGGGCACACAGGGGTTGATGGCAATGAGCGTGCGGATGACAGCCAAAAAGGGAGCAATGGAGAAATTTGTTGGTCCATAACCATTCATAGGCATACCAGATGGTGCCTACATTGGAGCGCTCTTTAAATATGCCCAAGAACAACACGGGAAAGAATGGGAAACTAAAACAGGGCTGAGACTCTCTAAGGAATTCCTTTCCACATGGTGTGACAGCGACAGCGAGAGACTGCTAAAACATAGTAGACTACAATTAAGGCAACTAATCGGAGCTTATACTGGCCACTTAGCACAAAAGAACATCTACACAAGATGAACCTCTGCAGCGACGTGGCATGCAGGAACTGTGGCACAGAAACTGAAACCATGAAACACGTCCTATGCCACTGCGACGCTCTGGCGGCGCGGCGAATGAAGCTACTGGGAGTGGCCTATCCAAACCCAGAGGAATTTCGGCTCTTCCCCCTTGCTGGAATCTACAGCCTGGTACAGGGAGTATTTGATTGTTCAGGTACGTAAGAGCGTTAGGGCAAAGACAGTTAAAGTTAGGTCGGAAGTTTTGATTTACTAATTGTCGTTATGGGAAGTTTGTTTAGGGGTTTTTATTTTAGGGAATGCCAAATTAAATGGTACTTTTTTTTTTTTTTGTTTTTGTTAAACGTAGCCCCACACTAGGATTTATTCCTGTGTCGTGGGTGCGTTTACAAACATGAAAATTCACAAACATATACCCAGACCGGAACAAATAATGGTGGATCACACAAAGATTTGTTCCGTGCGGGAATCGAACCCGCGACTATTCGACACAGTGGGCGGAGCAGCTCAAGCTCTTAACCACTGCGCTAAATCGTCCGTCAGGCATGGCATCTGTTTATTAACTTTTATATTATTTGGTTTCACTTTTGTTTTCGCGGTATAATGATTGTGGAAGTTTACTTCCTCTGTAACTATTCCTGAAGTTGATTCTAAATTAGAACATTTATTTAATCTTACTATCCGTAATAGATCTTCTGGTAAATTAAATAGAAAGGTGTTAAGTGCAGTATTATTATAAATTATCATTTTAGCGGCTTTACGCCTTCATTAGTTAATAGATTTACTTTAGCTATGACCGAACTTTCAACATTCTGTATTTTACGGTCTAATTCTATGAAAGATTCCTCTGATTTAATTTTTATATTTTCTGTCTTAACTGCTAAGTATTCTTCTGTTCTAGGATCTCCGAAATGTTCTATTAATAGTTCTCTTAAGCTGTCCCAAGAATCAATATTGATTCTTTCACTAACTAGGATCGCGGCTTTATCTGTTAATTCACTTGTAACGCTATGGTAAATATACAATTGTTGCGGGGCAATATTTTCACTTAAAAAGCTTCTAATTATACATTCACACTTTTGAATAAAGAAATTAAGCAATTGTTCGTTGCCATCGTAACGCGGAATTATATCAAGTATTTCCCTTGGAATGATCTGAATTTGGTTCCAAAATGAACCATTTTAAATACTTATTTTCTGATTTTATGATTTTGTGGCACACAATAAAATATAAATATTACACACACACAATAAAAATACAATAAAAAATACACACACAACACAATAGATTAAAAAAATGTTTACAAAATTAAATTATTCTTAAGCCCAATAGGCAGAACAACGTTTATTATTTACTTTCAAATAATTCATTTCTTTTCAAAAAAAAGCGACACAGTTTTACGTAAGTTCAGCGATGCTTTTCTGATTCTTACGACCCTAACTGGTGACCCACGACTTAGTGATGCTTGTCTAAATCCCGTGAGGTCCTAAACCTAATCACAAATTAGCGATGCTTGTCTAATAATGTGATATCCTTTTATCCAAATAATTCCCGTGATTTTTGACGGAATTACAGGCTCGGGCTCTAAATGAAATTAGCGATGCTTGTCCAGTTACATTCAGAATAGACAGGAAAATAGGAACATGTGGGAAAGGTCAGAACTCAATCGTTGGCGCAACCGTTCGGCTGCGCCAGTCAAATATAAAGGCCGGCGTGACTTTATAAAAATATGACGGACGATTTAGCGCAGTGGTTAAGAGCTTGAGCTGCTCCGCCCACTGTATCGAATAGTCGCGGGTTCGATTCCCGCACGGAACAAATCTTTGTGTGATCCACAATTATTTGTTCCGGTCTGGGTATTTGTTTGTGAATTTTCATGTTTGTAAACGCACCCACGACACAGGAATAAATCCTAGTGTGGGGCTAAGTTTAAAAAAAAAAAAAAAAAATATAAATATATTTTATTTTACAAATATAAACTTCATAGTATTCATTCAAAGTATTACAGTCGTTACAATACTTCTTAAGTTCATGCGAATGGTAAGAGAGCTACGACGATATTGAGGTACTTTGTCTGGTGATGGCTATTTATAGGCATCGTCAAACAAACACGCGGCGTCGCCTATGCAGAGTGCGCCGTATTAATTCATAATTGCTTATAAATCATAAAAGTTAGTGGAACCGAACGAAGACTAAACATGTAATCTGCTATCTGTTTACAAAATTAAATTATTCTTAAGCCCAATAGGCAGAACAACGTTTATTATTTACTTTCAAATAATTCATTTCTTTTCAAAAAAAAGCGACACAGTTTTACGTAAGTTCAGCGATGCTTTTCTGATTCTTACGACCCTAACTGGTGACCCACGACTTAGTGATGCTTGTCTAAATCCCGTGAGGTCCTAAACCTAATCACAAATTAGCGATGCTTGTCTAATAATGTGATATCCTTTTATCCAAATAATTCCCGTGATTTTTGACGGAATTACAGGCTCGGGCTCTAAATGAAATTAGCGATGCTTGTCCAGTTACATTCAGAATAGACAGGAAAATAGGAACATCTGGGAAAGGTCAGAACTCAATCGTTGGCGCAACCGTTCGGCTGCGCCAGTCAAATATAAAGGCCGGCGTGACTTTATAAAAATATGACGGACGATTTAGCGCAGTGGTTAAGAGCTTGAGCTGCTCCGCCCACTGCTATTTATTTTATTTTACAAAGATTATATGATGAATAATGCTATGTATACAGTATGAATGTTTGTACAGTAAACATTAAATGATTTAAAAAGAAATACGTAATATAATATTATGTAAAGTACCTAGTTCTTTCAGTGAGTAAAACGTTATCAGGCAGCGGCGCAGCGGCACGCAGGAGACATGCCGGTCGGACACGGCGAGCCGCACGATAACGGTACATCATACGGTTACCTGCTTCCCACACTGCATTTTAGCTCTGAGAAGTAACAATGTAGAAATTATTTTGTAATTTATTTATTTATAACTTAAGTTTATAAATCGAATAATATAAAGTTAGTTTATTTATTTGTTATTTAGTAATACTCATAGTTTGTAAGAGCTAATTCGTTGTGCTAATTTATCTGCTAAATAGAACTTTATAGTTTTTGCCTACCCTGCAAGGGATATGGGGATAGAAATATAAATTATTAACTGACAATTAGTGAACTAGAATATGCTGTATAAGAAATTTCAGGTTCATAACTGTCATCATTGGGGGCAAGTTGTTAAAATATTAGGTGCTCCTCATATGAAATGGAGGTGACATCTGAGTAATCCCCTTGCGTCTGCACTAAATTGTAACATGCACGTCGCTGCAGGAAAATTAGTGCAATACCTTCATATGTGTATAACCCATAGTATAATATATTTTTTTTTATTTTACACCGTCACGCCTATATTCCCTCAGAGGGGCCACCCCCTCAGAGGTATACTGAGTACACCCACGTTTCGCCGACGATGTTAGGTCCCATGTAATAGGGGGCGAGCCTATTGCCATATACCGGGCACAATTCCAGACTCCGGACTCATACTGGGAATTTTTCGTTAGAAAAACTACATTTGTCCGACATAGGATTTGAACCCAGGACCTCGTGATCACAAAGCGATGCACTTTGCCACCAGACCAACGAGGCAGTATAATATAATGCCGGTATTAATACCCGATAACAGTGCTTCGACAAGATCAGTGGTACGAACGTTTGATTGAAGCTGTCGGCTTAGGAAGGATCTGGGTACTTACTCAAACACGCAATATTAATCAATAAAATATTACGATCACATATAATCTGTGATATAGGTCGGATTATTTCCAAGGAAAATACTTCATATTCACCAAAATGAGATACGATTTATATTCTTTTATTTGCGTCTTAGAACAAAGAAATATGTCTTATATAGTCTTAATTTTAGTATTTTTTCTAAGTAGGTATATTAATGCCGACATACCACTAAAGAATCGTGAATAGTGTGTTGTATACCCCTATTCTAATTCATATCTCAACATAATTAGCCCGCCAACAGTCCTCCGCGTAATGGGCCACATTCGCGGGATCGCAACAACGCGGAGCAATTTATAAACACGAGAGTATTATGAGATTATGGGCCGGGAGCCAGCCCTTGCGCCTTCCCCATTACCGCGCCGCGCAGGCACCTCTCACCGCCCATCAAACAGAATACGTAATGTATGCTTTACATGGTAACGAACCAGTCAATAACGAAGGGCGCGGTGTCGAGAGGCGACCTATAATTTAGGGTTCGCAAATAACAGAGGTTTCGATTTGCGGAAAAGCCCTGGCAATTTGGTTTGTGTTTTTGTGACAACATTCACGCAGTGAAATGGAAGAGGTGTTCTTAAAAAATGTTTTAATAAAAGCACAGAACCCCCAATAATATTATTATACCATTTTAGCAGGCACTTATCGCATTAGTGTACCTACTAGCTAAAATGCAGTGCAACATTTAATTTCAACGCTAGATTGAGTGTTTATATATTTATTTATTTAGGTTAGCCAATAATTCTTTACACTAGTACCTATAATACATAGTATTTTAGTTATATGAATACACTATTAAGTGTAACAATTTCTTAAAGGCTAACACCGCATGCACAAAACCTATGATTGACTGACTAAATACACTACTAAACTAAGAATATGTTTAATATTCTAGCTAACAAAATTTAGGGTAAAATAAAGTTGAATAATAAAGACTGATAAAGAATGAATATGTTCATCATTATAAATATACAAGCTGTAACATAATAAACGCAAGACCAGAAAGTAGTTTGTTCTAAATCGGTAACTGAGTCGATTCGAACAATTTTTAATGTATTTTACATTTTCTTTTAATTTGCAAAAAATGCTTTTACTTCTTCAGTGCGCTATAAAAAATCAAATTTATTCTTGATTCATAGCAAGAAGATTCCAAACGCATTCCTAAAAGGTATTTCTCAAGAAGCACACATACACGTACAAGTTTCATTGTTAATTGGGGTATAAAAGTGCTTTAAAAAAGGGTAAAAACCTTTAATTTAAAAATTTGGTTTTCGTTTTGACTTTATGAAGTAATTCTCTAATCGGGGTGTCTGAGGTCTTGCGTTTATTATGTTACACCTTGTATAGATTTTAAGGAATTAAGGTTACATCTTCTTTGTGAAAACTTAAATTAGAATTAACTTATAATTATGTGGAACAATTAAGAAAAACTTTGTTAAATTTGTTAAGATTATCATGGTGTACATCAACTACATCGTAGCACTTGTTTAAATTTTGACATAGCCTTGGGATTGGCGAATTTGCACCATGCACCGTTCTGCGCAATGGTGGGCAGAGTGGCGTGATAGCATTTCTGGGATACCGAGTTGGAGCGTGGAAATGCAATATGCCTAGTATACCGGGATAATCAATTTTATTCCTCAACAACTTATATAAGAAGACAGCATCTATTATGTCACTGCGTGTTGATAGGGAGCGTATCTTGAAGTACTGCAAGCGAAAGTTGTATGAAGGTAGCTGCTTGGCTTTACCTTGCGAAAAAGCAAGATGCCACAAAAAGCGTTTTTAGACACGTTCAACGTTAACATATGAGTGGTGTAGTGAGGTCTCCATACAATACTACAATATTCTAATACACTTCGAACAAGACTGTTACATAGCATAACCTTCGTGGTGCTTTTTTGGAAACCTTTTGTGTTGCGTATTATAAATCATAACATCTCGGATGCTTTTTTGCTAATGTTTTCGACGTGCAGAATAAAAGTTAACTTTTAATCAAATGTTAAGTTCTTAGATTAAGAAATAAAACTATTTTACAACGCCGATTTCTTAGATTCTTGCAGTTCAAATGCCAAAGTTTTGACTCTAATTATGAATCTCGTTGTCGTAAATTCCATACACTGCCGTTGCACGAAAGAAGAAAAATAGCTGATATAGTGACATTAGTAAAAATTGCACAGAATATGTGTGACTCGCCGCTCTTGTTGTCTAAAATCAATGTTAAAGTTCCAAGTAGAATAATGAGGCGGCCAATATACTTGGATATTCCTCAAAGCTCTTCTAATTACAGACAGAATTCATTTTTTGTTAGGTCTGTTAATGAATTAAACAAACTGGTTGTCTTTCCTGAACTTGATTTGTTCAATTGTAAACCATACGCTTTTAAAAAATCTCTGACTGATTCTTGGTTTGGTTCTCTCGCTAGTACGGTTTCTTGTCATAAGAAAACGATCTAATTTTTTTTTTTTTTTTTTTCTTTGTAATATTTTTTTTCTTAAGCTTTATAGCAATTCACATGTGGAAACATGTAAATGGTGTTTTTGCTATATAATTCGTTATTAATTTTTTCTATGTCAATATTACACTGTATGTTTTCCTAAGATAATAAAATAAATAAATAAATAAAATTTTATCGCAATAAAATAGTTTTATTTCAATTGTTAAGCCCCTAATCACTTCCACCTCTTAGATTTTTTGGTTAAGAATGTAATTCTTCGACTGCATACAGTTTGACTTTTTGAGAATTTCAGATGGTAACACTTATTAAAAATCAGTTGCATTTTGTTGCGGTCGCACCATTCAATCAACCGGTTCAGGTCTTCTTGTACATATTCAGTGTCTTTTTTATATGCTATTCTTCTAGCGAACTTCAAATCATCAGCGTACAGGAAACATTTGGAATATTGGAAACAGCAGGGTATGTCGTTAATGAATATATTAAATAATATAGGACCTAAATGCAAACCCTGTGGTACACCAGAGGTTATATTTCGATTAGTGGATTGAAAGCCATTAACAACAACATAGAACTCACGCTTATCAAAATACGATTTGAACCATTCCAGCAGAGGCCCAGATATACCATGTGCTGACAATTTATTACCAAGTATAGAGTGGGAAAGTTTATCGAACGCTTTGCTAAAGTCTGTATATATAACATTGATCTCTTTGTTTAATTCTAAAGCTTGTGTGACAAGCTCCGAAAAACTTAACAAGTTTGGGCCTGTAGACCTCAATGGAACAAAAAGGTGTAGATCATTACTTAGGTATAGACATGGACCAGGATCATTACTCAGGGACAGATCATAGACCTATAGATCATGGCGAATAAATAGTGGACCGAAATGGGGCTGCAGTTTGAAATGACATCTTTTTTGTCTGATTTGTGTATAGGAACAAACTTAGCTTTGTTCCATTTCGCAGGGAAAGTTCCTGATGCCAAAGACTGATTATAGATGCGCATCAGTGGAACAGCTAAGGCTGAAGCACAAGCTGAGATAAAAACTGGGGGAATCCCATCAGGACCAGCTCCTTTTCTGGTATCGACAGATTGCAAACTTTTGTGAACAGTTTTAAGATCAAATATTGGGTATATTAAGCACATGTTGTTATTATTCAAAGAGTGCAGGAAGTCAGACCCATGTATGAAATCTGTATTGTCAGCATGCGTGTAGACCGATGAAAAGAAATTCGCAAAAAGTTTACAAATAGTAGAACCATTGGATGTTCTGGTCTGTCCGTCGGTCATGGTCAAAGCGTAGGCACTTGATCCGCCACGTTTGTTTTTAACATGTGTCCAGAAAGCCTTTGGATCGTCAGCAATTTCGATTTCTATGCTATTCAAATAGTCGTTATATAACTTCTTACACAGATATTGACATCGCTTTTAAACTAATTTTAGTTCTAATTCGTCCCGAAGGTTTTTGTCTTAATTTGTTTTTTTCTTTTAACATTTTAATAATTGTTTTGTTGTAAAGTGGCTGTTCGTTGTTTTACGCTTTGGAATATATTTATTTATAACGGTATCTAAGATATAATAGAAAATTATGATTTACGTCAGTCCTTCCCTCCAAAATTTGATTCCAGTCATATGCATTAAGCTGTTGGTTAATAAGTTCGTAATCAGCTTTATAAAAATTAGGTTTCATGTTATGTGTTGTATGCTAGACTACTATTCTTTGCCATTGACAGATTTAAATCTAGGAAGTATGAAATTTGTCAATAACGTTTAAAGGGCAAGTGGATTCACTCACCGAACACAAGGGAATTGTCGACAAAACAAGATCCAAAATACGTCCAGAACAGTTCTTAATATAATAAATTCAAGTAAGCTATGACGTGTGTTAGGCAAGAAGTATTTAACAGCTACTTCGTCCCAGTTAATTTACCACAAGTTTAAGTTACCAATTATACAAATGGGTATTTCCGTTATGTCAAAAATAACGTTACAGTGTTGGATAAAAAGTTCAAGAGTTGCGTGACACACAGGAGGGAGAAGATATATTGCGCACAGAGACATTAAACGTGTAGCAGATATATCTGTTGTTTACCCCTAGAGGTCTTCACATTTACTTTGCCAACTCTATTTACTCAACGCCTAGAGTATATTTTTTTTCGAAATGGCTATCAGTACTCCACTCCCGTCCTTTTTGGGTTGGAAACCAATGGTAAATACACAATGTATTTATCGCAAAATAGCTCACTGCGGAGGATTTTACCATTCAACCATGTCTCCGTTAAAATTATTACGTCATAGTTGGTACAACATAAATTGCTATAAAAAGTATTAGTTTTAGTTCGTAAACCTCTGCAATTTCGATAATAAATATTTAAATTAGTGAATTTTAGTAGAATTAAGCACGTAAGCATACATAAGATTACTATATTATAAATTATTTGTATATGTTAGATAATTTTGCTCAAGCTATTATTATTCTTAATTAAAGTGTATTCTGTGCTTTCTGCTTTCCTTGCAAATATTCTGTCGCTTCTGCCCCATACGAACTTGTAGTTCTTTTCCTTTAATCCTGGCGGCTGCGTAAAATGCTTTGTTTGTTGGTGAAAGGTGCTCAACCACGTAAATAGGAGATTTATTCCCGGAGAATCTTAGGTGTGTGCAATTTAGTTTGTCATGTGAAATATTTTGGTTGAATTTGGTAATTGATGCCAGAAGATGATCACGCAGTCTAGGCGATGATAGTTGCGCAATTATGGATCGCGGGCGGCTGTTATTTTGATTAGCCTTGGCAGTTCGGGTGTAGTGTAGTAAATCTTTCTCCTTTATTTCACAATTCACAACTTTGCCTAACTGTGTGACGATATTATAAATATTTTCTTTTTTCGATTCAGGCATGCATTGAATTTTCACAGCGTTTGATCTTGAGTGTTGCTCTAAGTTGTTAATACGCAATTGAAGGTTCCCAATAGTGTTCATGAGTTCTTTTTTTTCTTCTTCAAGTTTTTTCACGTTTACATTAGCGGACTGCTGTTGTTTATCTATCTCATCAAATCTATTGTTAAGGAAAGAAATAGAGTCTACGATATCCTGCATTTCTTTTTTTACTGGCTCCGATTCAGCGGCTAATGAGCAGGCTATGCTGGTATTAAATTTTATTAGCATCTAGTCAAATTCTGCTTTAATAATCTCTTCGATCATAGAGCGAATTTCGCCTTTACTGCATAAAGATGATGGAGGGGATGGGTAGCTTATGGCAGGTCTCTTGTTGCCTCTAGTCGTGGAGACATTTCGGACCGGGGTCGAGTCCTTTCTGGAAGTTTTAGGAGCATTACTTAAGCACGTTGGACATTTTCAGGCTTTGTTTGTTCCAGATTTATTAGTTTATATTATTTATTAATCTTTTTCCACAGGTACTACATTTTATAAATTTTTCATCAGCAGCGATCTCATTTTCATTTGTGCAGCAACCCCAATATTCAGCACTGCTGGCCATGTTAAAAACAGAATGAATGCACCGTCTAAGTTAGCTTATCATGCGCGCGACTACTCGAATGCTGCACTTACCTTGTGTGTGTGTGTGTGTGTGTGTGTATGTGTAAATGGTCAACGCTTTTGGCCGCGGGGCCTTTACAGCTTCACCGGACAAGAGGGCGAGCGTGCTACCACTGCGTTCGACCCAGAAGGGCAAAGGCTAACTAGCTCAAGGGCGCCTCAAGGAGAAACGGCCTCGGCTTGGGAAGTCGCTATGCGGGAGGGCGTATACTAGGTGTCTCGCCGTGGTGTTCTGCACCGGCCGGCGGTGCGGTATCTGTATCCGAAAAAAGAGATGTAAGGGCATCGGGAGGGTCGGTGCGAACATGCCGCGGACGGCGGTAGCGGCTGATAGGAGGGAAGTTAGGTTCGTAGTCGGCGGCGGCTACGATTAACGGGTTTCTATTATTGGACGCGTTCGAGAAATATCGGGTCGTCGGCTTTTTAATAAAGGCGCGAATAGGTTCGAGACTGAGATCGGAATGGAGATCGACATTCCGTATGAACCACGGGGCTCCGACGGCTTTGCGAAGGAAACGGGATTGAACCGTTTGGAGTCTATCGATGTTAGAGTGGGCAGCGTGCCCGAACACCTAACAAGCGTACGTCATGATGGGCCGTATACAAGATTTGTAAAGTGTCACCTTATTCCTAAGGGGCATTTTTCACCGCTTGCAGATCATCGGGTAAAGACGACCGAGCATAAAGGCTGCTCGGTTACGGACTCGCTTGATGGGCAGTCCGAAGGTCATGGTATTGTTCGCATCTCAGGGCTATGTTCTTCATGCGCTCTGCCGAACCGCGAGAGTCGCGCGCACTAAGTGTAGATGTGATTGCCATCCACCCACTGAGAGAAATAATGTAATTTAAAAGGTTTTTCACAAGATTAGTCATTTCAGCTCATTTCTTTGATTCAATATAGACATACTTCACTAATTATAAAAAATCACTGTGTACTGATTTTAATTCGAAAATACCTCTAGAATAAATAGATGAATACACTTGTATTCATCTATTTATTCTAGAGGTATTTTCGAATAACAACAAATTTGTATAATTAATCTCTGATAACTTTATCAGAGACTAATTATACAAATTAGTCAACCGCTTGATCACCGGTCAAAGAGATGTGTGTGAGAGAGAGAGTGTATGTAATGCTTCAGCGTAATTCTATTTGTCTGCACTAATATTACAGACTAAGTAGAATTGGAGTCGCGAAGAACATTGCCCAGTGTTGGGTCGAGAGCGGGTTCAGTGCGGAGCGGGCGCGGTGCAGCGTGGTCCCGCTGCGCTGCAGGATGGCAATCATTCACCGGCTGAGCCGTAAACCCAACAAACTTTTTATATTTCGCGTTTATACCGAACCATTCATTTCGCTTCCCAGCGTTTTCTTGCCAAGTGGGAGGGCCGCCCCCTAAGACCGTAGGGGGCGGGTGGGGCGCGGGATATTTACGATCCGTAGTGTTACCCTCATCAGCTGATGCAGCGGTTCCCGGACGGCGCCGGTCCGGCGCGGCTCGGAGCCGGCTCTCACCGGCGCAAAAAGCCGGGATTATTATTGTATCGATTTCATTCACATCGCGCTGGCTGCGACATTCGGAATTTACTGAATTGCACTTTTACAGTTTCGTACAGCATTCATAGCCAAGGGTTACGGTAATTTTTAAGAAGAAATTGCGTGTGTATTAAGTGTTCCTCTCCCCCAGCTAAAAACAAGCACTTTTTATTTATGACAGTTGCGGCGCAGTTTGAGGTTCCGACATCTTACTACTTATATTTCCAAAAGAACAATAAATCCGGCACCGACTCGCGCGTGTTTTAACAGTATCACTCAAACGTATACAATTTTACATGATAATTTAATAACTCAAATCCCAAAGACTGCCTTGTTGGTTGTGGCGCTCACAATTCACAAGATCCGAATCGAAGGGTTCGAATTCTAAATTAAACGAAGTGTGATCAAATTCTCAGTCGTATTTCGAAGTCTGGAATTATGGCCGTATGACAATAAACTACCCGTATGTTACGTTAGGACTTAAAATTGACGGCAATATGTGGTAGGTACACACATAGTACATTTGGCACCCTCGCTTGCGGATATAGATATGACATTATGTTTTTTTAAATCCCTTTTACTCTATTTTTAGCTCAACTAAAAATCAAACATAACAATGCTAACAGACCCCGGGGGGCCAAACCCCGCGGGCGCAGTGGGGCGCTCGAAGCGCTAACAAGCGCGGTGTAGCGTCCCGAATCAACGCACTTATACTTCCTAATGTAATTAGTAGTTGTCGGCGGATAACGTGGTGCGAGCGCGACCGACGGCCGGGGGTGCGGGGAGCAGGGGGCGTCATTTAATTTGCAAGTTTAATTAATTTTAACCTTTGGAGCGGTTTTGCATTATTCATGCGAGGTGTCGCCGCGGCCCGCGCTCTCGTTATATAGGTACCTACTCGAGGGAAAGGCTATAAACATGCAGGAATCCTTTTTTCCGAGCCGAATAGAAATGGAATTAAACGTAGGGTGTGCCCTACATCAAAGTTATTTCATGAGATTAATGTTTATGGGTCCTCAATATTTAATAGCTGAATATAAATTATAACTCAAATAAGTTTATATTGTTCTTCACCACCGTAACCAAACTTAGCCTCTCTTATCGCCTTTCTCCGGGAAATAAAGATAAATCAAGAAGATAATATATGCACACTAACCAACGGTCCCACTGACTACAATATAACGCAGCGTTTTGCGCGCGCCATGCCATTAGTTATCAAAGGGCGATCTGGTAATCTCGCGTAATGCTCTAATTGTCTGTAATCTTTGACAATTGCACTTGCATTGAGAGTGCTATTGAGTGACAGAAAAAAGCTACGCATTTATAAACTTTAAGACTCATTTAACAGTAGCTTATTTTACCTATAATAATCTCAAAATGAAATCACGGGGAGTACTACAAACTCACTCTATAACAAAGCTATTGTCATCTTAGTTTGCTGTAAAAAAGAGACGTGAATAGACGCAGTTAATAGCACTGTCTCTTTTAATGTAATATTAAAATAGTTTTGCTAAAGGGATAGTGGTAACCTCCTAGTCAGTATTTGTCAAAGCAAAAGAGCCGAGGATACAGAGAAGTGCATCCGACATTTGTATTACTAGGTATTCAAAACGCGTCGCACTACCCGATATCGGCCCGACCACTTCCATCACAGCCACTCGGGCACTCGGGCACATGGACACAGGCACACAGGCTGATAGGCACACAGGCACACAGGCGCATGGGCTAATAGGCACACAGGCACAAAGCCAGGCACCGCGTCGCTGGAGCCGCACCTGGCTGCCAGGGGGCGCCGCGTGTCATTTACAGAGGACAACGCAAAGCCGACAATCACTCCACCGGGAATCGAACGCGCGGCACGTTGAGCTTACTCATCGGATTTTAGTTTCGTATAGTTTGTGGTGTGCCAATTGTGAGTGGAATCGATTTCAATCCGTGGCACTCGAATGCATGTATATGCGGGTATGTACCTAGTTAGAACTCAGCTCAAGGTCTGTCAGAACAAATAAATTGTTACGTAACTACTATTTTTTTTTTAATTTATCTATTTACGTGGATCGCATATACATCTTGATACACCCTTTATTGTATGACCAGGTCAACACTGCGGGTTATGTGTACGTTATTTTTATGAATCAAACTGTGGTTAAATGTAGATGAATTGATGAGGTACCATAATCTTCAGTGTAATATGCACATTCTTCATTTTGGCGTCAATCAAAACAAAATGATTTTTAGATTCTATTTCATTATCGTTAACGTATAGGACTATGTCGGATGCCATCGAGGCGGGCTCTTAGACAAGTGTGCGGCGTCTAATCCGTCCGCAAACAGTCGATGTGCGTAAGCTCGTCTCAGAATAAAGGTCACCTAATGACTTGTGCGAGTATCCCTGCCCCCCGGCGTCCCCCGCGCGCCCCCCGGAGCGGCGAGGTGCGCGTAATTCAATCTGCACCCTACATTACGTATTAGCCTTCTCGTAATTTATTCACAGCCCCGGGATAGTTAGTGTGCCGCCGGGTAGGGGCTGGCCTCTGTAAATTCAATTATCGGACATACAAACAGAGGACTTGTCATTATTGTTTTGGTAATTTGGAATGGTATAAATTATAATTTGTTGTGTGGATTATTGTATTATCAATACAATAATCCACACTTTGTTCTATTGGGTCTATACTTGTACTTTTATAAAACTGTAGAAGGCCTGCGCCCGTACACTGATTTGAGTATTTTGTAAAACATGATTGTTATTGACTATACAGAAATCTCTAAACTTCTTAATGGATTTTAATAAAAACCAATAATGATCTAATCGCTCTCATTCGATTTGAGAGACGGCGTTTGCCCAACAGTGAGACAGTATATGTCGATTAAATTAACATGAGTGGGGTCAAACTCAAACTCAAATCGTTTATTTTGCATAAACCCTGCGGGGGTGTTTACAAGTGGTCATATTTACATTTATTTTTTTTCACTTATTAATCTACCACCCGATCGGAATGAGAAGAAAAGAGAGCCTCCACTGAGAAGCTCCGGCGAGAAACTCAGCGGGCTTGTCTTTTTAGTCTAATTCTCCATGCATTTTTTGTATAGATTTATGCCATCCAGCTCCAGTGTGATGCTTTACGACTGTGATATAAGACTAATAATAATATTTTAAAATATATGTTATAATGAAAAGCTTGAGGATTCTGGGTGGACCAGTCTCCACAAGCAGCACCCGATCACGAGTACGACTACTTGAGCAGTCATTACCACCCTCAACCATGTTAGAGGGAAGGAAGTGAACCGCACCAAATAGCTACTGCAAGCATAGACTTTTTAGGGAGCATAACCAACCAGACCCCAGACTTCAGTAAGAAAAGTCTACAAAAGAAGCAGGCCATCAAGCTCGTTTGGCACGACACGCTACGCTTTGACATTTTTGTTTACTTTAAAGACGTGCTTTATGAATAATAATCGTCATTAAAATAAATAGTCACTCCAGCGGAGAAGGGCAAGAAACTCCACGGTCAAACAAAAGCTTAACTTTTAAAACAAAAGCTGTTCTGTGTACACTGTCAATTGTGGGGGGTGGGAGATAAGGTACATTACACTAGGTAGGACTAAACATGAGAATACATAAAACATTATCATACAGATTGAGAATATGACTATATACTTCATTTGCATTAGCAGGAACTTAATTGTTAATAATACTAGTTTAATAAAAGGAGAACATGAAAACAACATTTATCCAAGGTTGAACGAGTTATCCGTCTTACAGCGGAGCCGGAGCAGCATCTATCCAAACATTTTTGTCGTTCAAGTATTCATCTACTGAGCAGTAAGCCTGTTTACAAAGTTTCCTTTTAATGCAGGCTTTAAATTAAGTTTCAGTAAGATTGGTGACGTCAATTGGAAGTTTATTATAAAATTTAACACAATATCCCATCAAAGATGTGCGATTTTGGATAGTCGAAACTGTGGTTGATCTAACTTATTTCTATTTCTAGTTTTATAACAGTGCCTAGTACCTAGCTAAGTAAACAGATTTATTTTTTTCCTGGTATACATTATATTTTCATAGATATATTGATATGGAACCGTCAAAATATTGGTTTCCTTAAACAATTCTTTCAGAGAATCGTGACTACCTAAATTATAAATGGCCCTAATAGCCCTTTCTTTTGCAAAATAAAAATGGACCCGATGTCAGCCGCCCTACTCCACAATAATATGCCAAGGGACATGATACTATGAAAGTAGTTGAAATAAAATATTCTTGCGGTGGGTACATCAGTTAGTTGTCTAATCCTTCTCACGCCATAGGCAGCAGAACTAAGCCGTTTTGTAAAGTTTTAATATGTGGGCCCCATTTTAATTTAGAGTCTAGCTATCCCTAAGAAAGTTGTATTATTAATAAATTTAAGTTTCTCATTGTTCAATAAAATATCACAGTCACTACGTTTTACATTAAGTAAAGAAAAGCGGATACATTTCGTTTCCTTGCTATTTAGTGCTAAATGATTAGTAGTGAACCAGGTATGCGCCTTAAGAATAGCGGTAATTACGTCATCAAGATTATCTACATGTCTACCTACTTAAAGGTTCAAAGAGGTGTCGTCAGCAAACAACACTATCTTTGCTTGTTTTTCAATTATTTGGGTAGGTCATTAATATATCCCAAAAGTTTAAAGTTGCTTTCAAATTCCGTCATTAATATCGAGAAGAAGAGTGCATCGCATTCATTAGGGTCATTTAGATTATTAGGAAAAACGACTAATTTATAACACAAAACAGATTAAAATTTTGCAAATTTCGAGATGAAATGGGTCTAATTTTATTTTTTTTATTATGTAGTGGTATTATATAATTAAATGTGACTGCTTGTCGACTGTGGTCCGATGGTAAACAATTTACCACTGCCTGATTTGTGTATTCACTATTACAAAACACGTTATCAATACACGTTGCCGAAGTTGATGTTACTCTCGTAGGCTCCAGATAAATGTTAGTCAAATTAAAAGATTTGAAAATACTAATAAGTCTGTGACTATAACATGTATTACGTGTTATGTATACCGGGAAAGACCTAGACTATCTTACCATGACCAAATAGACCGAGTCTTATCTGAACGACAAGTCAAGAGTCTCCGTAACTGGCGAGCATGTATGAGACGAACTATGAGAGTGGAGGAAGCCAGAGAGGTATGTAAGGAAAGAACCTGTTGAAACTCTGTACTCTCTGCCTACCCCGCAAGGGATCTGGCGTGATGATATAGAGATAACATGTATTCTCTAAGATATTGATATTAAAGTCCCCACAGACTATAATAGACTTCTTGTTATTGACAAAGATAAAGATTCTATTCCAAATATCCTCCATTACAAAATTAAATGTACTAAAATTCTGATTACTTGGAGGTCTGTATACACACACTATAATATGCTGTGCCAGCTCAACATAACATTAATACTCTGTTCGACTGAAAGTTTAACTATATCACTACCTCGAACTCGGTATGAGGTTTGACCTTTCTGTTTTTATCTGATTATCACCACTACATAATATATCCTCTAACTTAACAGACTGCAGCAAAATAAGGGATAATTTTTATAAATCTGCTACCAGCCCTCGAGTTAACTCAAGTGTGCTCTTATACAGATATCCTGAGTAATGAGGACTCAATACAGTTATTTATATTGCGACAGGGGTCACGGGGGGGGGGGGGGGGGGGGAGGAAGTGGCGAGGGACTGGTAACCCCTTGACACGGTTCGCGGGTACACCTGCCGAGTAAAATAAACTTGAAATATTTGTCTATCAGTAGCCGTAATCAACACTCAGTTAAGTGCAGTGGAAAAAGTGAAAGGATTTTTAAAAATTTAAAATCGATTTTCGTAAAATTATGTTTATGGCTTGTATCCCCTTTCACGTACGGTACAGAATAAGTTGATAAAACTTACATTTCGTGTGTTAAAAGAAAAAATATAATTCTTTAGGCGCTAATAGCATCGTGCGACCAGGGTGTTCTTAGCCATTAGCAAGCTCAAGCAGCGTTCGACTCGGCCGGTCTGAGATGAGAGACGTTTGTGGCATATTCGAGCATCCCCCTGCTTTGGAAGGTACGTTAATCTGTTGATCCGGCCTACTACTTAATAGCGGTAGTCATTAAGCTAAGGTAGAAACCTTACCGGCGGCTTGATTAGTTCCTCATTTATTATTATTCCTTCTTATTTATAAACGCGGAAGTTTGTGAGGACGATTGTTTTGCTATAAATACACGCAAAAAGTATTGAACGGTTTTTAAACCGATGAAACTTTACAGTAATATGGCTTATATATAACAAAATAACGTATACGGCGTGTACGTTCGTGATTTTTTTGTTTCCTAAACGGTTTGACCGATTTTGATATTTCTTTTTGTAGTTATGGGGTCGTATTCGATAAGACGTTACTCTGTCGTGCACTTAAAGTTTATAAGTGTAAACTCCCCAATTTGGAGCATAAATGTAGAGTAACTTTACATTTCAGGTCTAATTTGGTGGAGTCAACATTAGTGTAGGTTAGTAGTAGGTTATTAGTCTAATTTGGTAGAGCGGCGGCGGAAGAGTGGTAAAATAACACCAACGGTGGCGCCCACGAGCCGAGTCAGAAGGCTTACTATGCACCCAGCAACTCGCACTGGACAAGCGTGGTGGGTTTTCATGTCTAAACCCCTCCACAACTATCATGAACTGTTCAAAAACATGGCCCCAAGTACCCGGCGGCTCAAATGGAGATGCTGATGACAGTAGGCTGAAACACCATAAAGCCAGGGGTGCTAAGAATCTCCGGGTGGGAAATGCTCATAACTGTCAAACAAACAATGCAGGAAAAAAGTACACCGAAACTCTTAACATTCTTACTTATAACGTGCGCACACTTAGAACTGAAAAACGTTTACAAGAACATTATTGGTTTGGCAGAGATATGGCGGGAAGGAGCAGATATAATAGAAAGAATTCCTGTCTTTCTTCAAACAAACAAATTGTAAGTAATATAAATGTTCTTAATTGTTTAAAATTTACCCTTGCGCTTAACAGTTAATTTTAATATGAAAATGCACAGATCAAACATTATAAAAACTTCAATAAAAAGAATAAACAAAGCTACATTAATCATTAATGAAAATAAATTTAATATAGAATTACAGAACAAATTTAGTTTACTGGATATGAGCAAAGAAAATGTGACAGTTCAATATAATCTCATAAAAAATGCAATTAATTAAGCAAGCAAGCAAATAAAATGTATTAAAAATAGAGAAAAGAAAATAACCGATGCTACGAAAACCATGATCGAAGAAAGACGGCAACTAACCTACTACACCTCAGAATATAAAGTTATAGACAAGAAAGTAAAACGAAATATAAGAAGATATATCAGGAAATACAACATCAAATTAATTCAGAATACATTAGAAGGAAATAGGTCATTAAAAATAGCTAAGCGAGGGATATATATAGGCAGATCCTATATCACTACTTTAAAAGATAGTACTGGGACAAAGCGATTCGATAAAGAGAAAATTCTTCAAATTAGTATTGTTTTTACAGAACTTTATTTTCTCATATTTCACCTCGTCGACAATCTACTAATCCCATTTGTTTCTCATGCCCACCAAATATTCCACCAATAACGGCCGATGAAGTTCATTACGTCCTCACGAACTTAAAATATAACAAAAGTCCTGGCGACGACAGTATAACACCTAAAGCCCACCAAGTTTAATACAATTCTTAGTACTACTCTTAGTAACTGGGTCCCATAAAACTATAAACGACATCGCGGTAGGCCCAGACGAAGATGGCGGGACGAGCTGGACTCGTTCCTGGAAGACTGGCATTTAAAAGCCGAAAACAGGGCTGGAACCGGAAGATCGTGCTGTTGTCGACCGTATCCGCCGTATAAATATAAATTGAAGGCATGTGAAGCCGCGGACAACCGTTAGTATTATTATAAAAGCATGATGCGCTTGTCTTTGCGCTTATGACTCGGCTGTGCTGCTGCAGGGCGCGGCGCCCGCCGGAGCCGGGAGTCCTTGACATCGTTCCGGAACGATCTGTGTTTATAGAGAAAAGCTTTCTCGATAATAGATAATTATGCTATATGACTGTAAGATGCACAATATATGTAATCACGCAGTCTAGAAGCATAAATCTCAGAAGTTAAGGATATTTCTGTTCTATTTCTCAAAAGAAACTTTTTAAAAGATTTTCATGCTTTTGTCGGTGATAATGGGATGTGTGAGACTAAAACACTATAATACTCTTTCGACTCTGTCTCCTTTAGTACGGCAAATTCCATCACTAATGCCATTAGAATATCGCCATCCTCTTCGAAATCGATTTGTCCACTGGACACCCAAAGCCCAACATTGGTTCCCGGGCCGGAGCTAAGTATACCTAGCGAAACAGAAAATCTATTGACAATTCTGTAATTGTTGAAGTCATGTAGGTATGTCAAAGGTAGGGACAGTCTGGTTTCCGTAATAACTTTATTTAAAACATCACGATTTTTATTTGCATTCACACTCGAATGTATTAAATAAATATATTAATTGCTTTAACATTAAACAGGTGAACCGTACAATGAAACTTATTGGTTTCTCTAACAACCCGTTTTCAATAGAACGCGGCGCGTCACGGTGCGCCGAGCAATAATTATCGACGCTTTATAATAATACCCGGCGAGCAGCGGCCGCGCGACGTGCGGTCGCACGCGACCATGCGACCACGCGACCATGTGACTAGGCGCCGCGCTAACGCGGCCAGTGCGACCGACGCGACCTCTTGACACGGTTTCGTATTAATACGCGCTATAATTAAACTCGCGTATTATGGAACGCGAAACTGTGACGTCATGCGCGATATAAGGGTGACTCTGTTTACGTCATTATATCGTCAGAGTGCGACGTAATTTATTCCTGTTTTAGAATCAGAGGGCTTAGCACGAACAGGTTGACGTCAGCGTAATGCTGTTTAGTTGACATGCCATCCTTTTCATAAATTAATGTGACAGCACGCTTTCTCAACAACCTTATAATGTGTAGGTGTACAACAGAGTCAGTTCCTCAAGCGATGTACACCATGACTCAATTGACAGATTTCGAAAGTGTATCAATACTGCGTTGGTCAGTCGAGAAGGCACACACTGATTGTAGACACCCACACTATAATATTATGTACACTGTCATCAAACCTAACCTAATATATGTATAGACAAATTATGCATGCTGTGTTCACCATAATAGGTTACGTTCCTAGTATAAGTACCTAAATACACTGTATTGCAAATTTATGTAAATGTATTGTTGTGTAATCAATGGTGAGCCTTAAATAAATAAATAGAAAACGTCAATCTATTTTTGATACGCTCTCTAGGGTCTTCCCAAAATTTCTTTAATCATAGTTATCGTATTGTATCTTATGAGACAAACTATGAAAGTGGAGGAAGCCAGAGAGGTCTGTAAGGAAAAAACCTGCTAGAACTCTGTACTCTCTGCCAACCCCGCAAGGGACTGGCTTGATGATATAGATAGATATATAGATTGTTATATTACTTTCCCGTGAGAAATACACCTGATATACGCCGTTTATAGGTCTTTCTCTTTCCATACCTATGTTACAACTCCTTGACCATAGTAATAAAACAACACATGATAGTAGATTAGAATACAAATACAAAGCAATCTCGTGGACGAAACGGCCGACAGAAATGAGTACAGCAATAAATCGCGTTATCATCCGATACAGAATGTTTATCAATCTGCAATAGTTCCGCGCGGCCGCCCCACTCGTCCTTATTTATTGTTTCCGTTCGTATCTGCTGCTCGCGACTCGGTCCGCGGCCGCAGATAAACGAGATCTTGCCCAACAATACGCCGCTAGCTCGAGGACTACTTCCCGGATATATTTTTGTTCTCTACGAGTTTTCTTCGCCCAATCGAACAATTACTGAGTTCGGCTGCCGGGAAACGGAGCCTCTTGAAGTATTGCAGAGGGAACATTTGGAGGTAAAATATATAAAAGGTTGGTCAAGTGCGAGATGACTCGAGAACTCCTCGCTATGGAGATGAGTTTGGCCAAATATATCTGTATATTACGGTTAGTTTTTAGGAAACAATACATCATAAAAGGTTGGGACTTGCGAGAATGATCACACATTAACTTTTGAGAGCCTAAAATATCCTTACGAAAACGATCTGTTTTTAAAAGTTATCGTATTATGTATATCTTAAGTTTCCTTTGTCTCGTATGAAATCGTAAAATAACAAACGGACACCGTTAGCACTAAGCATTGTGGCAAAATAAGCGGTTATTACATTCAAACGGGTTGGATTAGTAGCGTAGTTTTTATACACGGCAATTGCAGATAAATATTGAAATGAGGGTAGTGGGGGAGACGCCTAAGTGGGGCAAGAGGAGACGGAGGGGGGGGTCGCTTGTCACGAATGTATAATTAACATAATTCGAGTCTCGAACATGTATATTAATTCGCTCTAAATGCGTGCGTCTGCTTTCTTCTATGTGGAGAACCTGCCAGATAATTATTTACTTTAGATCTTACTACATATTAGTCAGTGAACTTATTGCTGAGAGTAATGCTTGTCTGGTAGACATGTATAGTACAGACAAGTATTTTTACTTTAGCACTCATTGCTGTGCAATTAGCTCGTCGAGAAATTAGACTTCATGCGCAGCGCACGTCACTTGGGGTAACACTGAATATCAGTGCTGTGTTGTGGCTCATGCTGCAACACAGATTTACGCTGAGTGTTAGCCCATTAGCGCGGCTACGTAGTATGTACCTACATGTAATACTTGTATTATTTTTGTGTTATTGTTATATCTTATAATCTGTAGAGTACTAACCTGTCAGCTGTATTAATAAATATGATTTTCTTTCTTTCTTCTTACTATTGCCCAGTACTGTATTCCAGGATAAGTGTCACTTAAGATTACAAATAATCTGAAAATATTTGGTACTGGTTATCTAATTCGATATACGGTGCAAATGAAAAACTGGTCATAAGTAACGTCACATTCAGTCGTTAAGCTACTTATGATATTTCCTGCTATGTCGGCGCGCAGCACGCACCGCGCTGATACTGGTAATTGTATTCAAAAGTTTTCCTCCCTCATTCCTTTTTTTTATTCCAACAATTTAGACTTTCCTTTATTAAACCGGCCGTAAAAATAATCTTGTTCTTATTCCGTTTTCGCCACGTTTTTAAAGCGTGAATATTTGTAAAATCAATAATTCGAATACTTTAAATAGAAACAATATTTTATTCCTTCAAACGAAAATTTAAACCCGGGTTTCTAATAATAAATACAATCGATATTTTTACGAACTTATACAGTTTGGATTTCTATTTACCAAAATTTATATTTTAAGTTATATGCAAATACGACATACAATAAAATGAAATAATATCTAGTAATTCTGATGATAATGATGATGCAATCGAAAGCAGATACTCAGGCAGCTTTCTCCCCGACTCAATCAATAATTGGGCTATTGTAAGTTTATGACTTTCATCTGTGTGTATCGATAGCACGATACTGTTTACTAGTTACAATATAAGGGGTCTGGCGTGTAAATATAGTAGTAGTAACTACATACATGAAACAGTTCCAGATAATGCTTGTCAGTAAATGTAGTACTGAACGAGCCAATAGGTCAGAATTGACGAGATTTGATTTATATTCGTCTTATTTGCAGGCAAAGGACATAGTTCTGCGCCCATACATGATTGCCCCAGACCCAACAGCAATGAAAAAAATACTTGTGTTATTTCAAATCACCTATAAATTCTCTTAAGGTATTTATTATTAAACGGACAAGCGGGGAATCACAATATTGCACAAAAAGTATTAGATTTTGAGGTTATAATTTAGTAGCCATTAATGCATATGAGGTTATTTTGTGTGTTGACATTCAGTAACGATGTCGACGACTTTCATATAAGTACTTACAATACTTTGTCCGTTAGATAAGAATATTTGCCAATATTTTAATAAAATGGATAAATAATGATAGCATGGGTCAAATTTTTGTTGGTTCTGGGGCAATTTTCGACAATGTCCTTTTTATACGTTTTATTTGTTTTTGTACAGTTGAGCTACACATACTCACCTTATATATTTTATGGATAAATTATAACGGCAAATATCTACTTGGTTAGAAGTACCTCGTCGTCAAATAGATAGTGATCTACTTCGAACGCTGCTACAACTTCCAAGTATTCATTTATACGTACGCCCAAAAAATTTCGTCGCCAATGTGAAAATAAATGAAAATAAATTTGCAAGAGAATACGCATATTTTGAATGAAATATACATTTCATAGCTGCTTGAGGCGAGTCCAATATGAGAGAATAACTTATGTCATGAGTAGGATGTCTAGAAAATAATATGTACTGGACCGCCGCTGCCCCGCCGCTGCACCGCCGGCGCGTCGCGGGACGCAGCCCGACCATTTGTAATGCGAGATAGCATCGCCGTCAAATGTAGCTTTCTGCCCGACTCCGGCGGCACTCTGGGGACACACACAGGATAATATTACAGAATCAAATACTGACCATAACCGTAGTAAGTATGAATGGCGAGATTAACGCATAGATTGCTGCCGAATTAGGGAATAAATAAATATAAAAATAAAACAAAGTGCAAAAAAGATTTAATTATAAAATAACTCCTAATAAAAAGAGTGACTTTAACATATAACTATTGGTGGAAACATGTTGACTTTATATTTAATGACCACTCTGCACATTTCAGTAATGGAGTTAAGGTTTTATCTCAGTTTCGGGTCTGTATGTCACACATGACGCCTCTCCGGACGAGTTATCTTAGGCTGAACCTTTCCTTCCTGAATTAATTTCTAGATCCTACGAAATTATTTAACAAGCTAGTTATAATTAAGCGTAAGGTATAGTTAGACGCGCAATCTTACTTAGTGGGAACGTCCTTTTATTTCGGGATCTTGGTTGGGGTTCTCTGGTAAAAATCTGCTTTCGATCATAGATCGACAACAAAACATTCCACAATAAAACATTTTCCGTATCAAGGTTCGAGTACATTAACGCTAAGCCGAGGCTCGCTTTTCTTCACCCACTTCCGTCGGTTCCGTCGGCCGCGTCATATGATAGCCCGTGAGCTCATGGGAAACCGGAGCTGTTTGTATTTTTCTATAAAGAAGATAGGGTGGGGGGGTTGTCGGTGTGTGTTCTGCGAGATTGATTCCTCCGACAATCACAAAACAACTTCTAACGTTACACTCCCGGCTATTTGCACATCCGCGGGAACATATATGTATATGAATATGTGAAGTGATGTGGAAGGAGACACCATCCGCCATTCGAAACGTCAAGTGTCTACAGAAAAAACGAACAAAAAATAAATATTCGAAGTCGGTGCCGGTTGGTGCAGTCGGTTACTTGGCACCGACTTCAATTATTTCTTTTTTGCTTCTTTAAGCCGGTTTAGCTTTTTTAAAAAGTATTTTATTTTATAATTTTAAGTGATGAGTGAAATAATTATTAATATTTATATACCTATATAATATTATTCTACTTAGTTCTGCAATTAGGTACCTACTAGATTGATATAATACTCATAATAATTGAATTTATGCATTCGTGGTGTTTGCCGTCAAGGAGTCCTGTGGTGTAGCTTCAAAGTCCAAGGTCCAATACCGATAAAATTAAAACGGGACCTCTTCGGAGCTATACTGAGTCCAAGGCAAAAAGAATCATCAAGATCGGTTTATAGCAAAGAAGTTTAAAAATAAAACAGACGCATTTTGAACCTCCTCTTTTTTTGAAGAAGTCGTTTAACATTTAACTTAGTTCTATAGTAGGGTAACTATAGAATTGACGTAATACCCATAATATCTCAATCGACGCATTCATATTGTTTGTCGTTAAGGAGTTTTCTGCTGTCTCTTTAAAGTCCAAGGCCAAATACCAAAGAAATTAAAACGGGACCACCTTGGAGATACGCTGAACCCAAAGCAAAAATAAAAATCATCAAAATCGATCCACAATTGACGGAAATATCGGTAAACATAAATAAAAAACATACATATAGATGAATATAGATCCTCTTCCTATTTGAAGTCGGTTAAAAAATATGTTCTACTGAACTTTTGTGGTCACTTAAGTTCCTCATATATTTATGAACATTGTGAAATTTGGTGAAGAATAATCGAACTGTAAGTATTTATCGTTTTATGGGAGATTTTCCGTATAGCATAGTAACATGATCTAAAGGAGCCTTATAAGCCTTATAACCAGCTTTGAATTTAGCAGGTCTGTTAATATTAAATTTGTTCACAACAGTGGAAAAAGTTCAGATTATAATGAATGACAAAGAAAATGTTCCATAATAATGCAAACGATAATGACCACTAAGTATTCACACTTGGGTTTACTTTACGAAGATGTTATTATGTTACCGAAACTTGCAATATTTACTACTGAAAAATGTCTGAAAATCTGCTCATAACATCAAGGTTGCTACGCCGTAGCAGGCAATCTGCTACGAGCTACGACGCAATTTGAAACGCACGAGCCGTCTACAGCGCAGTTCTGTAACGATAAAACATTTAATAATATCACAAAACAAGACGTATTCAGTTGCGTTATAGTTATGTAGTTGTATGAAATAAATCGTATTCTCGGTGGAACAATACAAGGAAGACAAAGAAGTTATTTATCATTCGCTGTTGTGATTCGTCGGCGGGTTATACGGAAAATAGCAGCGCTTCACGCGATCCACAGATTATTATGTCTGGATCTTATTTATGAGCTCTAGCTGTTGTACATTTACTCTTACTTAATCGGAAAATAATTACTCGAATAACTATTGCGGATATTGTTGTGTATTGTGCCGGATGTAGGGCATCGCCGCTCCACCATGTAGATGCCTTTGTGGCTTGAATAAATAAGCGAATGGGTGCTCAGTTAATAGAAAATATTGAATATCAATCGAAGGCAAAAAGAAACTGATAGATATAAAAAATATAAAAATATTCATAGCTCATTCTCGGAATCTAGGTGTTCAATGCTTTACCACGATTACATAGTTATATACCGATTGTTTGAAAGGTCTTTGAAAATAATAAATGAATAGTATGAATTTAAACAAAAGAATAAACCTATCAGCGCTCTATACAAGGTGTATCGTTAATATCGCAAGACCGCAGACACCCGCTTAGATAATTGCTTCACAAATATTATTTATTTATTTTTATTGAATCACCGACGTACGATACAGTAATACAATATAGCGAAAACTTAACATTTCGCATTTCGATTATAGCTAAGGGTTCTTACATTTATAGGTTATCACAGCATGCTTGGTTATTGACAAGTTTTTGTATTTTAAAGTTGCAAGAAAAGTATTAGGGAGCCAGTAAGGTATATAAACAAACAAAGTGCAGTTATCAGTAGGTAAATTACGACGGTCACAACCGGAGGTTCCAAAAAAATACAAAATTTCTTAGAACTTATTTATTAAGAATAATTAGTACAAAAGTATTAGAATTACAACATGTCGCAGTTGGTCGATGGATGTACCAAAAGTGTCCGACGACACAGGGGCCGCACGTCCGGTGTCCAATGTTGCTGACAAGGTGCCTCGTGCCATCAGCGGTTGCAATGCGCAATATCTAGGGCAACGCATGTCAGCGTTTCTCGTTCTATGTTAATATGTAACAGGTATGCAAGTCAAACTTTTTGAGCTTGACTATGAAACGAGCGAGACTATCAAAATGGACATCGAGATCTAGTAATTTTTTGCTATGTTCGTTATACAGGCGAGACACACGAATTACAGGTGAATCACGATCTAAGTTGGTTCTGCCATGTTTAGTATGAAAGAGATTGCAAGGATATCTGGGTATTCTACTGGGTACATTGTACTGAAA
The DNA here is from genome assembly GCA_905147815.2 of Phalera bucephala. Classification (NCBI taxonomy): domain Eukaryota; kingdom Metazoa; phylum Arthropoda; class Insecta; order Lepidoptera; family Notodontidae; genus Phalera; species Phalera bucephala. The sequence goes on along the minus strand of LR990623.1, from coordinate 30,856,917 downwards.
TTTGTTCAATAGGGAGGGACAGTCAATGCAATGGTTTAATAATTTGTGAAGAAACGATATGTCTAGGTGAGCTCTGCGTGTGGAAAATTGTTCAAGGCGGAAAAAGTTGGTTTCATCATTATACGATTTTATGGATCTTGGTATTTTAAAGCGATAGGATAGATACCGCCTTTTTACCCTTTCGATTTTTTATGTGTACTTTGTAGGTCGGACACCACGCTGTGCTACAGTATTCCAGTTTACTTCTTACGTAAATATTGTACAGTGCAGTATCATTTTTGGCTTTTAAAACCTTTTGAACATCTCAGAATAAATCCCAGAGATTTATTTGTTTCGCTTTATATTTTGTGGTCCGAAAAACTTGGTTGACTGTCCATTAGAATGCCGAGGTCTCGTGTGGTGGTAACTTCTTGTAGCTATAAAATATTGTGATTGACTTTTCTTGCGTTTTCTGGTGAACTCAATATAAAAGCGCCTTGTCCCCCCCCCCCCCCCTATGGCCTAAACCCTCTCAGTTTGAGAGGAGGCCCGTGCCCAACAGTGGGACAGTTTCTTAACAGGGCTAATATTATTATATTATGCACCTTGTCACATGGTTGTGCAAGACCTCTTCGTTACATAGAATTAAATCCAGTATTTTATTTTGGTTGTTCGTGACACAATGAAATTGTTTCATGTCATGTAGCGTTAGAAAATCAATAAATTCGCAAAAGAGTTCGCGATTGCTATATCCAGAAGGTGAGTGAACTATCATTACTATTGTTCATTTGCCATGTTATTCCACTCTTGTTAAAATCTCCGGCTATCAAAGTGTATTTCTAGTCAGTGTGCGTTGCTGAAATCCTGTTGACTTTATTGACAAAGACCTTTAAGCTATTTTTTGTAACTGGTGGTGGCGTCCTTGACTTCGTGGCGTCGGTTGTTATCGAGATCCAGAAATCCTCGCAGTCGCTCTCATGCGTTTTGGAATAAGTCGATTCGATACTGCCAACAACACACCACCTCCTTTTTCTGCGCTAGAAGAAGAACATGTCTCGCGGTCACGGCTTTATACGTTATACCCGTTATCAAATATTTCGGCATCAAAAAATCCATTATTAAGCTAAGTTTCTGCAAAAATGTAGACGTCGTAGTCATTATTATTTATTGGCTGGCGTACCTCTGTTGCATATGAGTTTAATCCTCTTACATTCTGATAATACATTGTTAGTTCGGTTAACATATAAAAGTAATATAGCTACACGTAATATTATAACTTAAACAATTATTGTACTGGGATAGTTTGAAACTAATGGACAAGAAAAATAGACAAATATCTATCTATCTATCTATCTATAACCTCACGCCAGATCCCTTGCGGGGTAGGCAGAGAGTACAGAGTTCCAACAGGTTCTTTCCTTACATACCTCTCTGGCTTCCTCGACTCTCATAGTTCGTCTCATACACGCTCGCCGGTTACGGAGACTCTTGACTTTTCCATCAGCTAAGACTCGGTTTATTTGGTCGTGGTAAGATAGTCTAGGTCTTCCCCGGTACCTGCATCCTTCCACTTTCACATTGTATATCTGTTTTGTCATTCTTTCCTCTGGCATTCTTTCTATATGCCCGAACCAACGCAGCATGCCCTTTCTCATCTTTACACCAATACTATCTTTCATACCTACTCGCTGTCTTAATATGCTGTTGCTAATGCGGTCGGTCAGCTTCACTCCGCACATCTTCCGCAGAGCTCGCATTTCTACCGCATTTATCCTACTTTCATTCTCCTTCTTACATACCCAGCTCTCGCTACCATATAACAGCGTTGGGACAAGAACTCCGTTATGTATGGCCAGCTGCGCCTTAGGGCTTAAGTGCCGGCTCCCGAGTAGCTTTCCCATCGCACCATTCACTCAGTTCCCTGCACTCACTCTTCTCTCTATGTCAGCGGTGTATTTCCCATCCTTACTGAAGGCGCATCCAAGATATACAAACTGATTCACTTGCTCCAGCACATCGTTACCAACCACAATCCTTACATTCGTTCTGGTTTCTTCCCTTTCAAAAACCATAATCTTGGTTTTCTTCACATTCAAGTGTAAGCCATTGATCATGCAGTCGTTTTTCATAACTGTGACTAGTGTTTGCAGATCAGTGGCTGTTGGCGCTATTAAAACTGCGTCATCTGCATAAAGTAGATGGCTTACCACTAAGTCACCCATTTGTACACCTTCATTCATCGCTTTCAGTCTTTGAAGACTTTTGTCCAGATACATTATAAACAGTCTATCTATACCATACTCTGGCAAAATGTCCCAAAGTCTCTTTCGCACAACTCTGTCAAATGCCTTCTCCAGATCTACAAAACCGCAGAAAACCGTGTGATGCGGAGTGTTGAGAGTGCAGATGTTGCGGAGTGAGAAGACTTGATCCGAACATCCTCTTCCAGACCTGAAACCCCCTTGTGCCTCGCACAACATTCCATCGGACTTCACGCGCATTCTCCGTTCAATAATTTTACCGTACACCTTGGCTGCCAAGCTCATCAAACTGATGGCTCTGTAATTGGCGCAGTCATATTGTGAACCCTTGCCTTTATACAAGGGTACTATGACTGCGCGGCGCCAATCCGTAGGGACTCTACCGGTCCTCCAGCAAAGGTTTGCAAGGGCCCGGAAAGCGTCCCGGACGCAAGTTCCACCATATTTGATCATCTCGGCAGATATCATGTCTACTCCCGCAGCTTTACCGTTTTTCATACTTCCTATCTCCCATTCAACTTCTTCCATAGTGATGTCCTCCGTTGATTCTGGTGCCGCAATCTCGCCTTTAGGCACGTCTGCGGCATCAGCATCCGGGTCATCTCCATACATTTCTCCAAAATATTCACTCCACCGGTTTAGCACAGTTTGTGTGTCTGCAAGAATGTCACCATCTTTAGATTTTATCATCACTCATCATGATTTTAGAATCACCTCGAGCCTTTCTCACCTTGCTTCAAAAGAGTTTGGTGTTGTTCTCGAAGTTCTTCGCCAGCCTCTCCTCCTCAATCATACTGGCTCTTTCACGCTTTTCTTTCACTAAAGTTTTAGTGGCATTCTTGCATTGCCGGTATATTTCTTTCCTCATCTCTGTCATACTGGCATTCAGGTTCAAAGAAGATACAAAGTCCTGCCACGCTTTCTTCTTACTTTCTACGGGGCTTTGCAACTCCGCATCCCACCATGCATCACCTTTTGCTGTAATATGCTTCTTTGAGCAACCACATACTTCTTTCGCGGATTCCACCAAACTCTCTTTCAGGCTATTCCAGCATTCATCTACATTTGAGTCCGAAGAGCCTGCTGTCAAAAGCTTGTCTCGGACTCTGTCTTCATACATTCTCCTCACGCTCTCATCTTGCAACTTTTCAACCTTTAATCTTTCAAGGTCTCCGAAGGGGATACGCTCTCGCCAGTGTCTCCACTTCCTGAACAGACCACTAAACCGCGCAACTACGAGATAGTGGTCTGATTCCAGAGTGGGGCATCTATACGCACGCGTATCTTGTAGTTTGCTTCGGAGACGGTTATCAACCAGGATCAGATCTATCATGCTTTTTTGTTCATTCCTTCTCCACGTATACAAATATATGTCCTTGTGCTGGAATATCGTATTAGACACAAGGAGACCCCTTTCCAGACAAATAAATAACAAAAAGACAAAAATTACCAGGAAAAGTAATAGAAAAACAAAAAAAGAATGTCCAGTTAATTCTTAGATATTCCTAATTAATATATATTTAGACGTTTCAGTTTTACTGACAGACTTAGTCCAGACAAATTTGTAGCCGATCTCCTTCGCCTTAGCTCTTGCTGCTGCGTGTAATGCCTTCTGAGTGGGTGAAAGATGTTCTACGACAAAGACTGGGTTTTTGACCCCACCTATTCCAATGTGGCTTGTGTTCAGTTTTTCAATGAAAGAACTAGCCTGTCTATTAAATTTTATAGAAGCTGCCAAAAAGTCGTCTCTCTTTCTTGGTGACCCAAACTTCACAATAACAGACCTAGGTCTTTGGCTATCTTTATGAAGCTTAGCAACTCTAGTACATAGATGGATATTATGCCATGGCCATTATTTGGTGTAGTTACTCGTTCACAACACCCAAACTTTATTTTATTTTGAGACATAATATTATTTTCATATCACAATAAGAATTTGTTTTTACTTGCCCTTTATGAGGATTACGGGGCTCCGCGTCAAGCGCACTTGCACGTTACAACGCAGCATACAGTGACGGCGCTCGGCGGAGGTGAGGGTAGGCGAGCGTTATTTGTTCGGGATCTTGATTTTAAAATGCTAGTTACTTAATATTTCTTTGATGTTTGTAAAAATTGTTGTCACTTATGGTTTAGTCTTTTTTTTGGCTATCCGGAAATGAATAGGTAAGCACTGATCTATACTGTAACTTTAAACACTTATACTGTTTTTTTTTAACGGAGCAATTTTAAGAACGTAAACTTGGTAGACGAGCGAGTAACCATTGTTATACACTTTTATACCTCAATCAACAATGAAACTTGTACGTGTATGTGTGCGTATTTAAAAATACGTTTTAGAAATGCATTTGAAGTCTCCGTGTGGCTTTGAATCAAGAATAAATTTAGATTGTTTGAGAGGAAAAGGATAAACAGCACTTTTTACAAATTAAAAAAAATGTAAGATACGTTAAAAAAAGTTGGAATCAATTCACATATTGATTTAGAACAAACTACTTTCAGGCCTTGCGTTAATTATGTTACACCTTCTATAATTGATCCGGTGTAATGTAATAAAAAAGGAATACAATGGAGGACGTTACGACGTTTATTTTATTTTACCAAAAATTTTCATTCCAAAATTTTGCTTTTTAGATTTATTCTTAAACCCGTTATGGATAAACTTTAACGATTAGTATAATCGGTCTGTATTTTAATGCCAAGATCTCAGAATGACAAGATCGCAGGAGGACAGGATCTTTGACCATGCGCGTACATCTGCTTTTTAATTTAAATAGCTACTGGCTATTGATCTTTGTAGGGAACCAAATAACAACTATTGTAACAAAACATACATAGTTACCAACAGAAACACCTTTATCAGACCTTCACAGTGGCGTGCAACAACACGGCTTCAGCACTTGCTGGAACAGACTATGCGTTGCTGTTGCCACACATAGTCTTTATTCCAGCAAGTGCGGTCTGGCAACTTGTTGTACCATATCGCGGTTGACCTTTTGACAAACCATCCGCAGGACTCAATCCGTCATTAGGCGCTGATACATTCGGCGGCGTTGTTAATCCCTCAAGCTGAGATTATATTTTTCACGCTCGGCGGGATATGCGTCGTTCCTGTCCGCTCGTGTCGTTCCTGTCGCTCGTCGACTCGACTCGCTATGATTTTATTAATCAATATTACTCGTTCAATTCATATTTCCATTTTGAAGCGCGGATGATTGGGGAGCTGGGATTCAATGAAGTGATTATGATGTGGAAATGATTGGCATATTATTTATATACCTGGATTTTATCATTTCGATACCCAATTGAAACTTAACGTTATAATAATAATAATTCATTTATTTGCTTAGACAACTATGATACATTATTTGTTACTAAGCTTAAATTCCAGGTGTTAGTAGAAATTAATCAAATTAAATACATCAAATTAATCAAATTAAATTAAATTGATTCACTACCATGCATATTTTTATTAGACATTGACACATAGGCGTGGCAATATCTTTCGCCACAACCTTCAGTATGCTGTTGGGACTGAGCCTCACCGCTCCCACTAATGTTGCAGTCTTCTTCCTGATGATGGCTAAAAAACCATCAGTTTGGTACTGTACAAACATCTCCGAGGCACTGCAAAACCGGGGTAGTCCCAGCAGCATTCTGAAGATATTCTTATATTGGATACGCAGGGCATCCATCGATCTTTTGGTGTGACTGACCCACAGATTCCCCGAGTAAAAACCTAAACAGTACGCCTTAAAGAGCGTGATCTTAAAATCGTCAAAGCAACGGTAAAATCTACGGGCCCGCATATTACCTCTGACCGATAGTGCTCTGCGCTCCCTCTCAATATCCATATTGTCTTTAAGGTCGTCGGTAAGAACGTGCCCCAGATATTTGAAAGTTTTTACACGTCTAATATTCACTCCATTTAAGGTAAAAATGGGTAAGGACGGGGTAAAACGGTTACCGGCGGCCCCAAAGACCATATATTCACATTTTTTGCACATTGTATCGAAGCCCATGCGCACCAATATATTTCTCATAAACTTTTAACATCTCCCTGATCGATTCAGCACTGGGCCCAGTAGTACCATGTCGTCTGCGTTACTGATGTTGTTAACGCTTACACCCCCCATTCGAAAACCAACATGCATACTGCTTAGATCCACCAATAAATCATTGACGTAGAGGTTGAAGAGTCTCGGCGAGGTCAGCCCTCCCTGTCTCACGCCGTACTCCAGCCCATACGTTTCAGAGAGTGTGTTTGACCATTTTACAGAATTCGTTTGTTTGCAATACCAATACTGCAAAATCCTCACCACCTCCGCCGGTACACCGGTCTCGGCCAGCTTCGTCCAGAGCATATCGTACGAAACAAAGTCAAAAGCTCTGGAGAGATCCAGAAAACAGGCGTATACCGGCGTTTTATGGTCTATATAATATCGGATGCTTGAGACTTAGTATTGCGCTTTTAGTGGAGAGCTTAGGTTGAAAACCAAACTGCGCGTCACTTAATTTGATGTGCTTTTTCAGATAAGAATCAAGCATTCTGTCCAATATTTTCACCGCCATCGTCACCAGGAAGATAGGCCGATAATTATTCCTGTCCCCAATATCTCCTGTCCTATTTTTTACTATGGAGACAATAACTGTTCGCATCAACCTCCCTGGCAAATACGAGTGACTAATGCACATTGTGTACAGTAGGGACAAGACTCTTGGCAGGTGTGCCCCCGCATGTTTGAAATGTTTAATGCTGAGCCCATCATGTCCCGGAGATTTGTCTTTGCGCATGTCTTTAATAACGGCTTTGACCTCTTTGGCCGACAAAAACAGTGTACGTTCCTCTCCGTCACATACAGGCTCAACATCATCCATTCCTCTTGAGGAAGCAAGAGTATACCGCATTCGAAAATGTTCTATGAACATGTTGGCGATATTCCCGTGATCGCATTTCCCACCCACGCTTACAGGGAGTTAGGGCCTACAATTAAGCCTTTTTGTGGCTTTCCAGAACTTACCAAAGTTTCTGTCCGCCCTCTGTTTCGCAATGATGTTCATTCTAATTTGGTTTTCTGGGTTTTCGGTTTCTTGGTTATTCTGGCACCTTTGAAGATCTTCCGTGTATTATACATGTCCTGGTAGACTAATCCCGAGGTGGGCCTGTTTTGAAACATCGAGATTTCAAACCTTAGTCTGGCCTCCTTGTATGCGTCACGAACATGTATGTTCCACCCACATAAGACTCTTCTACTTTTAGAGACAATCTCCTTCTGCTCGTTAGTCCTTGCTGAGGCTTCAGATAAGACATTTATAATATTGTCATACAATTTGTCCAGAACTCGCTTATGTTTGACCAAGTTGCAGGAGCCAAAGTCACACTTTGTGAACTCTTGTGGAAAATCAATATCACGCAAACTCTTACTGCACAGATCATGATATCTCGCAATTTGGGATTCTTTCCTATCACCCTATATGAACTTAATACGCGGCACAGTTCGCATTATCAGCTTCGGCTTTACTGCATACAGATCGCACTTAACATATAACGGGAGATGGTCTGAAGTATACACGTCCTCCTCAATACCTACTTCCACAATAGTATGCCACGCAGAAATTGACACAACACAGTGATCTAACCATCTTGTATACCCGTGAGCATCGCTGACAAAAGTGTGGTGATTGGAGTTAATTCCCAATTTTTCTGTATCAGCACAAATCCAATTCTGTTCCTCACAGAAATTTATAAGCTGGTTAAAAAATATTTGATGGGGTTGAGTGTTAAAATCACCCAACACAAACACATGACATCGGCGATAGCAATGATCTCTCCTAAAACCTCCGTGATGATTACGAGGTTGTCCAGTGAACTAGTTGGCATATAAATTGAGAAAACTATAATAGCCCTACCTCCGACTACCGCTCTAATAGCCGCTAGTCGAGGGCTATTACAGTTCAGGACGGAGACCGATTCAAATACCCTTGCGCCAGAGAATAGCTACCCCCCCGTAAGGCCTTCCCGTCAGCAGCCCCGCTGCTGTATCAACGGCCGACTTCCCTGTGTATTCAAAATCATGACTAATTGAATCTAAGACAGGAATATCATGGGGGAGAAGCTATGTCTCCTACAGGGCGACAATGTCAGATCTTGCACAGATGTTTCCTACTCCATCGATTGAACTTTTAACAGACGTATAGTTAAAACTAGTGATTTTACAAAATATATTATATTTATTACTAGCTGTTTCCCGCGGCTTCGCACGCGTTTATTTTGTAATTTGACATAGATAAGTAGGACTTCTTAGAATAATAATTTTCCAAGACTTAAGATATACCTCCATATTAAGTTTCTTTTTAATCCGTTCCGCCGTGTTAATATGGAGAAATAAAATCAACTATCTCCTGAAATCTTGCATTTTCCAAGGTAAAAAGTAGTCAACAGTCTCTAAGAAATCCTACATTCTCCAATGATAGCGTATTCAAAATCGGTTTTACCGTTCTAGATATTAACACGGACAATTTTTTTTTTAAGTGGTGCCTGTATTTTCATAAAATATCTTCTTTATTTCGAAATCACAATTTCCAAATCAATATTCCCGTGTGCTGTGCGGGGCTCGTACCTGCGATTATTTGACAAATGAAGTAAGGTGGTCTACGTTTTTTCGCTTAAACTAAGTCGTCTTTGTTTTCCAAAAGTATTGATAAAGTCGACTTCAGTATGAGTAAATTTTCGCTGTAGAACAATTTTAGCAGGGCCCCAGGCTTCCAGTCGCCGATGAAGAGAAAGAGGAAAATCGGCGGATTGCCAGGCTTTTCTTTCGACAAAATAATATTAATATCTTTGGACCTTCATACAGGCCGGTTAAAACCCACCAAATGCATATAATGCAGGATAATATCGGCATGATCTAGTGTGTAAACAAAGTTACATATTTCATATTATTATTTCACGACTTAAGATACTTTAATACTATCTAAAACTCTATATCACTACGTCAGATCCCTTGCGGAGTAGGCAGAGTATACAGAGTTCCAACAGGTTCTTTCCTTACAGACCTTTCTGGTTTTCTCCACTCTCATAGTTCGTCTTATACACGCTCGCCGGTTACGGAGACTTTTGACTTGCTCTTCGGATAAGACATGGTCTATTTAGTCATGGTAAGATAGTCTAGGTCTTCCCCGATATCTGCGACTTTTGAATTTGTATATCTGTGTGGTTTCTTTCATATTAATTTTCTTTAAAATCCGTTAGGTATGAAGAAATAATAGATATTCCAAAGAAGTCGTGCTATTTTTCGAGATAAAAAGTATTCTGCTTTATTTAACGATGCAAGACACCTTTATATAACGTTCCAGTTAAATTCGTTAAGCCATTTTAATATGAATAAATACCAGCTATATCGCTAGTACCGTGATTCTGTCCGGGATAAAAAGTATCTCGATTATTATTTCGAGACCTAAGACACCTTGAAAGTGTTAGTAAGATCCATTATGTCATATTAGTATGATGAAGAAATAACGGCTATCCCGGAAGAACCGTGTGTGAATCTATTGTACGTTTTGTCAACTTCCACCATACTTATTTCTGTATGGAGTTCGGCTTCAAAACAATTTATCAATAAAATAACACCTACGCTGATCTCCTCCTCGGGTGACAAGAGGGCTGGCTCATTCCTGGCTCAAAAGATTGGTCTGTCTATTCAGCGAGGAAACGCAGCCAGCATTCTTGCCACCATTCCACGCGGATGCGGTCTTTTTGATTAAGGTCTTTTTTTCTTTTGTTTTATTTTCTATTTTAGTTTAAAGTGTGTGTTTTTATTATAAGTTATAAAGTACCAATTAAACGGGTAGAAAGAAAAAAATCCAATATCACATTTCTGTATCAACTATCTCTATCACCGGGTTCAGTCTTAGCCCCACTTAGCCCGCACAGATGGTCTTTGTAAAATATAAACTAAACTATAGCGCGATCTTATTCAACATACACCACTAACGCCGTCTCAAAACGTGTTAATCTTCTCCTAAAAGTCATCTATAATAATCTATATGACTATCTAGAAAAAAAGAGCTGTTGGCGAAAGAACAAATGGGATTCAGAAAAAGTAAGTCAATTAATTTGGCCGTATATAACTTTATATTTAAGGTCTTAACAAATATGGATAAAAAGTGCCCAGCGCTTGCACTTTTTATGGACATGAAAAAAGCATTTGACCATGTTAGTCATCAAATCCTGTTAGATAAGCTATATTCATACGGCATAAGGGGTAATGTAAATGAATTAATTAAATCATACCTAAACGGTAGACAACAAATGACACAAATAGAAAATATCTGTTACAAAACTAAAACTGAACTAACATACCTATCAAACCTAAGATGCGTGGAATATGGTGTACCACAAGGCAGCGTCCTGGGACCTCTGCTGTTTCTAGTATACATCAATGATCTACCTCAGGTTACAAATTACCCGATGACTCTTTTCGCGGACGATAGCACTGCACTTTTCGTTAACAACAATTATAACAATTACGAAAGTTCAATAAATGATACACTTCAATCGATTATAGAATGGCTAATAGATAATAATTTAAAAATTAACATTGACAAGACCAAATTACTCAATTTTAGACAAAGGATTAATAAGTTAGGTGAATTAAATATACATTACTGTGACGAAAAGGTTAAAGAAATAGAATGTATGAAATTTCTAGGTCTGCAAATAGACAACAAAATGACATGGAAACAACATATTGAATCCATATGCCAGAAACTGAATAAATATTCTTTTGCTCTGTACAACCTTATAAACATAGTAGATACTTCAACAATACTGACTGCATACCACGGATACGTATCGTCGACCTTAAAATATGGCGTAATATGGGGCAACTCTATAAATGTGGAACTTGTATTTAGAGCCCAGAAAAGATGTGTCAGAGCTATTTATCATCTCAAACAAACAGATTCTTGTAAGCCATATTTTACTAAGCCAAAGCTACTAACACTGCCTTGCATATACATCTATGAGACTGCATTGTTTATTAAAAATAATATGTATTTGTTTGACCGCTGCATTAGGGAACAAAATAAAGATAAGATATGTATTTTACCCTCTAAAACTGCTCTGTTACATAAAAGTATTTTTTGCATGGGCCCTAAAATATATAATAAGATACCCGCACAATTACGGAAAGAAAATGATTTGCCAGTGTTCAAGAGGAAGTTCCATGACTTTCTACTAGAAAGGTGCTATTACTCCGTAGAAGAATATATGAAGGGCATGTTATAAATGCAGTTAGTTGACTCTGAAATGGTTCAATTTATTTTATAACACTTTTTGCATGTTTCGTTTGTTTATTTTGTTATGCTCTGACTTTTTTTTGTTTTATTGATTATATTTTATTATGCTATATTAAAGATCAAATATTGTAATTTTTTTGCATAGGTATATTAATAATTTATTTGACATTTTATAATAATATTATTTTTCTGATGATGACATTGATGTATAAAATAGAATACAATATATATATTTTTGGTATTTTTTTAGATCACTCAGAAATATATGCAATATTGTACGCCGTATAGGCTGATCATAAAGAACTAATGTAACACTTATACCAACCTATGTAACCTATGATACACAATAATAAATGAATTTGAATTTAAGATATTAATCGTCCTTAAAGTTTCGTATCCGGCCCATTCATCGTTAGAGTTCTTTCCGGAAGAAACAATCCTGAATGCATCGTCGGTTTATGCACGAAATCATGTTTGAGTGTTTAAATCAAACGTATGTGAACAATTTCCAATGACTGCTTTTAACTACTGCATAGTTTTTTGTGAGGAGATGAACCTGAGTCCAATATCAATTCATGGAGGAATTCATGTGAGGGCAAAATCACATAGTTTACGTCGTAACATTACAGTTCGGGACAAACAGTAATAAAGTTTTGCCAGTAGCTTAAGTTGTTTTGGAACAATAAATACATTATCAAAATCGACTCTTTTTTTCTTTCCCCAGAAACTGTAACATTTCTCGAAAATAAAAGTATACAGAGTTGTGATCCTTAGTACAGGCTACAACTATCCCAAATTTCATTGAAATTCATCAAACAGGTATGGAGTAAAATGTCTATGTAGAAATTCAATGTTTCGCTTATTTTTGTATTTTCTGAAAAAACCTTTTAATTTTCCGTTATAAATACTATTCAATATGTTATCTAACATTTTAAGATATCCGCTTGTAAAGTTTCATCAAAATCTGCCTATTAGTTTTTGCGTTATGATGGTTTATACCCTTGGACATATAAACAGATAGACAAACAGACACGAAAGCCTAAAAATGTAGTATTGGCTTCTACATCAATAGAATGATATCCGTGCGTTGTTATTTACAAAAAATATACACAGACATGACTTTCTTACAGTTTTATGATATGAAGTATGTAGAGATAAAGATGCTTTACTTTTCCATCCAAACTGTTAAATTTTATGAATACGTAAATATTAACTATATTGTCTGTCATATGAAATATTTCCATGCTAAGTTTAAAACTGTTAAGTTTTTCGAAAATATAAGTACACAGAGTTGTGACCTTTTGTACAGGTTACAATTACACAAAATTTCATACCAATCCATTAGACAGGTTTGGAGTAAAGTGTCTTTTTAGAAATACAATATTTCGCTTATTTTCGTATTTTCTGGAAAAACCTTTTGATTTTCCGAGATAAATACTATACAATATGTTAGCCAATATTTTAAGGTATCCGCATGGAAAGTTTTATCAAAATCCGCCCAGTAGTTTTTGTGTGATGACGGTTCATACCCTCCGACAGACCTACAGACAAACAGACACGAAAGCCAAAAATTGTAGAATTGGCTTCTATGTCGATAGAAGAATACCCATGGGTTGTTATTTCCTAAAAATATTCCATGTACAGACACAACTTCCTTACAGTTTTATTATATGTCTATAATAGATTATTCATCAGAACACACGACTCAGTACTATTACGAACGTTGCACTCGATACATAAATTTCACGTTATCCCGTTTGGCCAGAATTGATCATCTAAAAATAAATCTAATTTGCTCTTTGATACAAATAACTTTAATGCATGGTAATTTTTGGTTTCTGTTGTTTTTATCTGCTTAAGAGTCACATTTACATTCGTTTTTTCCTTAACGTAATTAATTATGTCCAGTTCGCTTGTTTCTAAATTAACGTTAGATATAAGTAACGGCACTATAGTGTCCGCGGACCTAAACTTTACACTTGGTGCAATAAATGCACTACTTTTCTGTCCAATCAATCTATAGTTATGTTTCGACGCTTTATTTTGCACTACCGTCCACTTAGAATCTAAGCCCCTTACCTCTTGCTCACTTTTAGATGCGCCCGAGTTGATTGTGTTTAAGCAGACCACCGGCGTCGGCTGCGCCGTTACCCGCTTCGGCGTTGTCTCTAGTAAAGTACCCGAATTATCTTCTGCGGCTGCGACCGGCGATTTTCCAGTAGTAGGGGACTTGTTTACTGTGACGTGAGCACAGGTGTGAGATAAGCCGACCGGTTTTTTCGAAACCGCCGTACCCGCACGTCACACCCACTTTCACGCCTTGTTGTTATCTCTTTCGCTCCTTCCGCGCTGCTGAGATGTCTCGCAACTTGTCTCACTCGCACTGTTCGAAACCACAGTGTTGCACTGCCCCTCCAACTCGCGTACGCTATGCTTTGTCTTATTTTTTGATTTGGTTTCACACGAGACAGCAACACATTCTCCGCTAGCGGTATCTATTGCGCATGATTCACTGCCTGCCCTTACTTGGTGGATTTGCATATTTGAATCAGCTGTTTTGTGAAACGGTTTTAAAGGTACATATTGTAAGCCTATAGGACCGCTATCTAAAGTGTTATTACGTAAAGACGTCCCAATTCTCATATTTATATTGTCGTTTGTAGAACAATGCTCTAATATCATAACATGAAATATGGAACATATTTCATGTTATGAACCTTCTGTTTCACAATATTAAATTCCTCCATTGTGACAACTTTCTCTTACGGATTCTTTAACTGATTTTGCAAAGCTAGTATGTCCTTCAGAAACCGGGACACATTGATGTGATCAAAAGTGACCGGTGGAAGCTTATGTAAATCCTTAGCCACGAAAGTAGGATTTGTACTTTTCACCACGACTATAATATCCTCTACATCCCGTGACATTTTCTTCTTTCCCTCTCTTCGGCGTGGTGATAACTTCTTCTCACCTGGCAGTAAGCCGTATAGTAACGACTATGCTTGACTATTTCTTCAGATAAAAAAGACTTAATGCATATTTGGTGAACACTTTCTTCATTCATAAAGTCTAACACATTACAGAAAATAGCAAAAAGCTCGTTAATTACAATATTGCAATTTGCACATTTCACAATATTTGAGTTCATTTCATTGCATTGCCATTGTTCCTCCAATAAGTCATCGGTTCGAATCGCAATAATAAGCGATGGCACGGCGGCGCGCATCTGGCGCATGCGTTCTGTCGGCCGCACTTAGGATAAATATACGACGAGTATTTGGATTCAAATAAATAAACTTGAAGTATCTGTGACGTAAATCCCTATAAATGAAATTATATCATATGTATATGCATCTTCTGTGCGTTTTCACAGATCTACGTTATTCCCTCATACCCCATGATCATAATGATTATATTGTATACAAATATAATCATTGTAAACCTCTCATTTTATAAGAGTAACCGTGGAGTTTCTTACCCTTTTTTCTTCAGAAATAACATTTGGAACGGCTAGTAGAGTCTAAAGTAATCACTAGCCCTTTCTGCCTTGACTATTCATAAATACCTTTCAGTCTACATGAATAAAAATCTTTTAATTTTATTTGACTGGTAGAAAGAATATTAGTATCATCTTAGTAATGGCGACCTGTTAAGTCTGTAATCCCTGGTTGACATTGATCTTATTTGCGTGCCAGTTAGCTAACAGTTGGACGCGATACTGTTTAGCGTGAGAGTACAGCGGCCGCGAGCACGGACAACCCTGCTGCTACATGGAACTGACCAACATGGGTAGGTAATATTTACGTTTTCGTAGTGCATTTTATGGTCCACTTCCCTAAGCGCTTAGCATGAAGGTATTGATGTAAGCGTGACGCTAGCGAATTGAAATGCCATCCATGTCACACTAATAAATAAACAAATGTCACAACACGATTACTCGTTAGCGTCGTCACGCTCATGTCAAAGTTTTCGTGCTAAGCCCTCTGCATAGTGTTATGTGAGCAAGAGGGTTGAATACACGACCCCGCGCTATGAATGCGCCTCAGCAGACACTCTTCAGACGGAGCGGATCAAACTTTAGAATTTCAGATGAGGCATTGATAAGTTTGCGCTCCGTGGCTTAATGTCGCCGCAAGAGGGGGAGGCGTCTGAATAGGATCTCAACGATATTTTATTTTAAACCGCTTTATGCGATCTTTAGGGAGCTTTGATGATATTAGCTTTGATCTAAAATAACATTTACACAGTGAGGTGACCGTGAGGTGGTGTCCTTAATGTCTTCTGCCACCTCGTCTGGGTCAAAGGTGTAGGTCTCTATTTATGAATGAACCTTTTTATGCTTACATTATTAGGTCTATGTTAAGTTAATAGTGAATCTGTTTTATATTGATGTGTCTGTTAAAAAAAATAAACTTTAAATTTACAATCTAGAAGAATTAATAGCAGTTGGTTTGATGACGCATAGTGCTGTGGAGGTTATAAAGGTTTTTCTATTAAAAAAAAGTCACAGTCCCGAGACTGCAATTGTGCACACTATAATGATAATACAGTAGGTCCGCTTCTCATTACATTGGACCTAACATCGTCGGCAATATGTGGCTGTGATCAGTACCCTTTTGCCACACCCGCTTGGGGTATATAGGCGTCATAACACGAATTACACAAAAAATATAAATCCAGTAGATTGAGTAGCGATTATGACGCGTTCGGTCGCATGAGGGCGAGAGTTAAAGCTGAGACTGCAAGGGCGCACGATCAGTACTGCGGCCGCGTGCAAAGTCACCTGGCAGCGGAACCGCGTGCGTTTTGGGACTACGTGAGATCTAGGAAAGGTTACTCGAGCAAACGGAAGTTAATAAAAAATGGTCGAGTTTTGTCGGAACCGGAATGCGCAAGTGAGTTCGCGCAGTTCTTTCACTCTGTTTATAATCTGGAGCCGTCTGCGCTGAGCGTAGCGGCGGCAAGCGCGGCGGCGGCGCCGTGGCCGGGCGCGCGGGCGCACCTCGCGCCGCTGCGCCGCGCTGACGTGCGGCGTGCATTCGCCCGCCTGCCGCCTAAGCGCTCAGTGGGGCCCGACGGTATACCGGCGTACGTCTTCCGGGATTGTTGCGAGGTATTGGTTGATCCGTTGCTACATTTATTCAACCTTTGTGTAAAGACCGCGACATTTCCCGATAGCTGGAAACTCACCCGAGTCGTGCCCGTACCTAAAGGGGGTGGTGGTTCGGAGCCCAGTGATTACCGACCTGTAGCTGTTCTATGCACTCCGGCTAAAGTTTTCAGCTGTTGTATCCAACTTTATTTGTTCTGGGTATGGTAGGCTATATGAAACTGGAAGCTAGACGGGAAGTAGCCCTAGCTATCTACTTATTTAAAGTCCTTCCTGGCAGAGTACAAAACCCAGCAGTTTTACAGGAGGTTAGGCTTTGTGTTCCTGATGCGTACATGGGTCGGCGGCGGCGACCACCACAGCTGCTGGTGCCGCGCGCGCGCACCAACCTGCTGCAGCGTACACCGCTTGTACGGGCGCTGCGCACGCTTCGTTAAGCGTGGTTGCGGGATTAATTGATCTGTTTACGTGCTCGCTGAGCGAATTCACGAAAGCCTCATATTTGGTATTATCGTAGAAGATTGTACGTAGATATTGTATTAGTATTTAGTGACTGTGCTACGCTATTGCATTAGGTTATTACCTGTAAGAATAGTGTATTGTTGAGAATAAAATAAATAAATAAATAATGTTTATATTTTGTAACAATTGCTATAAGCAGTAAATCACAAAATAGCCAAATATATTGCTAATAGGCATCACGCATCATTGGCCATTTAATATTTAAGGTTTTCACCTCGCACCCAGCGCGGGTAGTTGCCGCGCAAACACCAACTTAATATTTTTTTATTTATGGTCTACCAGCAGTTGTTACAGTTCATTCTTATGATCGACATTATGCTAAGGTAAGTTCCTAACTACACAACCGATTAGAGGTAAACACAGCATGCTTATGAATATATTACAATGGTGTAAATAAACTTAGTACTATAATAACATGCGTTTTTCTGGATTTTATTTGACACATTTACTAATTGTGGACAATGGCTCCGTATGGATGTCAATGATATCACTGTACGTTCAGAAGTTTACACATTCTAGAGACCAGAGAGTTCGCGCCAAATTTAGTTCGCCTGAGGAGCGATACAAGCGGAGTTATGGGTTTCCTTGTAGGTCTTCGGGGTACTCTAAGAGAAAAAAAAGCTTAGTAGTTTAGGGCTGTCAATTTGGTTATGAAATAATTTGAGTAAAAATCTAAGGTCAATAATATTTCTTCGATTCTCTAAGGATGTCATTATAAAGTAAGAAAGTTTATCTAAGTATGATTACCTATTAACTGTACTGTTTACTGAGTAACTTAAGTGCTTGATAAATCTTTTCGGAACTTGTTCAATTCTGAGCGCATGGGTAGCATAGTGTGGTCTCCAAACTATGCTACAATATTGAAAAAACACTGCGAACTATAGTAGACTGTAATGAAGTCGAGTCTGTACATTGAATATTGAGGAAATAAAAACCCAGGGGTATCATACTATCGATGTAGAAACCAATTCTAAAATGTTTGACTTTCGTGTCTGTTTGTCTGTCTATCTATCTGTCCAAGGGTGTGAACCATCATAACGCAAAAACCACCAGGCGGATTTTGATGAAATTATTAAAGAAATAGTGGGCGGAGCGGGTTAAGCTCTTAACCACTGCGCTAAATCGTCGGTCAGTTGTGCGAGCATTTCTTTATTTCCGATTTGATCGTGGTTGTCACTATTTCCTGTACATCTTCCCTTGTTAAAGAAATTGATCTTCTAACGGGTGGTGAAGATATGAATTGTCTTTTCTTAGAATGAGAACTAGTAAATTCAGATTTCGCGTTAGCATTATCGCTAGTTTTCTTTCCAGACTTAGTTTTACTTTTAGGATTCATGCATAACGGGCATTTCCAGTCTGAGGAGGATAAATTTGTAAGATATTCAGTCACGGAGTTGATTGTAAATATGCCAAATGAAAGCCAATCTGGCAGTTACAACAGGTTATATATTCGTCCTCTTTATCCTCCAAGCAGCAGCCCCAGGTGCATGCGGGTTCTGACATTTTAATCGATTGACTAAACCAAAAGATCAAGATGATGTCAATGCACAGTACGACATAAAATGTCAATATGACATGAACGGTCTATACTCAAAATGCACTAAATACAAGATATTGTGAACGGTCAATATGCCTCCTTTCTATCCGAGTGTTGGTTGGTAGCACTTGTCTCCGGCAACGTGGGTAAGGTGTCGGGTATCTGTGATGTAAACAAGGTAGAAGTAGACGGTACTTGGGTGATCAGCGCCAACAGATGTAATGAATAATGTGTCTTCACAGTCTCCAAACTGGATGATGAATGCTGCGAGTTACCCTTACGCAGATCTATTATACGTAATGTTCAAACTTATATGTATTTTTAGATCAATTTAATTATTTTTTTTACGAGAGCACTTTAATGGCGTGTGTATCGTAAAAACACCGGCGGGTATATTATAAAATTGCTTTCAAAGCTCTTTATCGAATGATGAAACGAGCGTCCGTGTACAGCTGAAATTTAAAACCGTTGAAACGAATTTGATCGTACTAACATTTGGCTATCAATAGAAGGAAAGTTTTATAATCCATGTTCGGCGCTTAGAATAAAATGTTTAGTCATGTAGTTGTCATAAAACAGTGTCTTATCGTGTTTGGTCGAATAAAGTTTATATTCTTCCTCAATTAACGGTCCCATTATTTTGCGTGGAGTGTTAACGAAATCCTACCGTAAATTCTCCTCTCACCTCTCAATATATTACTACAAAAGTTACATAGCGCGTAGTAGCAACTGTTTCTAGACATTGCTTCAACCGCTTTAAATTAGGTTCCTTTATCTTTCCCTGGTTTAGAAATAATTTGCGATATGCTTCTTATGTCATAAGTATTAAAGGTGCAAATGCTCTACAGCACCGCGCGGGGAAATTAAAATTCATGGTGGAATTTATAAAGTTTGCCGCGCTCCGTCTGGAGAGTGTCTGCGCGCCGCGCCGTGACATGACGAACGATGCTGCCAGAATACTTTTATTGCTCCTTTATCATTTTCTTTAGATTTTTATACCGGAAGAAACAAAGCTAGCCTAGAATTTTCTTTCCAATCCTTCAGAGTTTTCATTACCTATTACTAGACAACAGTAAGGTGATAAAATACCAGACAGAGACACAGGCACAACAGACTCAACGACCACCTGTGGTAGAGCGATTATTAAATTAGCCTTTCAAAGTTACGAATATAAATCTAGCAATTTATATATTAACAGAAGGTGAGTTGAGATTGAATGAATCTGAAATCTCAGCTCTTCCTTATAAGAAAAATTTAATACTTTTTTCATTTGAAATCATAAAATATGTTAATGCAGAAAATCACAACGCGGGGCCGCGCTTGGATTAATCCAGCGCGCCGACTGTACTCGCCTTCTTCGCGGAAATCTTTTCGTATTAAGCCCTCTGCTGTTCGTCTGGGAACCGGTGCGTCATCATCACACATACTTTTTATATCCCGCAGTGATTTTCTTTGTGTATGAAAATAAGCTAGCAATACTAATTTCTCTTAAAAGTGTAAACGGACGTCACCAAATCTAAGTTTCCAGACGATGTAAGGGTCCGTAACAGAGGGCGACTCTATTGCTATTATACCGGAAATAATTTCAGACTGCTATTGAAAAATAAATCTATTGTAAAGCCCCAACTAAACTTAACCTAGGATTCGAACCCTGCACGCGAAAGTCAGCTGTACCATTAATGTAAACATTTTATGATTCATTGAGTCACGGTTAACCTCTAACCAAATAAATTGTAAAAAAAACATGTAGGGTCTCTGAAACTAGGTAATCTTTTATAGTATAGAAATAACTAAACGGACCGTGTCTTATTTGAAGGGCAAATCAAGAGCGGAGGAAGCCAGAGAGGTCTGTAAAGAAAGAATCTTTAGGAACTCTGTATTCTCTGTTGACTCTGCAAGAAATCTGGCGTGATGATGTAGATAGATATAGGTGTATAGAAACAGCCTTTGATTTTCGAAAATCTAAAAATAATATTGATTTGACATAGTTTTTATGACTTTTCTTTTAATTGGTTGCGTAAAACGACGATTTAGCGCAGTGGTTAAGGGCTTAGCCCGCCCCGCCCACTGTGTCAAATAGTTGCAGGTTCGATTCCCGCACGGGACAAATCTTTGTGTGATCCACAATTATTTGTTCCGGTCTGGGTATTTGTGTATGTGAATTTTCATGTTTGTAAACGCACCCACGACACAGGAATTAATCCTAGTGTGGGGCAATGTTTTTAAAAAGAAAAAAAAAGAAAAAAAGAGAATGGGTGCAAAAAACGTAAACAAGAATAATCTGGCGCAGATAATTCCTAAGTATCGAGTGCATCAGCTCACCATCAGCGCCACTCTACGTGCAGTGGGAGGTGGAAATAGCCAGCGTAGCGCGGCGTTGCACTTCGCGTAGCGCCGTGGCGCGGCGTAGCACTTCACGTAGCGCCATAGCGCGGCGTAGCTCTTCGCGTAGCGACGCACGCTCGTAACATTCCCAATTGCGCCGAGACCGGGGTAGTAGCGCGTAGCTGAGGCGGCGTAGACACGTAGCCGCGTAGTATAATAAAATACCCTGAAGTATGTATCGTTCTAGATACGATATTCATTATTTTATACATCTGTGTTAATATTGAATGCGTTGAAGTGTAACTATAATAGAACTACAACTATAATAGTTACTGATGTTTTTAGGGACTACCCTAAAAACAACAGTAACTATTATAGTTGTTTGAGTTTGAGATACTAACCTCAATGGATGAAAACGGAACCTTTATAGGAGCACTTTATTGTCTGTCTGATCAACATTAAGATCTTTTTTGGCAGAAATGGATATATATGTACCACGTTAAAATTTTAAGGTTTGCTCGACGATCTTGCTGGTGTCAACAAATATGATTTTAAGTTAATGCAGTCAAAATTGTTAAAACTCATTCATCAAAATAGCTTTGACATTAAGAAAAGGAAAAACTCAGGAAATTGATAATTTGTAATGACATCACAAAAAATCATTGAAATCGGTGAAAAATTAAATATTGTCATCTAAAAACTCTTATAAGGAACCCTCAGAGCGCGAGTCTTATAATTGTTTCTGTCATTTATTATTTAATAATATTACGTGATGTTTTTACAAATGCTCGTACAAATATATCAGAGTGCAATTCGCCACACTGTTTCCCACCTAAGGTTCCAGACCTAGCTCACTACTGACGGGGACATCGCACATGTCGCCAAAAGTAATATGTGAAGTGAGGCGGCGGCTCAAGAAGGCCACGAAAAAATCGCATCAACGGATCGCTACATAATTAAGGTCCATAACGAGCGGGTCCCGGGTGCAGGCTGGCGCGCGCTGATGAACACTCGCGATCGATCCCGCGCCCGCCCCGCGCTCCACACCGCCCCCTCGCCCCACCCGTCCCGCGCCCCACCTACGCGTCACGCGCCGCCGAGCCGTGAGCCGAGCCGCCCGCCCGGCGCGGCTCGGCGTGGCCGGCTCGGCGACTCGTGATTGTATTGCAGCACATCCTCGAGTACCCGCGTTGATTGCGAGAAACAATTCGAGATGAGCTTTCGCTTGAAACGGTAATTCCGATTCGTTTTCGAACGATCGAAATAAAATGAAGCGTACATACCTAGAATTTTATTTTGTGAGTCACGAACGAGGATTCTCAGATTGCTCTTCTATTTGTTAATTTAATTGTTTCTAGAGTACAGACCGACAGCATTTAACTTAATTTGTATAGACAAATGGAACTGGGTATTCAAATATTAAATTTATATAAGTCTATTAAAAAACAATTTAAATAAAAAGAAATATATCCAGAAGGCGCGTCCAGTCATAATTGCACGACGCGTGGTGAAGCCAAAAATTCAAGAAACGTCCCGCACTCACCGCTCTTCCCACCCGCGTAATGTTGGCAGCCCGGCAAGATTACCACTTTTTGGGGTAAATGTTGATGACATTAGAGTAGATCATTGTTGCCGTAACGTGTATTTTAATGCATATTAAACTCAAGAAATACATATACTTGAACTATAAATGAGGTTTGTAGTAATTTAATGTAGGGAAAATATATTTTCATAATGTTAAATAAATATTAAAACTTTGATGTAGTAGTTAACAACTTGATAAACTTGAGCGCCTTCAAAATTTTTGTATAAGGTTCATATTTGGTTTACGCAAATATGACCATGTCTCTGAATTTCGTGTAAGACTCAAGTGGCTGCCAATCCGCCATAACCGGAATGCTAACATACTATCGCTTTTATACAATATTCTATATAATCCGACAACTCCCTCTTACCTCAAAAAACGGTTTGAATTACTTCATGAAACGCATTCGAGGTTCCTAAGGTCGTCAGAGAATTTGAGGCTGAAAACACCAATGCATTCCACAAACTTCTTCCATAAATACTTCACTAATCAAGCTGTACGCTTGTGGAATGCATTACCTGTTACGGTCCGACGTGCAAAGACGTTGCATTCTTTTAAAAGAATGGTAAAGAGCACTTTTTCCTGGTTGGATAAATAATAATTGCTGTCATAATTGGATTGAATTAGATTTATATGTTTGGTATTTCAAGTCCTATATATCAATATGTATGTGGTAGTATTGTATAACATACATATATCTTTATAGTGTACGCCACCAACTGCCCTCTATTTTTATCTGTTGCTTCTATCAACGTACTGGTTGTCTGGAAGAAATTGCTCTTAGCAATAAGGCCGCCAATTGTGCCTCTATCTTAAGATAATATCACATTGTATTTCTCTGTTCGCTGATGTACAATAAAGAATACTCTATCTATCTATCTATATTAATACCGTTTAGTACTAGAATTTGTGAAGTCCTCACGAACGAACGAACGACACAAGACGGCATAATTTAATTTAATTTTATACGCGCAAACCACGTTATTTGGCACGACGGTCGCAGATTGACTACTTGCTTTGCAGGTAGTAATAGTTGCTTCAATTTTAGAGGGTTTGTTTTAAGCGAACAATTTTTGAATAACGGTCAACGGAAAATCCCTTAAGAAATGACTCATCAGTACATCATTGTAGAGTTTTATGGCGTGGCTTGATAAGTGATGCGAATCTTACATAAGTTTTTACGTTATTTGATTACATAAGTGACTCTCAGTGTTAAACCATAATTAAATTGTATAGAATGGATAATCTTTGTTTTGTGCTAGCACCTTCACCCAATGGCGCCCACTAGATCTGTGATGTTGGAGCCTGTTATTTGAGCAATATTTGACGATTACATGAATGAAATGCCAGACCGTTACTGTTATTTTAGTAACTTTTAATCCTATCTATAGACAGACTCTATGGCTTTAATAATTACCTGAGTGTGTTGTCGACGCGATGACAAATATCAGATGACGAACGACTGATAACAGATAATCGATGTGAGACGGCATACGGCCCTACTGTGTGATTTTATTGGCAACGAGTCGAGCGGTCAGACGTATCGCGGAGCAGCTAACCTCACTGCATTCCATCAATCCTCAATTATTGCTAGCATCTTCTGATATTTCGCTACCAAAGTCTGGATAATTTATTTTATATTATTTATTTATTTAATAAGACACATCAACAACAGTTACACAAATCGTTAATACAATGGTAGATTTTGAGGTCCTGGGCAGCATGTACCATTTTTACAGATGTGTACAGCGTTGTCATAAATAAAGTCAGAAATGATTAATTAAAGCATTGCAATACATAAAGTCAAGTAAAGATAAATTACATTAAATAATATAGCTGCTACATAAGAATTAAAAGAATAAAACAATTAAAAATATTATTTAAGTTTCATTTATCAAAGATTTAAAGTTAATAAAAGAGTTGCCGAATATGTCAACCTCATCGTTGTTAATACGATTATATGTTTCTTTTAGACGGTTCATTGAAGTAATCAATTTTGAGATATAGGTTTATTTTTGAAAAACTTGTCTATAAAGAGTGTCTAGGAATCCTTCTTAGTCCGTTTGTCGTAACAAATTAGGACCGTTTATATTTCTATTGACAAACTTATGGAAAAGCAACATATCATGCATTTTCCGGCGATTTTCTAAACTGGTGAGCTTAAAATGACGAAGACGGGTGACGTAATCCGCGCGATAGGGACAACTTGGATCTTTACATTCCAGATATTTGGTAACATTTTTTTGGATACGTTCAATGCGGGCTATATGTATTTGTTAATGCGGATTCCAGACCGATGATGCGTATTTACACGTCGCACCAAGGCGTTATTATCTTTTGTCATCCACTTAAGTAATATTATTGTTGTGACACCATCCACTTAACGTGTCTCATTAACTTAATATCCTGTTGAAAATTGCGAAAATCGATTTCATTCTTGATGGTCTTATACAATTTTAAATCGTCCGCAAATAACAAACACTTACTATATATTATATTTTCTGTGACGTCATTAATGAAAAGCAAAAATAATATTGGACCAAGATGCGAACCTTGTGGTACCCCAGAAGAAGTCTTATAAGGATTAAATTTATATCCCGACACTGTAACTTTTTGAAGCCGATCCTTTAAATAGGATTGGAATCACAACAGAAGACGACCATGAATTCCAAATCCACTAAACTTTTTAATAATATATTATGATCCACTCGATCAAAAGCGCTACTAAAATCAGTATAGATAGCATCTGTTTGATCTTTGGCGTCTATACGATTACACATGTCAGATACGTAGCTTATGAGATTTGAGACAGTGGATCTATTCTTGAAAAAGCCGTGTTATTGTGGAGATATGCTATGCATTATATTCCAAACTAAGGTTGGATAAACACTACTCTCGACGACTTTCGAAAAAATATTTAAAATAGATATCGGACGGTAGTTAGCGATATTATTCTTATCGCCTTTTTTATGAATAGGAACTACGTGCGCTTCTTTCCACATTGTAGGGAAAGTAGAAGTGCTCAGTGATTTCTCGAAAATAAGTTTGAGGGGCAAATTCAGGTTCTATCAAGTCATTTTTATAAAATGTGGTGGAATTCCATCTTGCCCTGCCCCTTTGTTACCGTCAATGGATTTAAGTAATTTCAATATCATAAATTCATTTATATATACATCATTTAGAGAGTTATGCGCAACTACAGTATCAATATCGACGGACGATTTAGCGCAGTGGTTAAGAGCTTGAGCGGCTCCGCCCACTGTGTCGAATAGTCGCGGGTTCGATTCCCGCACGGGACAAATCTTTGTGTGATCCACAATTATTTGTTCCGGTCTGGGTATTTGTTTGTGAATTTTCATGTTTGTAAACGCACCCACGACACAGGAATAAATCCTAGTGTGGGGCTACGTTTTATAAAAAAAAGAAAAAAAGAAAAGAAAAGAATATTTGAGGTTGTTGATGGGGAAGGATTCAGACTAGAATAAACCGATGAAAAATGGGATGCAAAGAGATTGCATATTTCCTCTACAGTACTAGCACAGCTGTTATTCAATTTCATTTGTCCTGGTATTTCCGGTGGTCCGCTACGGAAGGACTTAACAAACGACCAGAACTTTTTTGGATTACTATGTACAGAACCTTCCACCTTCGAAATATAACTTTTGTTACACTCGCGGGTCATTGTATCCATTCGTTTATTAGCAATTTTAAGCTCTTTTAGACCGCGAGGGTTTTTGTAAGCTCTAAATCTTTTCCCTGAGTCTCTATTTTTCTTTGATTAGGCTTATCAATGAACGCGAGAACCAAGAAGGAAATTTCCGTTCACGTGGCAAAGCTTTGGGCACCTCAGATTCAATAACTGCATGTAATACATCATAAATTTTTTGCACCATGAGGTTGACATTGGCACAACTTAACTCCGATTTCCAGTCAACTTGACTTAATTTAAGATTAATAAATACATAGTCAGCTTTCTTAAAATTAAAAGTTGCAAAACTTTTACTCTTAATATTGTAAACAGGTTGTAGATCTACTGATATTTCTAATGCAGGGTGGTGCAAGTCAAGTTTACTTAGAATAAAGGGAGCTTCTACAGCGGTAACGCATATTACTCAAAACTAAGTCTAAAATTCTTTTGTTGACATTTTTTACGTTATTGAATTGCTTTAAGTTGTTATGCGATAAAAATTCCGCGAAAGAGTAATCCATGGAGTTGTTGTAATTATTAGTGCAGTGCAGTGCAGTACGCGCTCGGATGCGGAAATGCCACACTACATTTACGAATTATTTATAATTCGCGATTTGCGCGGCTATAGCCGCTGCACGATTGCCGCTATGAGTTTGGAAAAACTCATCGCCAACGAAGTGTTGGCGTTTCTACAGCATACCATAGACACAATGGATAGTAGTATATACAGTATCTTGCAGAATTGCAAGACTAACTTTAAACATGAAGAAATTTGCAGCGCGAAGGTGCTGCTGTACCAATTGTTCGGGATGAGCGATCGCATGCCGACCCGCAGCAGGGACGAAAAGGGCGAGAGAAATCTCCAGGAGATTTCTCTCCCCTCTCTCTTTCGTCCCAGGAGACAGATCCCAACGACGTGCCCGCCTTCGTGGCGAAGCAGCTGCACAGGCTGCCCCCCGTCACATTCGACCACGTCGATGTCACCAGGCTACTGAAGGATATAAACACCCTGAAGTCTAGTCTGGTTGAGGTTCAATTCCGGCTTCGGAAACTACCATCCGCCAATTACGGGAAGAGGTTGCGTCACTGCGTAGTGCTAGTCCCGAAAGTAGGTCGCACGAGGCCTCTAATGTGAACGTTCGTCGCGGGGCACAAAATGCATCCGTCGGCAGTTTGGAGTCGGCCGATGAGTCGCTGTCTGTTGCTATGGCCCCGCGCAATGCACCGCGTCCCGCACTCATCATGTAGAGGCCCTTTGCGAGAAGTGAATGTTATGTAAGTCACCTGCTGAGATCACTTGCTGAAAATGAAGAAACGTAACCAGCGAACTGATCCCGGCAGGTGCAAGGATTATTGTAAAATATGGAAAGAAAACAAGGGCTACATAAATGAGGTTTGATGGACAAAACTGGACTATTTCAAAGGGGACTGACACCGGCCATAATTAGTGATACCTAATTACCCGTGGCCGGCGATGACTCGCCGCTTTCTAGAGGGGCCCTCAAACGGTCGTCCTAGGACAACTGAGGGCAACACCAGTGTGAGCGGCTCAGGGGTGTAGAGAGGTGTGCTGCGCTTTCTCCGAAGTTACTTGCGGCGTTATACCCTTTAACACTTCCACCCCTGGAGTACATCGACGTAGGACCGCATTATCTTCCTACGTCAATACAGCTCTCATGGCTCCTCTCTGGATGGCCAATTAAGGCTAGCCAGAGCCGAGAAGCCTGCGGGCACCCTTCGGTTTCCACTCGACCAACGAAGACACGCCGAGTTGGGGGCCTTGACCGACTCTCTGAAGCACTCGGGTCCGTGGTGTCGTTACTCACCAACTATTATTATTAGGCTTTATAATATTACAGTCGTCAACCTGCCAATTTATGTAATATCAAGGAAGATCAGTGTACTGGACAAGAACCCTTTCAGATTTTAAGATTTCTATGTCTGGCCACCATGCAGAAAACTATATAAACGAAAAAAACATTACCAGCGTGGAAACGGCCATCCAAACATAAGCGCCGATATCAGACGTAGGATAGTAACCTACATACCCACATGATTTCTACGGGTCGTAACCTTCTACAGGGCTATATATATATATATATATATATATATATATATATATATACAAGCTGTAACATAATAAACGCAAGACCTGAAATTAGTTTGTTCTAAATCGGTAACTGAATTGATTCGAACTATTTTTAATGTATCTTACTTTTTTTTTAAATTTCCAAAAAGTGGGTTACTCCTTCAGTGCGCTATAAAAAAATAAATTTATTCTTGATTCATAGCAATAAGGAGATTTCAAATGCATTCCTAAAACATATTTCTCAAAACGCACACATACACGTACAAGTTTCATTGTTAATTGGGGTATAAAAGTGCTTTAAAAAGGGGTCAATACCATTAAATTTTGAAATTTGGTTTTCGTTTTCAATTTATGAAGCCATTCTCTAATTGGGGTGTCTGAGGTCTTGCGTTTATTATGTTACACCTTGTGTGTGTATATATATATATATATATATATATATATATATATATATATATATATATATATATATATATATATATATATATATATATCCTCCAGTCAGCCAATTAGAGTAGATCTAAGTTGTGAACAACAATATCGTAAGACTCTCAGCCTGTTATAATTATATCCAGACGGTAGAAATCCAGACTCCGCTCTATTACTAAGAATTATAAAATTACACTTTTTTCGACTTGAGATTTGAACCCAGGTTCTCGTAATCGCTAACCGTACTACGCGCCACTAAACCAAAAATGAATATCAATAAACATTTACCTTCATATTTCATCATTGTTTCAGTTACACCACAAGGAATCTGCATGATTATGAGGCGTGATGATATAAATAGTTAGAAAATTAATATCTACGTAACCGTGCGGTATTTAAAGGTCAGTTAGATGAATCATTACAGGGAATGAAAACTTATAAAGGTAAAATTTCAGTCTTAAATTGAATTTCTTTTGCACATGAATATGCTGCTATTTATGCAGGTTGTGGTTTTGTAGTGTCGCGAAATTTAGCACTTATAATTCTATACTACTTAAAACTGGCTTTGTTTGTGTTTAGAGCATATTTTTATTAACACTCGTTTGACAATAAAGCAGAATAACCTTAGTTTAAGAGAAGATACTATATATAGATATATAGTAGCGTATGCTTTCCTCGACTTTACCGTATGGGTTAGTCACCACACACATGGAGGGAACAGGACCAGATTTTTATTATTATTTTAAATCATAAAATACCAATCTGGTGGTCTGACATGATGATATAGATAGATAAAATATTTTTTTGGTATCTCGTTATTTAATGAATTTATGGTTATTTACATACAAATTACGCGAGAATACTAAACAGCAGGGATAGCCTAGTGGTTAAACCATTGGACTGCAAAGTCAGAGGTCTCGCGTTCAAACCCAGGCACGCACCTCTGTCTTTTCGAAAGCATGTGCGTATTAAAAATTGACTTTCACTTGCTTTAACGGTGAAGGAAAACATCGTGAGGAAACGTGCATCCCTAAGAGTTTCTCGAAGGTGTGTGAAGTTCGCCAACCCGCACTGGGCCAGCGTGGTGGACTATGGCCCAAACCCTCTCAGTTTAAGAGGAGGCCTGTGTCCAACGGTGGGACAGTTTCTTACCAGGGCTAATATTATTTTAACTAAACAGCACCCTGTATCTAGTATACAGAGATGGAGAGCTTATTGCACGTCTGTACTCTACTAGATGTTGACCCTCACCTGCGGGCGAGCAGGGGTGGTGCAGGACGCAGGGGGCAGGGCCGGAGTCGTCGACTGTCTGCCCTCGGCGCGACTCAGCCGTACAACACAATAATCGTATTACTTTTTGTGTTCACTTAATAAGTTTAACATTGAGAGTAGCACAGGTGAGTTAGGTGTTTGTTGCTTCGGTTTATTATTTTACCTTCGGTGTCTGCGGCTTGCTTCTTTCGTGCTTGCTAGTTAACTTGACTCCATGATTATGTGGTACATATTATGTCCAATAAATAAAAAATAAATAAACGCCGTCACAGCTATATTCCCCGAGCGGGGGTAATAAATGATATGTCATGAAAAAATCCTTTCGGCCACAACCAGATGCGAAAGAGGATATTTTAATCTTTCTTGGTAACTGGTTGCGATAAGAGAGTGTTTTTCATTAATTTGCTTTGTGTGTGTGTGAATGATCTACCCTGTTGGCCGCGGGGCCTTTACAGCTTCACCTGACAAGAGGGCGAGCGTGCAACCACTACGCTCGAGCCGAGGGGCAAGGGGGCAACTAGCTCAAGGGCGCCTCAAGGAGGAACGGCCTCGGCTTGGGCAGTAGCTATTAGGGAGGGCGTATACTAGGTCACTCGCCGTGGTGCTCTGCACCGGCCGGCGGGCAAGGGATTCTTCGACCTCGCCGGCGAGGTCGGTGTCTGATCCTGTGTGCGGTATCTGTATCCGAAAAAAGTGGCATGTAAGGGCATCGGGAAGGTCGGTGAGAACATGCCGCGGACGGCGGTAGCGGCTGATAGGAGAGGAGTTAGGTTTGTAGTCGGCGGCGGCTACGATTAGCGGATTACTATGATTGGACGCGTTCGCAAAATATCGGGTTGTCGCCTTTTTAATAAAGGCACGTATAGGTTCGAGACCGAGATCGGAATGGAGATCGACATTCCGTATGAAGCGCGGGGCTCCGACGGGTTTGCGGAGGAAACGGATTGAACCGTTTGGAGTCTATCGATGTGAGAGCGGGCGGCGTGCCCGAATACCTCACAAGCGTACGTCATGATGGGCCGTATACAAGTTTTATAATGTGTCACCTTATTCCTTAGGGACATTTTACTCCGCTTGCAGATCATCGGGTAAAGACAAAAGAGCACAAAGGCTGCTCGGTTACGGACTTACTTGGTGTGTGGTCCGAAGGTCATGGTATTGTTTAGGGTGACCCCTGGATATTTGACCTGTTTGACCCAGGGAATAGGTAGGTCGAACATGGTCACTAGACCGAGATTACTTCTGGGGTGGCGCAGGGAGGGGCGCAGGGTGGCGCCTCTGGAGAAGAACACCGCAGCGCTCTTATCCGGTTTCACCTCAATACGCCACTTCCTGAACCAATCCCCTAGGGTATTGGCGGCTGCCTGAAGGTTTCTGGTAATGAAAACTTTATTCCTATGCGACACATAGAGAGCGGTATCATCCGCGAATAGGGCTAGATGCACCTTACTCGAGCGAGGAATATCGTTCTTGTAATGGATGAATAGGAGGCGGGAGAGAGCTGAGTCTTGTGGGACACCAGCTTGTATGGAGTGGTGGGTAGAGCGCGTCATTTCGACGCGATACCAAAAGGCGCGATTCGACAGGCAGTCTCGTAAGATGAGCACGAGTCTGTCCGGCATACCCATTTGGTAAAGCTTGTACCAGACTTTAATCATAATCATATCTTTATTTGCGAATATGGGTATGTATTACATAAGATCTTCAGTGTTTGAGGTGTTTCACCATATCCAGCTTCATGGCATGCAAATATTTTGTATCGTATAGGCTAAAACATTTTTTAAATATAATATTCACATATTATTTTCATTACATAGTATTATTTAATATATCATTTATTTATGTGATGAAAACCAAGATTATGGTTTTTGAAAGGGAAGAAACCAGAACGAATTTAAGGATTGTGGTTGGTAACGATGTGCTAGAGCAAGTGAATGAGTTTGTATATCTTGGATGCGCCTTCAGTAAGGATGGAAAATACACCGCTGACATAGAGAGAAGAGTAAGTGCAGGGAACAGAGTGAATGGTGCAATGGGAAAGCTACTCGGGAGCCGGCACTTAAGCCATAAGGCGCATCTGGCCATACATAACGGAGTTCTTGTCCCAACGCTGTTATATGGTAGCGAGAGCTGGGTATGTAAGAAGGAGAATGAAAGTAGGATAAATGCGGTAGAAATGCGAGCTCTGCGGAAGATGTGCGGAGTGAAGCTGACCGACAGCATTAGCAACAGCATTGTAAGACAGCGAGTAGGTATGAAAGATAGTATCGGTGTAAAGATGAGAAAGGGCATGCTCCGTTGGTTCGGGCATATAGAAAGACTGCCAGAGGAAAGAATGACAAAACAGATATACAATGTGAAAGTGGAAGGATGCAGGTACCGGGGAAAACCTAGACTATCTTACCACGACCAAATAACCCAAGTCTTATCTGATGGAAAAGTCAAGAGTCTCCGTAACCGGCGAGCGTGTATGAGACGAACTATGAGAGTCGAGGAAGCCAGAGAGGTATGTAAGGAAAGAACCTGTTGGAACTCTATACTCTCTGCCTACCCCGCAAGGGATCTGGCGTAACGTTATAGATAGATAGATAGATAGACATTTATTTATTTATTTAATCTTCTCTTAAACAGTTATTTGTAAATACCGTTTTAATTATTGTCAATACACGAATACGATTAATCATAAATAATATTGTTTGATAAATTGGTAATAACAATGACGTCATATGTCAATACTAATTATACAACTCTTCTATAACTTATCATTTAAGTAGTCGTCCACCGAATAGGAGGTCTTTTCAGCTAATAATTTTTAACGGTATGTTTAAAAACATGGTTATTACCTAAACATAAAACTGACTTCGGTAGGTTATTATAAATACGAGGGGCCATGCAAAAAATACTTTTATTTAAAAAAGCAGTTTGATTTGGTGGGAAACAAATTTTATAATTATGACGTTTGCTATTAAGTTTCTTATAATTATTTATGTTATTTCTAACGAATAATATCGTTTCAAAGATATATAGGCAGGGTCGTGTCAGGATGCGTAACTGTTTAAAGAGAGGCTTACAGCTTTCAGTCGGTTTCATACGGCACATCGCCCTCACGCACCTTTTTCTTAAAGCGAATGCTGCATCTTTATTGGTTGCGTTGCCCCAAAATAATACACCATACCTCAAACTGGATGACACATAACCATGGTAAGCCGTTAATACCACTGATTGATCGACTGTTTTAGACAACATATATAAAGCGTATGCGTATTTATTCATTTTTGAGCAAAGAATTTCTATATGGTTCTTCCAATTTAAATTGCAGTCTATATTCAAACCTAAAAATTTTGTCGTCTGCACTAATTGAACAGTTTGTCCTAAGTAGTTTAAATCAAAGTCAACTATTTTGTTAGTTTTATTTTTAAATGTCATTAGAACTGTTTTGACAAGATTAATCTTTAAATTATTTAGTGTCAACTATTTTACTATGTAAAGTAGTATAGTAGTATTATTGTCATTTTTTAGATTTAAATTTGTCTCATAACCTGAGAATATAACAGTAGTGTCATCTGCCAATAGTACTGTGTGATGCTTAGTTATTCCAGGAAGATCGTTAATATAAATAATAAATAGCAGAGGTCCCAATACCCTGTCTTGCGGTACTCCAAAATTAACGTCTCTGTATTCTGACAAGTAGTTTAGTTCTTTTTTTAGATCAGGACATAGTCTAGTTATTTGCGTTGCTTGTTTTCTATTAGTTAAATAGGATTTCTTTTTGTCGAACGCCTTCGCGATATCAAAGAAAAGAGTGTTAATTTGCAACTCGTTTGCCAACAAAGAATTTCTCAAAAAGTGTTATTGTGATACTAAAGTATACTTTCCTTATACGCAACTAGTTACCAAAATTGAGTAATAGAAACATAAACTGTATTGTAAAGAAATGTATCTACTTCCTAAATGAATAGGGCCTACTCTTTCATACATAATATGTCTAATAGATTACCTCGTTGATCTAGTGGCGAATAATATGCTTTGCGATCACGAGGTTCTGGCTTCAAATCCTAGGTCAGACAAATGTAGGTTTTATATCGAAAAATTTCCAATTATCAGTCCGGAGCTTGGGATTGTGCCCGGTTTATGGCAATAAGTCTTATTTTATTGGACCTAACATTGTCATCGACAGTAGACTTCTGCGACCCCGCCTGGGAATATAGGTGTTGAGACTACGTCATAGATCGCGGCGCGCGCGCGGCGACGGCTAGGGGGCCGGCTGCACCGCTCCCACCCACACTCATTCCTCAACAGACAGCGCGACGCTGTGACGTCAATAGATCTCCTCAATACATTGTACATTTCAGAATTAAAATTCATATGTTACAGTCCACTAGTTTCATTTGAGCATCAAACAACAAACCGTTGCCGTGACGGTGTTTATTTATTTATTTAGTCGAGAGAATCCGCGTTCTGATCCGGTGGCAGATTATTAGGTAGGCAGGTTTATTATGATACAAATAAATAAGAGCTTGAGTTTTAAAAAGATTTATTTAATTTTTAATAAGTAATTACTTAATTAAAGTTACGTAATATAACGTTATGTGAAGACACTTAGATGTTTGTTTGTATGTACCAGCGATATATTTGTACTAGCAGAAAGGTGACAGTCCAATAAACGGGTGAAAAATAAGAGCACAAGTATGAGTGTGGTTTTATTCCAACCATAGCCAAAAGATCTGAGGTTATTAAAATAATCCAAAACTATTTTCTGCAGTCGCTAGCTACGAGTAAGTAAATCTTAACGCGTATATCTAAGATGCGTAAGTATATCTAAACGCGGACGTTTTTGACTGTGATTTTGTTCGTGCTTGATCTAGTACGAATAATAAAACGTTGCTCTACACCAATCACTCAGGCGCAAACTCAACGCACGTGTCTTCTGCCAACCTTTTAGTGATACCGACTGGGAGCCCTACTGTATTTTTTTAAATAAAATATATATTTATTATCAACAACAAAAGTGATACATTGGAAAAAAACTTATAATTTTTTACATAGTCTGGTCATCATTTAGAAAACATCATTTAGAAAAGGACAAACTCTGGTACCTATGATAAAAGTTAACTTGTGTTATGGTTCTTTCACAAAATTATGTACTTAAGCAGACTAAAAATCTATTATAAGAATTGTTTGCTAATTTTTTTTTGTGCACCTGCAGCCCGGATTTTTAAATTTATTTATTTATTATCAATTGAGATTTTTAGGATCTCTTCAATGTCTGTATTGTTTTGCACTCATACTTTGAAAAATGTTACATGATTTATTAATGGTATTGTAGATATGATATGATAGACTTTATAATGCCTACTAGCTACAGAGGTTCTAAAATACTGCAATGGACACACTTGATCATCCGAAAAAATGTGACGGAATGTTCTGTATATAAGTTACACCAAGACTACTGTTTTCTACACGCGTTGTCCAGTTTCGTGTGAACTTCACTTACATAATTTCACTTTAGACTCTACGTCGTTGCTTACATCTTCAGTCACTTTTAGGTTTTTTCCACAAAATAAAAATATGTCAGAAGAAGTAAACGTCAGAATTAACTGATCAGTTAGCTGTACTCACTGACTAGTTTTGTGCTATATGAACGCGAATATATGATAGACACTTCGTAAAGTAACATCATAAAAATTAAGATAGCTTGAAGAAGAATCAGTGAGTCGAGAGCAACGTCAAAGCACAGTTGTCATGTCTGGCCCAATTGTGTTCGAATTTCAGCGTACAGTTCATGTTTTAAATGAACGCTTAAAATTGGGTGAAAAAACAAAACAAATGTAAATTGAACACTTCCATTTTGTCTTCTTTTAACTTTGTTTAAATTTTAAACTCAAGCCATCTATTTTTTTTAAGCTCTGCGGAGGTAATTACTTATAAATTTGAATTTTTCACATTATATTTTTTTCTATATCTTATTACTAATCTACCGCGAGATGGGAACATAACCTACACTGTAATTAATCAAGTAAGAAACTTTATGGGATTGTCTTTTTAATTTAATTATGATTATTTTAAAAAGCCACACGTCTCGGCCCACACTTCACAAGCGTCGCTCGCCGCCGCGAGGCAATCCAACTCTTATTCCACTATTGTTGTGTATATGAGCCCCACATCAAAATAATATAAGACCTTTTCTATTAATCTGGATCCACAAACAAGAGATATATTTCTAGGTAATGAATAAGAAACGATTTCGTACTACAAAAGGTTTGTAAAGGTCACGGCGCCGCGGGGGCGGGTGCGCGGGGGCGGGGGCGGCTCTACAATACATTAGATAACAGCGCGAGTGCCCCGGCTCATATTAATGTACATTGTGCGGCATAAATTGCCCAAATATTAAATGAATAGTAGATTACCTTACTCTGATATTAGTTAGGGGCAATCCAGACGAGGCGGCTTAAGCGCGTTCATTGTTGAAACAAGAACTTTGTACAGTGAATCATACCTATGTCATACATAATTGACTATATTATTTTATGTAAGAATCACAAATCATTTCTGTTGTATGAACTCGGATATTTATTTTTCCAATTTAATCTATCTTAATTCAGCGGTATATTAAAAAATATACCGCTCAATGAAGATATTGTAAAATATACCCCTGTATCAAAACGCGGACTACACTTGCATACCCAATGTAATAAGTTAATGAAATACTGGGCACAGTTCTAAACTCCGGACTGAAAACGAGAATTTTTCTGGCTTAGGATTGAAATCTAGGAGCGCGTGAAATGACGTTCATAAACGAACGCAGCAGTCACCAACGAGGATTTAAGAAATGATGCTTCTATCTAGTTTCCCACACTGCGAGTTCTACATGTAGAGTGGTGTGCAAGCTGCGCTCAGCAGGTCCCGCTGTTTGCCGGCTCGTGTTTGCCCAGCATTCTAGCTGATGAGCCGCGAGCGGGCCACAAGGGGGAAGCAGGAGGGTGGGAGGGGGACGGTGAAAGAGCCAATATCTGTAAGTGGCTGCAGCGCCGCCCGCGACTGTGCACTTGGATGCACGGCTCAGTTTAAAACATCGAGTATCCGCACTTGAAGGAACGACAGTTGTTACTTATTGTACTCTCGGTTGTCTAGTAGTCTCAAGTCTACTTCACAGAAAACAATATTTTTATTTGTTTCATTATTTATTTTTTTTATTTTATTTTATTTGGAAAACAATACAGTAAAACATATCTAAACTAATAACAATTTAGTTCTGAGTAATACACATTTACACTGTTTTCGCATATATGTTCGAAAGCTTGTTTGATACTGAAGATATTTTTTTATTTTATTTTTATTTTTTATGGTTAAAAAGAGATAATATTAAAAACTAATACAAATAATGAAAGGAAAAGAAACAACAAAAATGTGTCTATTAAGTTAGTTAGAGAACCATATCGAACCACTTATTTGTTAATATTTGTTTAAATGTGTTCGTATTTGAGAAAAACAAATCTAGAATGGAGATGTCAAACAATTGATTATAAGTGTTTGCTGAACGAGCAAAAAATGAGTTTTGTCTGTACTTTGTAGCGCAGTGTGGGATACATAGAGGGATGGGTTGTCTTAGGTTTCTCTTAGGAACCCGGAGCTTTATCTGAGAAAGGAGATATGGCGAATCTATTTTGGAATTCGCAATTTTCACCAACAAGGAAATGTCAGCAATTTTTCGCCTCTCTTCTAGAGGTAGTATATGATGCTTCTTACATCTCGCTGCATATACTTGTTCTTGGCCCCTACACTTATATTGTAAAAATCTAAGTAGTTTTCGTTGGATACTTTCGAGTCTATCGATGTAGACGTCATATTGCGGATTCCAAACCTGGGAGCAATACTCGAGGGTACTACGCACATAAGAGCAGTATAGAATTTTAATAACTTTTATACTGGAAAATTGAGAAGATGTTCTAAATACGAAACCTAAGGCTTGGTTAGCTTTCTTGGCAATGTGATTAATGTGCTTTTCATAGGACAGTTTACAGTCGTGAATAACACCGAGATCACAAATTTCGTCGACCCGCTTAAGTGCATGTTCTTTAAGGGTATATGTGCAATTGGTTGTAATTAGTTTCCGACTAAAGGTTATACTATAGCATTTCGATACATTTAGGTCCAATTTATTCAGTTCACAGTATTCTTCAAACTTATGAAGATCTTGCTGTAGAAGACGACAATCGTTAAAACATTGTATCTTTTTGAATATTTTCATATCGTCAGCATACAGCAGAAATCCAGAATGAGAGAAACAGGAACTAATATCATTAATGAAGAGATTAAATAGTAATGGACCTAGCAATGATCCTTGTGGGACGCCTGAAGGGACGATATTCCATCGAGAGGAATAACCATTCACTGCTACAGCCTGTGATCGATTTTTTACATAGGAGGTGAACCATCTAAAAAGATTTCCATGTATTCCAGCTGATAAAAGCTTTTGCAGTAAAATTTTGTGATCTATTCGATCAAAAGCTTTACTGTAGTCAGTAAAAATAGAGTCCACCTGCCCACCAGCATCCATACCTGCTGATACATACTCAGTGAATGATAGTAGATTCGACGTGGTTGAACGATTTTTAATAAATCCGTGTTGTTCGGGAATAAAAAAGCTTGATAGGGTGCTGTAAACTTGAGTGTAAACGAGGCGTTCAAGAATTTTTGCAAATAAACATAATTTAGAAATTGGACGATAATTACTGACCTCACTTTTGTTACCAGTTTTGTATATAGGGGTGATAAAAGCGGACTTCCATAAAGTGGGAATAATACCTTCATTGATAGATCTCTGAAACAATATAGTGAGGGGCTTAGTCAAGTTTTCAGCACAGTTAAGGATAAATGTGGGATAAATAGTATCTGGCCCAGCGCCCTTAGATGCATCTATTGATTGGAGTAGATTATAAATGGAGTCTGGGTTTATTTCTATGTCACTTATGGTACGGAGGTAGTTCGAAGATGTCGCATTATCCTCAGATATTAGATTAGTGTCGCGAGCTGGATCAGAAGAAATAGATAGGTATATCGAATGAAAATAGGTCGCAAAAAGCTCACAAATCTTCTCTCCAGACTCAGCCGATTCTCCTTTATAGGTTACTGTCGAGGGGAGACAATTAGTGCTATTTTTATTTGACTTTACAAATGACCAAAAGAGCTTGGGGTTTTTTACGATGGAATATTCACACTTTAAAAGATATGATTTATAACATTGTTCCTGTAGTATTTTCGCTCTCTTTCTTAATAATGAAAAGGTATCGTAATCAGCTACATTGCCGTAGATGCGATATTTCTTAAGGAATTTATGTTTTTCTTTGAGAACTTTTTTTAAAGGAGTGTTATACCATGGCGGGAAAGATGAAGAATTTACAATTTTGGACGGAACGAATTTATCTCTAATAGCATACAGGCATTGGTAAAAATAGTTAACAGCATGTTCTAACGGATTATTGTTTAAATGAGTTTTCCAGTCAATCTCGTTTAGCGATGCATTAATTTTGTTGTAATCTCCAGATTCATAGAAGTATTTTAATCTTGGTTTGGTTTTTAAAGACATAGGCATATCCAGGCAGAGGGAGATTTTTAAAGTTTTATGATGGACGTCCTCAGGTACCAAAGGATCATCACAAGAAGTTAAA
The DNA here is from genome assembly GCA_905147815.2 of Phalera bucephala. Taxonomy (NCBI): domain Eukaryota; kingdom Metazoa; phylum Arthropoda; class Insecta; order Lepidoptera; family Notodontidae; genus Phalera; species Phalera bucephala. The sequence continues at coordinate 30,817,155 of LR990623.1, read as the reverse complement.
TACAACTCAAAGTTCGACAGCACTAAATCTAAAACCCTATTATTAGCGTTTTGACATGAATTAAATTGAACTAAATTGCACTCAGATAACGTATCGAAAAAATAAACTTGACACTCGCCCGCTATTCCTGATGGCTGTAGGTGGTTTCCATAATTTGACCATACAATGTTACTCAGGTTGAAGTCTCCCATAATGATAAAAGTATCTTGAGGACAAGAATTAACAATAAATGACAATTTATCGCTGAAATGTTGCAGCTGAGCACCAACGGAATAACCATGCTTTTCATTACATAGATATAATGTACATACATGCAATCTATTAAGTTGATGGTCAGTATTTCTATATGTAATGCTGACCCATATATCCTCAGCTGTGGAAGCCCACTCCGGGCGTTCCACCGCTGTTAAATCGCGCCTCACTGCTAGAAGCACGCCCCCCCCGTATTTTTCATTGGTACGTGAATAATTTCTATCCCGGCGCCAGATGAGATACCTATCGTCAAAGAGTTCATTATTATATATACCGTCAGTCAACCACGTCTCCGTAAGCGAAATTACATCATATTTCGTCATTAGTAAGTTTTGCTTAAATATTTGCGTCTTAGTGCGCAACCCTCGAGCATTCTGGTAATACAAGATTAAGTTATTCATTATTATGAGTCTTAGTTATAAATCTCGAGCGAACCAAGTTAAAACAGTACGAGAATCGACTGAAAGCATCTACTATCCAACTGTTATTTATTATACAAATTGAATTTTTAAATTTCTTTGATAAAGTAATAATAAACACACAGATCTGGTCAGTAATATATAAAATTATCCCTATAGGATTCTCTGCGAGGATTACTATTACTGGTAATCCTCGCAAACAAAAACTTACTTTTATCCAGCTGTAGATATGCAATAAACATTTTACGTGTTTAAAATGTTTTGAGTTTTCCATAACACTCACTAAGATCCGATCTATTATATACGAAATTACAAGCACAAAATTATATTCCATGATAAAAACTATCAAACAAAAACAAATAATTAACCATACAAAAAAAGATAAAAAGTGATAAATTAAAAAAAGGGTAAGAATAACAAAATAAAGAGGTGAGTTGTACAAGCGAATAAATTTAAACTCAAGTTTAGTAACAGACAATAATGACCCGTAGAACTTCAATGCTACATGTTCGATCGCGTGGAAATCAGTTGCGCTTACGCCTACCAGTAGGCTGACAAATCCATACTCGTTTAAAAAATGAACTGGTGAACAAAAGATTGCATATTTTACGACTATGGTTCTCAAAGTATGTGACAATGATTGTTGTATAAAATTAAAACATATTCGAGGTGGATTAATTATGTTAATTTTAGAAGATCTTTTTCGCATTTTATGGGAATAATAGGTGAGGTATCCGACTTCCGGGCCATGATCTTGCAATGCTTGACCCAGACATATTGAAAATTCTTTTCTTTACCCAAGGTCCTCGCCCTGCTCAACAGTGATTTGTTAAATGTCGTCAAATGATCATTAATATAAAAGTTTCCAGATGTGGGGAAATCCAGTTTAGATAGGCTAAGTTGTTTATTTTTTCGAGCCATAGCGACTAGTTCTTCCTTTCTGTAACGGTTATTAAAAGCAATTACAATCGATTTTTCAGAATTTGGGACACGAGTAGGTATTCGGGCTATGTAGTTAATTTCGTCTTGTTTAAAAGTAAAATTACACAGATTCCCGATTTTATTTGCAAGACCGAATAAATTTTCATTTTTCTTTTGAGGGATTCCGCGAATCTCTACGTTATTAACTCTAGCCCACTGATCTCTGTCCTGAAGTTCACGATTGAGTCTAGCCACCTCGTTATGCAGTGTCGGAACTTCACCCATCGCCTTCTCGGTTTCGATGATTCTTGATTCCAGAGTCTGAACTTTATCAGAGAGGCTTTTGACGAGTGTGTGCGCCATTTCGATTGATTCCTTGAGACCCACGATCTCCTTTTTAATCAGCTTCACGTCTCCAGCTAGGGATGATAGGGGTGCCAGTTGAAAAGTTATCATATTAAGTTGTTCTTGTATCTTGTCAAGTTGAGTGGGCTGTGGTGAGGTCATAGCTGGTGACAGGGACGCTGCGGACTTGCAGTTAGGGCAGCGCCACGTGTTTCTTCTATCGCCCAACTTACGGTAGCCTGTTTCCGTGACCCCTGAGCATGGAAAGTCGTAGTGCTGCTTACACATGCTGCAGAATGTTCCTTCTGTGTGTTCGGAGCCACAACTCGCGCAATTATACATTTTGTTTTGTAAAAATAAAAATAAAAAGTAAAAAACAAAAAGTTTGAGACACACTGGTTAATGATTGAAGCAAACAAGCGGCTGCTCAAGAACGCGTCTACGCGCTGTCTGGTTATGGTTACATAAGGTATTCTTCCACATCTGTGGCGTGCAAATTGGAGTATATAACTTTTAAGAACGTGTTCCGCGACTGCCTCGTTGGTCTAGTGCCGAATAATGTGCTTTGCGATCACGAGGTCCTGGGTTCAAATCCTAGGTCGGACAAATGTAGTTTTTCTATCGAAAACTCCCAGTATCAGTCCGGAGTCTGGAATTGTGCCCGATATATGGCAATAGGTTCGCCACCTATTTCATGGGACCTAACATCGTCGGGGAAAAGTGGGTGTACACAGTACACCTCTGCCACCCCCGCTTGGGGAATATAGGCGTGACGGTGTTTTTAATACAAAAATACTCTATTGAAATATTACAAAGGGCCTTACTTTTATGGTCGTGTAAGCCAAGTTGGCAAAAACCACCTATTTTATTTTAACAATCCACTTTCGTACCCCGGCATAAACTCGTGCCACCATCCATTCGAGTGGTGAATTACACGAATAATTATAGAACAATGGGCGCCGCGGGCGGGCGCGACGTCCGCAGCGGCTTTGCGGGTCCGTGCCGGTCCGCGCGACTCCGTGCGGGCACGTGCGGCTTATTCAGAGCTGATTATCCGTCCGTCCGCGCATTGTGGCGTTATTCATGCATCGTTACACACACACATACTAATAGCATATCACTCATATGAATAGCATAAACGGCTAATAATATCTGTCGCCCTGTTTTTTCCCCGTAACCGCGTGGTCTGACCGATTGGACCGAATTGTGTTCGAGAGTGGATTACGCTATTATTAGCGGATTACGAAATAGGCAGGCAAGCTTTCTTTTATTTTTCTTATCTTTAGGTGTCATTAAAGGCAATCACAGGAAGAGACTCATCCCATTATTCTTGAAAGGTAGCAGACGGATAATCGTAAAACTTGTTGTACCAAAATATTTTAGTTCTAATTTGATACGTGGAATCTATCATTATCCGGGCGCAATGTGGCATATTCACGAAGCAGGGAATAGAAGGTGATATTATCCTTTCCTCGGGAATTAAGATTCCCCTATGCTATTTTTCATCAGAACTAAGTGACAATTGGATATTTTACAATCCACCATGGACGTATAAAAAAGGCGGACGGAATCTCGCTAAACAAAAAGTGTAGCCCAATAGTACGTCAGTTCGCGTGTACGTACGAGCTGAAATGCAGACGCTCGCACCGTGGTAAGCGTATCGGCCGCCATTGCGTAACAAAGTTAAGAGTTAATACAGTGCGACAAGGATATTTTGGCCCGTGGATGACATTGAAAAGGAAATTTGGTGGACGTTGGTGTGAAAGTAGTATTACCATTTAGTAAAATTTTCCTACTTCCAGGGAAATATTTCAACAAGTGGGCTCACACGGTTACTAATTAAAAAAAGAACTTGGGTACATTTCACAGCAAACGGCAACTCTGTCAATGTCATGAAGTGACATTTCACACTTGATGACAGCGTTGGTTCTGATTTTGGCCGCCGGACAAAAGATCCCTGTATTACTGTATGTACTACGATATATTTGAATGGCACTTCGCAATAAAAAAAAGCGTATGTACGTACATTGAACTGACTTACTATTGGGCTTCACTTTTTGTTTAGCGAGATTCCGTCCGCGTTTTTTATACGTCCCTGCAATCCACACACAAAATTTGGAAGATCCAACGTTTCAAATCGAAGTTTCAACTTTACACCTCTTGTTTGTAAAGCAAACTTGGTTTGTGTGTGCCAAGTTATTACAGTCGGCTCGACTTGCCAAATAATATTAAAAATATTCATAAACATGGTACATCCTCATCCATCACTGGCGGGTGTCTAATTGGTTCACCACGAGCGGCTTTTGAATTACCGGCGTTATTAAATCTCGCACAAAGCGGCGGCAGCGCGAGGGGATGCGGTGGATCTTCGAGGATTTATAGTGTAAAACTGGTGACCTTTGTTAGTACAAGATTTTCTACGCTACTACAATATCCAAAAACATGCTATAAACATTCTAATGAAAAAAAACACCGTTACGCCTACATTCCCAAAGTGTAAGTGAAATAGATGTACTATGTTTATTTTTGCGGACGATGTTTAGTCCCATGTAATATGGGGCAAGTCTATTGCCATTAGACAGGGATGCCATTGATTGGACGATATGTAGTTTTTCCATCGGAAAATTTCATTTTTCTATGGAAATGTTACCTTTTGTCCGACCTAGGATTCGATCCCACAAACTTGTGATGGCTGCGTGTATTATTCGTCACTGAGTCAACGAGGCAGTCCACTTTCCAGGCGCTTCACACCAGTTTCTGATGAAAGGTGTATGATATGCATACATCTGTGATCACCTTTTCAAGGAAAATCTTACACACGCTTTGTTTCAACCTTTGGGCCCTCCCCTTCCGAAGGACTTGGATTTGAAAAAGACATTGATGTGAAGTTTAGCTTGAATTTAGAGTATGGCCTGGGTTAATTATATCGATGGAGTTTTTCTATCTATGAACTAGCAGTCCGGAATGCCGCAGCTCGAAAATGCGTCTAGTATAAAGGCGATAGGGTCATCTCTATTACATTTTAACTTAAATCTGGATTCACACGGTACATACGTGATGCTCCCCTGCTACGCTCAGTTTGGGAATGTAGGCGTGACAGTAATTATCATAATTTTGTAAACACGGTCGTAGGAAAATGTATAGTACTTAACGTAATGAGTGCCCGCACTTAATACACAAAATAATGTATGAAAATGAATGCTACTTTCATTCATTTTCATTTCATTAAATTATTTTTGGCAATGATTTTTATTTCGGTAAGAACTAGTGTTAAGTAATTATTCCCACCGCAATTTGTGAGAGAAGGCCTTAACTCAGCAGTGATAGAATACAGGCTGAACTATTGTCGTTTAATACAGTATTAAAGTACAAGGTATATATATATACCCACTGCTACTTTTCACTTATAAAGTAAATAATGAATATTGCGATTCTACACCACGTGTTATTTTAGCAGACATTGTGAAGAAAAGTAACAGGTGCGCCAAATAAACAAGAATTTCATATATTTCCCACATGTTACCAATTAAATAGTCCATACTTACACAGTATTATGTAATTGCGCAGATAAGCACTGAGCTCTGCACATAGAGGACTATTTAGTGGCTTGTTGTTCGTGCAATATGCCGCCATTGTCGCAGCTAGCCGCAGCACTAACGCCGTGATAAGGGCGGATTCTACGCAGCACATTTGCAAACCGCCCGCAGTATTCCAATTGCTATTGTATAGGTAGCTATAAGCTTTACTGCAGTAGTTTACGAAACGCGCTATATTTTCTAACAGTAGGTAAAATTAGACTAACGTGCTATTACTTATGCATCTATACTCGTATTCAGCAGCTGTAGTTTTAATCTATTAATGACCTCAGATTTTTTTGTTGTGACAGCTATTAGTTTCTAATTCTCGTGTTATGTAAAAGATTATCAATTGATAGTTATAAGAGAAGTACGCTTTAAAAGAGTCTTGAATTTTACAGTTATAGCTAGGTTTCCTAAAAGGAATAGTATAAAGAACGTATTGGAACGCTGTATTTTCTGCTTACCCCGCAAGAGATCCAGCATGATAATATGGATAGAGGAAGGAGCCCCCTGATCTTATATCTAGATTTTGTCACACAACAAATTGACATTGGGGTTTCAGGTTCCAAATAGGCCCCTTACTGTGCTAATAAGGAAGCAAGCTAATCTGGACTACTGCTGATAATCCTGATTATAGAATACTTTATACGGAATCGCTCACCTGCTTACCCGCTGGTTTCTACGAAGCAATTACATGTGTTGTTCATAGATGAGCGAGAGAATGGTAACACGTGCCCACGTTCGCTATGGTGGGATCGAACTAATTCGGAATAAGACCACACGCCTGGTTCTGTTCTTAATTTCTGGGCCTTTATTCGGCCCGTCGTCATTTTTAATTTAGTACAATTAATTTAATATAGATGTTTGAAACCCGTGTATCGTGTACCTTGTACCGTGTATTAAGGGCACCTGGCGACCGCCACTAGTGGCCAATGAGGGCAACTTATTAACAATTCATACATTTTGTAGAGACTCGCCGCACACGCGTAGTCAGTGGCGTCCACTACATAATGTATGACAAGTGTCGATAAGTGGTCGTCGCTGGCCACTAGTGGCAGTCGCCAATGGCCTTTTGTGGGAGACCTAAGAGACCTAAGTTGCTTGTCATAATGCCCTTTTACGTAAGCTGGTTTTACTTAGGTAGAATATGGGCCGACGGAATATATTACACTCACAGAAATCGTAATAGTTAGACCCTAGAAATAAAATACGCCCACGATGTAGTGTAGTCAGAAACCACTGTCATCGCTTCTTTAGATATATATAAAACAAATAGACGCAGTCTCACAAAAAAAAACATCACGTCTATATTCCCCAAGAGGTGTACGGCAGACACCCACTTTTCGTGGCCGATGTTAGGTCTCATGTAATATGGGGAGAGCCTATTGCCGTATACCGGGCACTTTTAATGCCAATTCCAGACTCCGGACTGATTATGGGAATTTTTCGATAGAAAAACTACATTTGCCTGACCTAGGATTTGAACCCAGGACCCGCGAAATCTTCGTAAAACACATTATTCCCCACTAGATCTAAGAAGAAGCCACAAAAGCGCTGTCCGAAGATTGTAATTTTTTTATTTAAATAAAACATATTGCAATCAATGACAAGAAAAATACAATGAAAATAATAGTATTGTTCAAGATTGTAACGTAAACAAATGTGTATACAACATAAGCAATTATACTTAAAAAAAGCAATACAAGCGAAAGTAAGTTTTTTTTTAGTTTAATAATAATCTAAACTAATAATAATAACTAAAGAGAATAAGGGAGACAATGTAAATAAGCAATATTGACTAAGAAATTACATAAAAGGTAATTGCGTTTTTGGGTAATTGGGTTTGGATGATTCAAACCCCACCATGGGCGTCTGTAGCATCCTCACCCAAGGTGTTTTGGAGGATATCTTATATTTTTTAACAGACTTCAAAAAGGAGGAGGTTCTATATTCGTCTGCATGTATGTTTTTTTATGTATGTTCACCGATATTTCCGTCAGTGGACCGATTTTGATGATTCTTTTTGCATTGGGTTCAGTATAGCTCGAAGGACTTTAAAGATACACCAGGGAACTCCTTAACGGCAAACAATAGGAATGTGCAACTTGAGACAATATGGGTATTACAAAAAATAAAAAAGAAAGAAAAAAGCTCGCGTGTGACTTAACTGGGCTCCATGTTTTAAATTCTAAAACCTAATTAAAAGTGGACTTAATTCATCAAAACTTGCATACAGTGACTAGTAAAGAAAGGAACTATATCTTACACTAATTAGACCTTTAATATCTGGCCTGATTATAGTAAAGGAATCATCTTTTTTCTTTACTTGCACTGGAAACGAACACAATACTTGACATATGACAACCCGCAATTCTGTCGCTATGTGACAGCATACTCGCTTGCAGCGCTCGTACGATATTAACTCACTAGACCACTAAAGCTTTACGGCAGTGGCTAATTCGTGAACCTACCTTTCGCTTGGAATTACAGCACAACTATAGCCGTGCAGCGCTCTATTAGTCTTTGCTTTCATTAGACGCAAAAATCTTCAAGCTTGGTGTTTGCGCTTTTTAACCGACTTCAAAAAGGTGGAGGTTCTATGTTCGGTTGTATGTATCCTTTTTTTATGTATGTTCACCGATATTCCGTCAGTTGTGGACCGATTTTGAAGTTTTTCTGCATTGGATTTAGTATAGTTCCAAGGTGGTCCCATTTTAATTTCATTGGTATTGGACCTTGGACTTTGAAGATACACCAGCGAACTCCTTAACGATAAACAATAGGAATATGCAAATTGAGACAATATGGGTGTTACGTCAATCCTATAGGTACCCTACTATAGAATTAAGCAGAATGTTAACCGACTTCAAAAAAGGAGGCGGTTCATAATTCGTCTATGTTTTTTTTATAACTTATTTGCTTATAAACCGATTTGGATGATTCTTTCTCCGCTGGATTCAATATAGTTTCAAGGTGGTCCCATTTTAATTTCATCAGTATTAGACCTTGAACTTTGAAGATACACCAGGGAACTCCTTAACGACAAACAATACGAATGCGTAGATTAAGATATTATGGGTTTTAAGTCAATCCTATAGGTACCCCAATATAGAACTAAACACAATGTTAACCGACTTCAAAAAAGGAGGAGGTTCATAATTCGTCTGTGTTTTTTCATTACTTATTTGCTTATAAACCGATTTTGATGATTCTTTTTCCGCTGGCTTCAATATAGTTTCAAGGTGGTCCTATTTAAATTTCATCAGTATTGGACCTTCGACTTTGAAGATATACCAGGGAACTCCTTAACGACAAACAATACGAATGCGTAGATTAAGATATTATGGGTATTAAGTCAATCCTATAGGTAACCTATATAAGTAATGTAATATATAAATAATAATAATAAATTCACTCATCACCAAAAATTGTAAAATAAAAAGCAAAAAATAAATATTTAAAGTCGGTGCCAAGTAACCGACTGCACCAACCAGCACCGACGTCAAATATTTATTTTTTGCTTTTTGAAGTCGGTTTCCCTTTTTTAATCAAGAAGAATTATCAGTTTATCTATTTATTTTAAATTATCGGTAAAATATCCCGAACAGCGGAACCGATTTTAAATACACTATCAATATATCAATCATTTATTTTGTAAACATAGGTAGTGTGTACACACAGATGTTGATATCTTAATGTAGACCGCTATATTTTGCCAGTAGTTGGCGTACAAAATTTGGGTATGGATTGTATTAAATTATATATTATGGAAAATAAAATAAAGCAATTCTCAAAAGTCAGTATACAATGCTAATAGGATTGTACAGTATGTCATATAGATTAGTCAAAATACAGTAATTATTAATTAAGAAAAGATATGATTGGTCAAGTTTAATAGATCGGACCCTGGTTATAGCTCTGTTTGTCAGTAAGGAACTCTGTGATGGAGTAGTAACGCCTTTCTACTAAAAATTCAAATAGACATTTTTTAAATGATTTATTGCAATCTTTATTTCTAATCTCCATTGGTAAATTGTTATAAATTTTTGATGTCATGCCTAGTATATTCCTAGCAAATAATGCTGTTTTATGAGGTGCAGCACAAATAGTCATCTGGTGACGTCGAGAACGAAGTGTTTCGAATAAATGAAAATTACTTTTAACAAATACCCCCACTTCATAAATATACAAAGATGGTAATGTTAACAACTTAAATTCTTTGAAGACTGGCTTACAGCTGTCGGTTGACTGTAACTTGCAGATCGACCGTAGACATTTTTTCTGAGCTTTGAATGCGATGTCTTTGTCTGTTGAGTTACCCCAGAAAATAATGGCGTATCTTATATTTGATGTTACGTAAGCATTATAGCCCATTAAAACGGTATAAAGATTTACCGTTTTTGACAATTTATATAGAGCGTTATGCAAACAGATTTTTTTAAGATTTAACTTCTTTGAGAGATGGTCTATATGATTAGATGGCCATCTAAATGTAGTCCCAGAAATTTAGTGGTATCAGTTTCAGAAACAGTCGTGTTTTCATACCTTATATTCAAATTCGGCTTATTTTTCCGCTGGTGATATAACTATTACTGGAAAATGTAGGATTTTTCTCAGATTGTCTGACTACGTTTTACCTTGGGAAATCCAAGATTTCAGGGGATAGTTGCTTTTATTTCTCCATATTAACACGGCTAAATGGATTGAAAATAAACTTACTATAGAGGTGTCTCTTAAGTCTTGGAATAATATTATCCAAAAAAGGGCTACCTACCTATGTCAAAATTCCAAATAAACGCGTGCGAAGCCGCCGGAAACAGCTAGTTATTAATATAATATCTGAATGGTGCCAACATAATCATATGTACCTTAATGTGAATAAATGTTTTGTTATTACCTTCACAAACAAACGATATTATACTACATATAGCTATCAATTAGGAGGAGAAATATTAGGTAGAAACTATATTGCAAAAGATCTCGGTATATTATTTGACCAAAAACTTACCTTTCGCGATCATTACGCGTACCTAACAAACAAGGCTTTCCAGCTTCTTGGATTTATAACCAGATGCACCAAAGGCTTTAAGAAATCGTAAAGCTTTCTCGCTATATATTACAGCTTAATAAGGAGTATCCTAGAATACGCAAGTGTTATGTGGTTGCCGTGTTATACTGTTCACTTAGAGAACATAGAAAGCGTCCAAAGAAAATGTCTCAGGATACTTAGCTACAGATGCGGTTTTGGTCGATCGCTCACAAGTTATCTTGAAAGGTTGGCTAAATTTAAAGTGTCCCCCTTGTATGTTTGCCGAAAAGAGCACGATTTAATATTCTTACACAAATTGTTGCAAGGCTATTTAGATTCACCTTACCTACTAAGTTTATCAAATTTCAATACTAAACGTAATTACCGTATCCCTGATAAAACATTTCATCTCCATGTATGCTAAAATAATACCTCTTTCTATAATCCAATTACAAGAATGTTTTGCCTTTACAACGAGTTATCCATGAAATCTAACCAATTCGATGTGTTTAACAGCAGACGAACTTCTTTTAGAAATACTGCCAGACAGATCCTTCATCAGGCCTACATTACTTCTTATTATGAAATTTTATGATTTTTTTATTTTCTTATTTCTACTTATTTGCTTTCTAGCTCTTATTGTGTCACAAAATTAACCTACTTATCGTATGTGTAAATTAGGATTACAGTCTAGTTTATATTCTTTTGCACTATCTTACTTACTTATGTCTTTGATTGTAATCCGTTTCAGTGATCAAATAAAATAAAATTACGTCAATCCATATATACCCTACTATAGGTACCTTACTATAGAACTAAGCAGAATGTTAACCGACTTAAAAAAGGAGGAGGTTCATAATTCATCTGTGTTTTTTTGTAACTCATTTGTTTATGAATAGATCCGGATGATTCTTTTCCGCTGGATTCAATATAGTTTGAAGATGGTCCCATTTATTTTTTTCAGTATTGGACCCTGGACTTTGCAGATACACCAGGGAACTCCTTAACGACAAAAAATACGAATGCGTAGATTGAGATATTATGGGTATTACGCTAACCCTATAGGTACCCTACTATAGAATTAAGCAGAATGTTAACCGACTTCAACGTCTGTTTTTTTTAAATTTCTTTGCTTATAAACTATGATGATTATTTATGCATTAGGTTCGGTATAGCTCCGTGATGGTTGAATTTAAATTTTATTGGTATTGGACATTGGGCTTTGAAGATGCACCAGGGGTCTCCTTGAAGGCAAACAGTATAAATGTGAAAGTTCAGTTATTATAAGTTTTATATCAATCTTGTAGGTATTTCACTGTATAAATAAGTAGATTAATATAAAGGAGGTATATAAATAATAATAATAAATTCACTTATCACTTAAAATTGTAAAAAATTGGTTTTTTTTTACAAATTGTTTCATATTCGGAATAAATATGTCCAAGTCTACATTAAATTTAGCTAATTCATTATACTGCCGAGCCATTCTTATTAAAGAATTTTAATAGAATATGTTATTTTTATGGATCTGTAGGAAAAAATTGGTCACATTAGATCTGCGTGCGCTGAATTTAGTATCAAAAGTAATTAATGAAAGCAGTTCTGGAGAATCCACCATGAGATGTATAATTTTGTAAAAATAAAGTAAATCAAAATATATGTTTTGATTCTAGAGTATCAATGTTAAATTTAGATAGTCTACCCTGATAATTTATATCTGGACGACCAGGCTGATGGCGATAAAATATAATATTTAGGCATTTTTTCTGACTTTTTTCAATCTCATTAATGTGAACCTTGTAGTATGGAGGCCATATAGGGCTACCGTATTCAAGAACACTCCCTAGGACGAATAATAGGTAAAAGACACTAAGATCTTTTAAAAAAAACTTGTAGTTCATAAAACGAAACCTAATAGCTGATTAGCTTTATCTATCTTTCTATCTATATCATCACGCCAAATCCCTTACGAGGTAGGCAGAAAGTACAAAGTTCCAACGGGTTCTTTCCTTATATGCCTCTCTGGCTTCCTCTGCTCTCATAGCTCGTCTCATACACGCTCGCCGGTTACGGAGACTCCCAAGTAGCTTTCCCATCGCGCCATTCACTCTGTTCCCTGCACTCACTCTTCTCTCTATGTCAGGGGTGTATTTCCCATCCTTACTGTATGCGCATCCAAGATATACAAACTCATTCACTTGCTCCAGCACGTCGTTACCAACCACAATACTTGCATTCGTTCTGGTTTCTTCCCGTTCAAAAACCATTATTTTGGTTTTCTTCACATTCAAATGTAAGCCATTTTTCATGCAGTCGTCTTGCATAACTGTGACCAGTGATTGCAGATCAGTGGCTGTTGGCGCTATCAAAACCGCATCATCTGCATATAGTAGATAGTGATTTACCACTAGATCATCCCTTTTTAACCCCTTCATTCATCGCATTCAGAATTTGAAGACTTTTATCCAAATATATTATAAACAGTCTAGCGGACAACACGCAACCCTGCTTGACGCCGATTTCAACGTCAAACCAGGGTGACATGTTACCACCCACTCTTACGCATGCCTTGTAGTCCACATAGGTGGACTGGACGGCCCGCAGCAGAGTGCCATTTATATCATACTCAGGTAAAATGTCCCAAAGTCTCTTTCGCACAACTCTATCAAACGCCCTCTCCAGATCCACATAACCGCAGAAAACCTTCCGGCCTACTGCCAGATGCTTCTCTACGATGTTGCGGAGGGAGAAAACTTGATCCGAACATCCTCTTCCGGACCTGAAACCCCCTTGTGCCTCGCACAACATTCCATCGGGCTTCTCGCGCATTCTCCGTTCAATAATTTTACTGTACACCTTGGCTGCCAAGCTGATCAAACTAATGGCTCTGTAATTGACGCAGTCATGTTGTGAGCCCTTGCCTTTGTAAAAGGGTACAATGACTGCGTGGCGCCAATCTGTAGAGACCCGACCGGTCCTCCAGCAAAGGTTTGCAAGGGCCCGAAAGGCGGCCCGGACGCAAGTTCCACCATATTTGATCATCTCGGCAGATATCAAGTCTATTCCCGCAGCTTTACCATTTTTCATACTTCATGATCATTCTATGATGCCCTTTGTTGATTCCGGTACCACAAACTCGCCTCTGGGCTCGTCTGTGGCACCAGTATCCGGGGCATCGCCATACATTTCTCCAAAATATTCACTCCACCGGTTTAATACAGCTTGTGTATCTGCAAGACTCTGCACCCCACGACTCGCCAGTTCGGGCCCGGCGTGATGGGTGGCGGCCCCCATCGCCGCTGCCACCTATATTCGTACCGACGGGGGCGGGCCGGTACGCGTCGCCTCGTACGTCTTCAGTCCAAGATTGCAGCCATAATGACTGGCAGGGGTCGCGACGAGCACGCTCTTGGACAGATTAGATGACTGACTGATTAGCTTTAGATGTTATAGCTGACAGACTGATTAGCTTTAGCTTTATGTTATACAGCAAAACAAAGCACTTTATGATATAACACCAATCCGATATAGTTTTTAGAACCAGACAATTATCCGGTATAGAAATTCATTTAAAAATTTTCAGGTCAATTAAACCGTTGATAAATATTACGAAGAGAAGTGGCCCTAAATGCGAGACCTGCGGTACTCCAGATGTCACATACGCAGGTGAAGAAGTAATGCCTTTGAGTGCAACCAATTGACTTCTGCTATCTAGACATGAACAAATCCAACGATACAAGCAGCCATGGATACCCCATTACGCCAGTTTACGACAGAGTAACCTATGGTTTACTTTGTCGAAAGCTTTGAGAAAATTCATATAGATAAAGTCAACTTGGCCTCCTCCGGCAAATGCTTGACAAAGATAATTCTTATATTCCAACAGGTTACTAATGGTAGGCCTGTTTTTAACAAAACCGTGTTGTTTGCTGGATAACGATGGTTTATCGTGACATCTACATGTGATTGTACACCAGTGATTCGAGCAGTTTGGCAAAACACGACGAGATGCTGATCGGTCTAAAGTTTTTACAGAAAGATTTGTCGCCACTTTTATGTATCGGTATGATGTGTGCAGTTATCCAGCGTTTAGGGAAAACGCCGAGATGAGCCACTCAGAGATTAATACATATTATCCTTAGTGGTATGGATAACTCTTTTCCATAATTCTTTACAAAAACAGGTAGCAGAAGATCAGGTCCTGCACCTTTGTTTACGTCAAATTTTTTGTTCTTATCTATAATATCCTTATTAATTATTGAAATATTGGATAATGAATACGAGACGCATTTATCCATAGAGACTGTTTGGTTGTAATTGCCAATAACAGAATCCTTCTCAAAGACTGAGCCAAAGTATTGGGATAATAATTCACACAGCCCATGATCAGCGCACGAGGAACTGCTTTCAAATGTCATAGTATCGAGACATGCCTCTTCCTACTATTTACAAATCTCCAGAAAGTTTTCATATTCGCCTCTAGCGAATCTTCAGTTACGGAGATATATCTGTTAAAACATTCTTCAGTAAGGACCTTACACCTGTTACGAAGCAATGAAAAAGTGTTATAATCGCGAGGGTTGTCAATTTTTTTTAAAAATTTATGAAATTTATTTTTTTCTTTATTGCAATTAATTAAGGTTTTTTTGTACCAGACAGGATATTAATGAGATTTTGGTGTGACCGTAGGTGTATGCCTATTAATTATATCAAATAGAGTTTTATAAAAAATATCCGTACACAGGTCAACGTCGAACCGAGCTACTTAAGCTCGGATTTAAGATTTGTATAATTACACTTATAAAAATTAAGATTTTTACTTTTGACTCGTTTAAGTCCCTTACCTGTGCTAAAAAAGGGAATATTTATGATGAAAGCAGGATGGTGTTTGTCAAAAAGGTGTTTCATTAATCAAAATAGTGTCTAGACCAGAGAGCACGAGATCCAAAAGACGACCATTAGCATTAGTGATATAATGGAATTGTCTTAAGTTACAAATTGTTAAAAAATAATTTAATAAATAAAGTTTTTGATTCTGGCTAGACATTACACAAGCGAAACTGGAGCATAAATTGAATTAAGAGATACAGACTAAAAGTCAGGAGTATTGAAATTACCAACCAGTAAGAAATCATCATCATGTAATATAAATTTTTGACAATGAATATAAAATTCACCTAAGTTATTGTAACTAATGTCTGGACGTAGATAGCTAACACATATATTGAGCCGGGCAGTATGTGTGTGTTGCATTAAACATAACTGATAACCAGATTTCCTCCATGTTGCTTTCCCAGGATGTCTAAGGGATAACTGATAATTTCTTTTTGATGGCTATTAGAACGCCACCTCTTTACTTTTATGAGAACAGCTTTCTATACGATTTCTTCTAAAAACATTAAAGTGTGAGTCGACAATTTCCCCATCAAAGACACGTTTATTTAAATTAGTTTCCATCAGGCACACAATGTCAACATTCGAACTTAATACATTTAAGTTGAACTGGGATAGTTTTGATCGTATTCCATTTATATTTTAGTAATATATACTGATCATAATAAAGTTGCTTAAAAAAGACAAGATTTATTTAAAGGCAAAGATGAAAATAATAATATTACAAAATTATGCTATTGTAGTTTCTGAATAGTCTTAATACTTTTGATTAGTATAGCAGGCGATTTTTCGTCATTCCGAATGTAAAAATAATTGTTCCGAATGTTAATGTAAATTTGGCCAAATCGTACTCAACCAAATTTAATATTATTATCTTTACAAAATCAAACTGTGTAGTTCTTTGGTTTCAGGGGATAAATGTTCAGATAAACATATTCTTGATGTCGTGCCGCTGAACCCGATATGGGTAGTACATTACTTGTCTTCAGAATGAGTTTTGTTGAAACGGGTGACTGCAGATAAGAGGGTATCATGAAGGCCTTGTGACGAAAAAGTGATAAGAATATTCCGTGGCCTGTTTGAATTAACATTCATCTTTGCCCCGTGGCGAACTGTTTAAATGTTTTTTTAAGTAGAGCGGGCAGATTCTCATTTCTACTTTCTGGCACCTCATGTATTACGAGATTTAAATCACGTGAGATTTTTTCAACTGTGAACAGATGATTTTTAAGTTTAGTTAAAGACTGCTTCGTTGGTCTAGTGGCAAAACACATCGCTTTGTGATCACGAGGTCCTGGGTTTAAATCCTAGGTCGGACAAATGTAGTTATTCTAACGATAAAATCCCAGTATGAGTCCGGAGTCTGGAATTGTTCCCGGTATATAGCAATAGGCTCGCCCCCTATTACATGGGGCCTAACATCGTCGGCGAAACGTGGGTGTACTCAGTACACCTCTGCCACCCCCACTTGGGGAATATAGGCGTGACGGTGTAGCAAAGAATTTTGAGTTCTGACGAGCTCTGACTCAAGTTGTTTGATCCGTCTATTTTTCTCTGTGATGTCTTGTCCTTTAATATCCTTGTTTTCAGCACAGATATAATCAATAGTAACAGTTATTTCTTCCTCCGACGCAATCATAGCACGATTTATTTCCGCGTTCACCATTTTTTTTATATCCTCTTTTAGCGTAGAGCGTAGGTTGTACAATAACGTCGACTCAGGGGACAGCTTCAGATCAAATAGCTTGCTAATGCTTTCCATTGTAACTGGCTCCTTGGATGTAATGGTGCCTGGTGGAATATACTTAGCAATAGAGCCTGAAGGAATACTACTGGCAATCGTTTGGTGAGATTCATTCATGACTTGACTAAAAGACAAATTCATAATGTCGTCTAGTGGAAGATTTTTGTTTGCGCCGCGAGTTGGAGTGTCATCATCATTCCTGCGCTTGCTAAAATTCTGACAAAAGGAACAGCTCAGTGACGCTAATTGTTGATCACTGAGTTGTGGCAGCGAGTCGACACTAGTAGGTAATCATGACCGTACTCGGAGGAGCACTTGTTACAAATTTAAGAAATTATTTTTACTTAAGTTATTTTTCTCAACTGTGGCAATACATTATTCCGTATGATGTTCTATATAAATTAGCTAAAAATGGTGTGTAATAGGGCTTAAGACATACACGGAGCGTGATTCAATGATTAAATATATTATAAACAATGCAATACGATTGTGTATGCCAAATTCATGTAGGCGCCTCACACCACCGTAGCTCAATTATCCAGACTGCGGGTTGGCGAGCGCAGTTTATGGTCGTAGAAGTGTTAAGGGAACGCTGCTGCCCATTCCCTAGTTTTCCCTTAGTCGCCTTGTACGACACCCGATGAGATGAGATGGGTTGGTCCTATTCTAAGCCGGGAACCACGCGGCGGATACGAGAGTGGCAAGCGAAAATACCTCCTTTACATAATACCCTTATTAGTATAGTTACAACTTTTGGAAAACTTGGCATTTGGCAGTTGGGTGTGCTGCACAATACTAATTTTAGCTACTGTATCATACATACGATGGTTCGTGCAGTACTGAATCACATAATGCGCATTTGTGAATTTTTTCACATTTTCGGTGACAAGGTCACACGACTTCTAGTGTCTAATTATTAATATTACGATTACACCACAAAATCAGGAATAAGTACCGTACGGAAATACCTATTTACCGTACATTGTGCCAATGTAATCATACGCTGGAAGAGAAGCACATTTCTTCCCCGTCGCGTGCGGCGACCTGGAATAAATGGCGTAATTCATTTGTCGGAGAGGGTTGTTCCGTTCCATCATGCCGCGGTAATGAGCGCCGCCGTGTCGGAGCCCGTCCGTGCATGTCGGTCTGTGTCGGTTTATGTCAGTATATGCCTACGTATGCCGGTGTAACAAAAGATTGTGTTAATGTACACCAAAATTTCTTATAATGTAAGGATTGTGGTTGGTAACGATGTGCTGGAGCAAGTGAATGAGTTTGTATATCTAGGATGCGCCTTCAGTAAGGATGGGAAATGGTGTATTTCTGACTGACATAGAGAGAAGAGTGAGTGCAGGGAACAGAGTGAATGGTGCGATGGGAAAGCTACTCGGGAGCCGGCACTTAAGCCATAAGGCGCAGCTGGCCATACATATCGGAGTTCTTGTCCCAATGCTGTTATATGGTAGCGAGAGCTGGGTATGTATGAAGGAGAATGAAAGTAGGATAAATGCGGTAGAAATGCGAGCTCTGCGGAAGATGTGCGGAATGAAGCTGACCGACCGCATTGGCAACAGCGTAGTAAGAAAGCGAGTAGGTATGAAAGATAGTATTGGTGTAAAGATGAGAAAGGGCATGCTCCGTTGGTTCGAGCATATAGAAAGAATGCCAGAGGAAAGAATGACAAAACAGATATACAATGTGAAAGTGGAAGGATGCAGGTACCGGGGACGACCTAGACTATCTTACCACGATCAAATAAACCGAGTCTTATCTGAAGGAAAAGTCAATAGTCTCCGTAACCGGCGAGTGTGTATGAGACGAACTATGAGAGTGGAGGAAGCCAGAGAGGTATGTAAGGAAAGAACCTGTTAGAACTCTGTACTCTCTGCCTACCCCGCAAGGGATCTGGCGTGATGATACAGATAGATAGATTGAAAATTTCTTATATGAAAAGAGTAGACAAAAAAGAAAAGATTACTTACTTAATACTCTACCCTCCGTTCGGATATTCCAGTGGCGAAGATAGAATAGAATAAACTCCAAGGTTGCTCCTTTAAAAATCAACGTATTATAATTCTTTTAGTATACAAGGTGTAACGTAATTAACGCAAGACCTGAAAGTAGTTTGGTGTAAATCGACAGCTGCATCGATTCCAACAATAAAAAACATGTGTAAGTTTTAAGCCAAAAATACTCAAATTAGCTAAAATTATGGTCACTCGTTCCCATTGATATACATGCTAACACCTTAAAATAATGATATACCGAGAAGGCGCGTCCAGTCCTAATTGCACGTCGCGCGGTGAAGCCACAAATTTAACAAACGCCCCGCACTCACCGCACGTCCCACTCGCGTAATGTTGGCAGCGCGGAAAGATTACCACTTTTTGGGGTAAATGTTGATTGACATTAGAATAGATGATAATAAAATTGTTATTGCGGTTACATGTATTTTAATGCATATTTAACTCAAGAAATACTTTATACTTGAACTATTAATGTTTGTAGTAACTTAATGTAAGGAAAATACATTTTCATCATGTAAACTAAATATGAAAACCGTGATGTAATAGTTAAAATAAAAGTAGGTAAAAATTAAATTGTTATACAAGCAACACTAACAAAATGGACGCGTATTTCACTACGACAATCACAGACGGAAGAATTAATTCGATATTTAAATAATACGGCGCCTGAACGCGCTAGTTACGTATGAAATGTGATCGTATCATGTATCTTTTTGAGCTGAACAGCATGTTTACAGGCAGGAACGACACAAGACGGCACAATTCAATTTAATTTGACCCGCGCAGAGCACGTTATTTCGCACGACGGTCGCAGAGTGACTACTCGTGAACTTGTGACTACTTTACTGTACTAAAGAAAATTTAACCATAACTCAAAGCTATACGGCGATTTCCATCGCACCACAAAAACATTCTCTGAACTGCACACACACATACAGACATTCGTTTGTCAATCAGCTGTATTAATGCACACATTCATAAAAGTTGAATGAATTTTACTACGATTTACTACACGCTCGCTAGTTTAATGTAATTGCATCGTTGTTCACATCATTTCCGATATTTTCTTAAAAAAGTCAAGGATCACAAAAAGAAATTGTTTACTGTAGTACTTTGAAAGTTTAGTTTTCTAAAAGATCCTATATAAAAACATTATTTATTAGATTAAACAACATTCAGTAAGTATCAGACAGTAAATGAATGAAATTGAAAACCCGTCGATATTGTTCCTAACAGGAAAAAATAAACCAAAAAAACAATAATTTAAGTATGTAAATAAAAAAACCAGTAGCAAACAAAAGCGGCATTAAACAAATTCAAGAATTACACATTTCAATACTCAATTAATAATATTTATTTTATTTCCATAAAAACCTAAATCAATTCTTAATTACTATTATTTTCCGTCATATTATTGTTGCAATTTAAATAAAATGATTCTGCGTGACAATTTTAGCGAAATTAAATGGCGCCTTTACCTTCCTATCCCCGCGCCCCACCAACGTCCCGCGCAATTGCCGAAAGCCCACTCAAACGCAATAAGGTTTAGAATAATAATAGTAAAAAAATAGAAACGCCGGTACCGGCCGTCGCGCGGTCAGTTGTCTTGTACGTTCCGATCGGTTTGTTTATGTTCGTTTATGAAGCAATAATCGGAGCGAAATCACGTGCTATGGCATTTAGGTATACCAGTATCCAATACACTGAAATGGTGTGAACACTAGCTCGATGTGATGATAACGTGGAATTGGCGTGTCAAGTCTTTAATCAGACCCATGGCAGTAGAATTTCCGCTCGAACTTTGCCCATGTTATTAGAAAATGTTCTGCTAGCAAATTTATCGGGAGTGTTTTAACCGGTGTGAAGTTGGAGGCCTAAAGTTAGCGGCCTGTTATAACCCGACCAAATAAAATTGACTTTGGAAAACACATGAAAATGCTTTTCATAAAGGCTTTTTATTGCTACCTACCTACCTACCTAGGCTACCATGATGAAAAAAAGAAATTTTTTATAGATACTAAGTCCAGAATTTTTATTTTTCGTTCTTTTGCATTTGTCTAACCAAAAATCATTACGACTTTCTTAGCATGCCTTAAAGTGGAATCGAGGCACAAAATGGGTCCACCATAATGAAAACAAGCTCGAACGAAAACCCAAATAAAGTCATGGATTTTCAGAATTCAGTCGCAGCGGCCTGTGAAAATTTAAAGTTTTTGGCCCAAACGGACCCCTTACACGGCGCAAAAGTTCATGAATTTGGCCACTTTCGATAGCTATTATGACTATCTATATACCCCATTAATTCTTGAGTGGTATTCGAACTACTAAGGTAACCATAGGCGAAAAACACCCAGCGGCCTATGAAGATTGTCAGTTTTCGGCCCGAACGGACCCCTTAGACGGCGCTAGAGTTCATAAATTTAGCCTCATTTGATAACTGTTATGAATATCTATATACCCTATTAATTCCAGAGTGGTACTCGACCTCCTATAGCCACCATAGGCGAAAAAACCAGCGGCCTATGAAGACAGTCAGTTTTCGGCCCGAACGGACCGCTTAGACGGCGCTAGAGTTCATACATTTGGCCTCATGTGATAGCTATTATGACTATCTATATACCCTATTAATTCCAGAGTGGTACTCGACCTCCTATAGCCACCATAGGCGAAAAAACCAGCGGCCTATGAAGACAGTCAGTTTTCGGCCCGAACGGACCGCTTAGACGGCGCTAGAGTTCGTACATTTGGCCTCATTTGATAGCTATTATGACTGTCCATATACCCTATTAATTCCAGAGTGGTACTCGACCATAGCCACCATAGGCGAAAAAACCAGCGGCCTATGAAGATTGTCAGTTTTCGACCCGAACGGACCTCTAAGACGGCGCTAGAGTTCATAAATTTATCCTCATTTGATAGCTGTTATGAATATCTATATACTCTATTAATTCCAGAGTGGTACTCGACCTACTATAGCCTCCATAGACGAAAAACACCAGCGGCCTATGAAGATTGTCAGTTTTCGACCCGAACGGACCTCTAAGACGGCGCTAGAGTTCATAAATTTATCCTTATTTGATAGCTGTTATGAATATCTATATACCCTATTAATTCCAGAGTGGTACTCGACCTACTAGCCGCGTGGTTCCCGGCTTAGAATAGGACCAACCCCAGCGTCGCGGCATGGCCAGAAATCGCCGATGAGGTCTGGTCCGATCCGGAAAGGGAGGCGGCCTGGTTCCGGGGCACGATGACGGCGATATGTGACGCCGCCATGCCCCGGGCCAGCTGCCCCAAGCGAACGGCAGTGTACTGGTGGTCGCAGCAGATAGCGCAGTTGCGCGAAGTCTGCTTACGCGCACGACGTCAGTACACTAGAGCCCGAAGGAGAAGGCGAGCCACCGAGGAGGAAAAGGCCGGAGCATACGAGCGCTATCGAGCGGCTACAAAGGCGCTCCAAATTGCCATCGCGAAGGCCAGGTCTCGGTCTTGGAGCGAGCTCCTAGAGGGACTCGACAGGGATCCATGGGGACGCCCCTACAGGGCAGTGCTGGGTAAGCTTCGCCCCTGGGTGCCCCCCCTGACGGAGACCCTAGACCCCGGACTGCTGCGTCGGGTCATCGACGCACTATTCCCGACAGTCCGGGACAGTCCCTCTGTCCCCCCGACGATTTCGTCGGCCTTTTACACCGACGAGTTGGGGGTGACCGAACAGGAGCTGGACCGAGCCATCAGCCGCTTGCGCGCTCGTAATACTGCGCCCGGCCCCGACGGTATACCGGGGCGGGCGTGGGTGATCGCTCTGGCCACCCTGGGGGACAGGCTGAGGCGGCTGTTCAGCAGCTGCCTCCGACATGCCAAGTTCCCCACGGCCTGGAAGGAGGCTCGCCTGGTCCTCTTGATGAAGGAAGGCAGGACCGCAGACTCTCCCTCTGCGTACCGTCCGATATGCCTGCTGGACGAGTGCGGCAAGTTGTTCGAGAGGATTCTTGCCGCCCGTCTCAGCGGGCATCTGTCGCGCGTCGGTCCTGACCTGGCTGATAGCCAGTACGGCTTCCGCCAGGGGCGCTCGACGGTGGACGCGATCATTCGCGTCCGCTCCCTGTCGGCGCAGGCCGTGTCCCGGGGCGGGGTGGCGTTGGCGATAAGTCTCGACATCGTCAACGCCTTTAACTCCCTGCCTTGGGACGCGATCCGGGGGGCGCTAGAACATCATCGCGTTCCTCCGTACCTGCAAGCCGTAGTCGGGGACTACTTGCGTGACAGGTACATCCAGTACATCGGACAGGGCGGTACACTGCACCGGAGGGAGGTGTCTTGCGGGGTTCCGCAGGGGTCCGTGTTGGGCCCCCTCCTATGGAACCTCGCCTACGACGCGGTCCTGCGTGTCGATCTCCCCCCCGGCATCAGTGTCGTCTGTTACGCTGACGACACTCTAATAGTGGCCGAGGGGGACACCTTCGAGAGGACTGTTGGGCTCGCCGAGCTTGGGGCAGAGGTCGTCGTCGCCAAGATCCGCGAGTTGGGCCTGCAGATAGCGCCTCATAAGACCGAGGCGCTATGGTTCCATAAACTGCCTAGGAGCAGGGAACCGCCCGACTCGTGGGTTCGCGTCGGAGATTCGCCAGTCCGGGTGGGGCGGTACCTAAAGTACTTGGGCCTCACCCTGGACAGTCGCTGGGGCTTCGAAGAGCATTTCGAGCGTCTTGTCCCCCGAGTCGAAAGGGTAGTGGGTGCCATGCATAGACTGCTACCCAACCTCGGGGGGCCGTCGGAGGAGGTACGCCGCCTTTACGGGGGGGTCGTGCGATCGGTGGCTCTCTATGGGGCGCCTGTATGGTCACACCGACTGTCGGGCGTCCGGCGCTGCAGGACCAAAATCTATAGCCTGCAGCGCAAGATGGCCATCCGCATCGCACGAGGATACCGGACCGTATCTTTCGAGGCGGCGACCCTCTTGGCACGCTTTCCGCCGCTCGACATCCTGGCGGACATGGACGCGAGGGTCTACGACCGAACTCGCGTCGTCCGCCAAAGCGACGAATGCGTGCCCGCGCTCGAAATCAGACGGCGGGAACGACGACGCGCTCTGGAGGAGTGGCGCGCGAGGCTCAGCCAGGAGCACATCGCGCGCAAGCGCGTCGTCCAAGCCATCCTGCCGTCCTTCGAAGCCTGGCAACAGCGGAGGAGTGGGCGAATCTCCTACAGGCTTGCTCAGATAATCACCGGTCACGGCTGTTTCGGTGATTATCTGAGCAAGATCGGACGCGAGGCGACGGCGATCTGTCACCACTGTGGTGGGGACCGGGATTCCGCAGAGCACACGCTTGTCGAGTGCCCAGCGTGGGCCTCCGAGCGGCTGATCCTGGTCGACCGGATTGGACCGGACCTCTCCTTGCCGGCAATAGTAGCGGCTATGCTGGCAGGGGATTCGGCGTGGGGGGCCGTATCCTCCTTCTGCGAGACTGTGATGTCACAGAAGGAGGAGGCCGAGCGGGATCGGGAGAGGGCCGATCCCGCTCGCCGAAGGCGAAGGCGCCGGGGCGGAGGCACAGCCCGCCCAGGCCCCCCAGCCCAATAGCCCGGGGCTCTATAATACGGGCTAACTTGTGTCCCCTGCCACAAAATCTGGTGGGGGACCCCCCCTGCATCAACATCCGCAGGGGGGCCTTTGGGGTTGTGGGACGCTGGGGCGGGGGCCATAAGCGTCCTTCACGCGCGACCCCGAGGAGGATGGCGGCGTGGTGTGGCCCACGCCGCCGTGAGCACCGCGACGGTGCAGGGGGGGAAGCAAGCTACAAGTTTCCCCTCCCGAGGCGGGCTCTACGGAGCGCGGCACAAGGGGGGCACCGGCGTGTTCCACTCGGAGATCCCGGAGCCCCTCTGACACGTGCCAGTGCCGGCCACCGTGGGGTTTTTAGTCGGTACGAGTCCGACATGCCCCGCCAGCTTCCCCCGAGGTTGGCGGAAGTCCATGAGGATTTCCCCACGACAAAAAAAAAAAAAAAAAAAAAAAAAGGACCAACCCATCTCATCCCATCGGGTGTCGTACAAGGCGACTAAGGGAAAACTAGGGAATGGGCAGCAGCGTTCCCTTAACACTTCTACAACCAAAAACTGCGCTCGCCAACCCGCCTGCCAAGCGTGGCGAGTATGGCAAACACCCCCAACCAATATTATGGAAGAAAGTAAGAAAACCAGGCCCCTAGTCCCCGGCGGTCCTGTTCGTCCTGGCCACGGTAGCAGCCATGGTAACGACAGGACAAGGGGTGCTAAGAATCTCCGGCAGAGATTCGGCTACCACCAAAACCGAAAATTGGCCCTGGTGACATACAACGCACGCACATTGAGGACAGATGAGAAGCTAGTTGAGCTGGAAGAAGAGTTAAACAAGTTGCGGTGGAGTATTGTTGGTTTATCGGAGGTCCGAAGAGAGGGCGAGGACACGATAACCTTAAAATCCGGCAACTTGTTTTACTACCGGGAGGGCGAACAGCAGTCCCAAGGTGGTGTCGGATTTATCGTCCACAAGTCACTCATAAACAACGTTGTGTCCATCACTAGTGTGTCGAGCAGGGTAGCGTACCTGATACTCAGAATATCCAAAAGATATTCGCTGAAGGTCATACAGGTCTACGCACCGACCTCGGCATACTCAGATGATGAGGTCGAAGTTATGTATGAGGACATTAGTAGAGCCATACATACTTCCAAAGCACACTTTACAGTAGTTATGGGTGACTTCAATGCGCGACTGGGCAAACGGGGCGATGATGAGTTGAGAGTGGGGCAATTTGGATATGGGCAGCGCAACCCCAGGGGTCAGAGGCTGGCCGAATTTCTGGAGAAGGAGGGACTCTTTATGATGAACTCTTTCTTCCAGAAGCCCTCTCATAGGAAATGGACCTGGATGAGCCCTGATGGTTTCACTAAAAATGAGATAGACTTCATCATGAGCACCAAGCGACAAATATTTAATGATGTCTCCGTGATTCACAGGGTAAAAACCGGCAGTGATCACCGAATGGTCAGAGGCACATTAAATATTAATGTCAAAATGGAAAGATCGCGTCTGATGAAGTCTACGCTCCGACCTTCTAATACACATATCCAAAACCCCGAGAACTTTCAACTCGAATTGTCAAACCGCTTCGAATTGCTAGACAGCAGCGCATCAGTGGACGAAATCAACAACAGGCTGGTAGAGACTGTCCATACGGTCGGGTCCAAGTATTATAAGCCCCACCGTAAAAATAGACCTCAAAAACTATCTGACTACACCCGAAACCTTATGGCTGAGCGACGTACCATGACACTCCAAACCTCCGATGATGCTAAGTCCTATAGGCAGCTCAATGGACAGATATTGAAGTCCTTGCGACACGATTTACGGTCCTTCAATACAAGACGTATTGAGGAGACCATAGAGCAGAACAAGGGCTCCAAAGTGTTCGCAAGAGACGCGTCTATTGGGCAAAGCCAGTTGACGAAGCTGAAGACGGAGGACGGAAACGTAACGTCGAATAGGTCAGAGGTGCTCAGGGAGATAGAGAGGTTCTATAGGCAGTTGTATACCTCAGTAGCTGAACCTGTTGTTGACTTGGTAAAAGACCCAAGAGCCAAGCTAACCCGACACTACTCTGAAGATATCCCGGACATCAGCCTGTACGAGATTAGGATGGCTCTCAAACAACTTAAAAACAACAAAGCGCCGGGTGAAGACGGAATTACCGCAGAGCTTCTGAAAGCGGGCGGATCGCCGGTACTTAAAGTCCTTCAGAGGCTGTTTAATTCCATCTTGCTCGAAGGAAAAACGCCGGAAGCATGGAACAGGGGTGTGGTGGTACTCTTTTTCAAGAAAGGTAATAACACTTTATTAAAGAACTATAGGCCCATCACACTGCTGAGCCATGTTTACAAGTTGTTTTCGAGAGTCATCACGACTCGTCTCGAACGCAGGCTTGATGATTTCCAGCCTCCCGAACAAGCCGGTTTCCGGAAAGGCTTTAGTACCATAGACCACATACATACGCTGCGGCAGATTATACAGAAGACCGAGGAGTATAATCGGCCACTATGCTTGGCGTTTGTGGACTATGAGAAAGCCTTCGATTCGATCGAGACTTGGGCGGTTCTTAGATCTCTTCAGCGATGCCGCATTGACTATCGGTACATCGAAGTGTTGAAGTGCTTGTATAATAACGCCACCATGTCAGTCCGAGTACAAGGGCAGTGCACGAAGGCGATCTCCATAAAAAGAGGAGTAAGACAGGGAGACGTCATTTCTCCGAAACTGTTTACGACCACCATAGAGGACGCCTTCAAACTCTTGGAATGGCGAGGATTTGGCATCAACATCAATGGCGAATACATCACTCACCTTCGATTTGCCGACGACATTGTGGTCATGGCGGAGTCGCTGGAAGATCTAGGACGAATGCTCGGCGACCTCAACAGAGTATCTCAACAAGTGGGTCTTAAAATGAACATGGACAAAACGAAAATAATGTGTAACGTCCATGTCGTACCCACCGCACTCACCGTTGGGAACTCTACTCTTGAAGTTGTCGACGAATACATTTACCTGGGACAGGTAGTCCGGTTAGGTAGGTCCAACTTTGAGAGAGAGGTCAATCGACGAATCCAACTCGGCTGGGCAGCGTTCGGGAAACTGCGCAACATCTTCTCATCCAAAATACCTCAGTGCCTAAAGACTAAAGTTTTTAGTCAATGTGTGTTACCAGTGATGATATATGGATCAGAGACGTGGTCTCTTACTATAGGTCTCATAAAAAAGCTCAGAGTTGCTCAGCGAGCTATGGAGAGAGCTATGCTCGGCGTTTCTCTACGTGATCGAATCAGGAATGAGGAGATTCGTAGAAGAACCAAGGTCACCGACATAGCCCTCAGGATTAGCATGCTGAAGTGGCAATGGGCTGGCCACATAGCGCGAAGATCGGACGGGCGTTGGGGCAGAAAGATTCTAGAGTGGAGACCACGTATTGGCAAGCGCAGCGTGGGACGACCACCTGCCAGATGGACCGACGATCTTGTGAAAATCGCAGGAAGTCGTTGGATGCAGGTGGCATCGGACCGGTTACGCTGGAAAGCGATTGGGGAGGCCTATGTTCAGCAGTGGACAAGTATAGGCTGAGATGATGATGATGATGACTCGACCTACTATAGCCACCATAGGCGAAAAAACACCAGCGGCCTATGAAGATTGTCAGTTTTCGGCCCGAACGGACCGCTTAGACGGCGCGAGAGTACATACATTTGGCCTCATTTGATAGCTATTATGACTGGCTATATACCCTATTAATTCCAGAGTGGTACTCGACCTACTATAGCCACCATAGGCGAAAAAACACCAGCAGCCTATGAAGATTGTCAGTATTCGGCCCGAACGGACCGCTTAGACGGCGCTAGAGTTCATACATTTGGCCTCGTTTGATAGCTATTATGACTATCTATATATCCTATTAATTCCAGAGTGGTACTCGACCTACTATAGCCACCATAGGCGAAAAAAATACCAGCGGCCTATGAAGATTGTCAGTTTTCAGCCCGAACGGACCGCTTAGACGGCGCTAGAGTTCATAAATTTGGCCTCATTTGGTAGCTATTATGACTAGCTATATATCTTATTAATATCGATCGTC
Source organism: Phalera bucephala (assembly GCA_905147815.2). Lineage (NCBI taxonomy): Eukaryota > Metazoa > Arthropoda > Insecta > Lepidoptera > Notodontidae > Phalera > Phalera bucephala. The sequence continues at coordinate 30,788,285 of LR990623.1, read as the reverse complement.
AATATCGATCGGTCGAGGGGGACCAGTGCAATGGCCTCCACGATCAGCTGATCTTACTCCATTCGACTTATGTGTGTGGGGACTTGTTAAATCTCTTGTGTATGTATACGAATCTGATAGCATTCATACAATAAACAAAAAATTTAAACCGCAAGTCAAATAATTAAAAAAAGACACTGAAGTGCTTAATAAATTAAAAAACTACGTGTTCGGACGTTAAAGTACATTGAACAAGGTAGTGGACATTTTTAAATTAAATCAAATCAAAGCACATTAATTGTGTGTTAATGTTAAGTTGTCTGTACTTTTTAATATTGCTAAAGTTAATTACATATTCATATAGTAATACACATATTATAGCGAGCAATATTAATAATTTAAAGATAATCTTTATTTATATTAATAATATAAATGAAGATTATCAAAACAAGAATTGTAATTCTGTCGATACTAAACAATTACTATCGATACTAAAACATATCACAGGCTTATGTATGTCGGTGTATGTCAGCGTAATTATGTCGGTGTATGCGAGAATGAGCAGCTGCAGGTTCCCGCGGGAGTCAGCGAGGTTTTCCGGGCGGTGCTGCGGGTGTTTCGTGTTTGTGCTTTTTGCCGAGATAAGTTGTTGAGGTCGTTTCGTGTGGAAGAGGAGCGTTATAAGAGTGTTGTTACGAGAACAGATGTGTGCTGGCTACAGCGCCGTTTGGATGTGTACTGGCTAGAGTGGTTAATAAAGAACTAGGTGCGTTTGAGAAGATACTCGCAGCAAGCTGTTCCCATCTTCTTAAACCTCCTTTTAAACTGTGTTCACAGAAACGATAAAACAACGATATTCTATTGGTTATTTACAAAACATTTCTTTTTCACTTTGGTGAATACCAGGCGTAAGTCATCATTCCGTTACGGTACTTTGAAATGGATGGATGAATCTCTATTTTTAGGATATTGTACCCAACCATTACTATACCTATCTATCTTTCTATCTATATCGTCACGCCAGAATATTAATCATTAATTAACACATCATTTCAGAAAATGGTGGTATGTACACTGTAAATTGCATTGCAATTTGAATAGGTACGAAAAGTCAATATGAGTTATATTACGCTACCTCCAAATCATAGATTATAAATTTATGACTCTTGAAGCTGGATTACGTTAGGGGCAACGTGATCTAATAGTGTAGTCTGTACATCAGACGAACTATCTCATAAATCCCTTTGGTGCGGTTGTAAACTCGAACTACCAGCTCCTTCATGGTCAACTTTTACTAAGACACTTACTAGAAAGACAACGCTCTCCTGATCTTACCAATCTAAAAATTTTTTTGTAGTCCTGCTATTTGCATCTGGCGGAGACTATTGCGACTCATTACGAGTATAAACGCTATCATAATTGTGCAAAACATTAGGCATCTGTGCGAAGTGAGCCAAATTTAATGTTGGGTTGAGTGACAATTCGTTCGTTTACTTTGTTACTTAGTCACAAATGGACTGTCTGGGGAGGGGGTGGGGACAGCGGAGGCGGGTAGAATTATAAATTAGTAAGGACCGGGGGTGGGAGTGTTTGCTCAGATAATTGTCTGGCTCACCTCGGAGCTGAGACGAAGACGACGATCAGACCTGCGCCACGGGCCGCGAGGGTGCGGTGTAACTTCGTAATTGAGCGTCGACGCTAATTATAATGAAAGTTATCTTGGTAGTACCCTGTGCGGTTGCAAGAACTTGTATAGTTACTGAGAAAGGGCCACGCCTTCTCTTGTAATGTGTAATGTCAAAATACTTTACTCTCTGCCTACCCCGTAAGGGATCTGGCGTGATGCTATTATAGTAATAATGTCAAAATATAGGCACAAATTATTCAGCATCGACAGGAGTCGATATGCTTACCCTAGAGCACTTACATACATTTAAAAAGTATCGTTTTAAAATTTTAGGGATGTTTATAATAATATTTCTGATGCTTCGAACAAGTCGGTCAACTTTTCAAAGACTAATTAAATTCTCGGATTCAGATGTATATACATGTATTTCAATTTTAAAGAAGCTATGCTTACGTCGAACGTTGTCGACGGAAAATAAAATATTTCAGAAACTAAGTTCGCCTTACCACCGTCACTGCGACGCGATTGTCGTACAAACGGCGACTACGGAAAATAGTGTCACTCTAAGATATATCCCTGTTTCGCAGTTACACGGGGCTTGTCAGCAACATGTTGGAGCACGTTACAAGCAAAGTTTTCGTCGCATGCCTGGCTCACGGCTCGTGTGAATATGCCGCAGCTGCAGCGCGCTCCGACTACTCCGCGCGATCTCCTGCGGCCAGCTGCGGCCACGTCATTATTGTAGTTAACTTCTGGCGTTGTTTGAGTTTTACACGTGTGGTTTGGAATGCTGCGGCTTGTGTTGTCGGCAATAACTTTGTTACAATACTGCATTTCATTGTGTGTGTGTTTGAGTTGGCCGTGAGGCGCGGCATTTCATTGGCGACTCGTACCGTATTTTTACTTTTGTTATCAGGATACAATGTAGGTTTAGGACTCCAACTATTACTACTAGTATATGAAATACGCTTGCCCTAAGTAACAAATTGGTATGTACACTATGGATTTGTACCATTTACCCGTGCATTTACGCCGAAACAAAAAAGTAAATGATCGAAAACGCACATCAGCTTACAGCTCTACGCAGCCGATCTACCGCCATGATTACTAATCTCAGTCGTCCAATCCGTGAAAACGAGATTCAAAACATAGACCAAAACTTTCTGCGCGAATGTACGTTGTTTATTCGCGCAGAACGAAGTTAATTCAAGCAAACAATAACTTCATAAAGCGCGAAAAAGCGACAGCTAGAACACGAACAAACAGTCGCGACAGCTGCCGACAGAACTCACAGTCCGCCCAAACACACGTGTTTGTGCCGCTCGTGCTCGCAGCAAATTATAAATCCACATTATTCCCGGCGGAGCGGAGCCGCGCCTTTGTGCCGACATTTGTAGTTTAATAAACAGAGGATACGCCGCCATTGTGCACCTCTGCCGTGCGCCGCGCCTACCGCTACACGACAACGTTAGCAAATGGTCTCACCCTAGCCTTTAATACGCGGTGTTAAAGTATATTTTAGTGAATAGAGGGTGTTTTGGCGTGTACCAGCGGGAATAGAGTCTGGGACAACAGTCGGCACAAGTTTTAATTAATCCGCGCTCGGGCGCTGCGAGTGATCTGCGCACGGCGAGGGTTTTTTTTGGCGCCGAGTCGCGGATGGGATCGCTGTTTTGGGAAACAAGGTCGGTTTTAAAAACAGAATTCAGGTAACTGAATAGATCTAAAAGTTTATGTTTAGTTCTTGTTTTTCTGTAAAGGGGACAGGTGATAGGTTTAAATTTTTTAAAAGCATCAGCATTATAAATCATCATCATTATATTAATACGTGAAGCAAACACTTTGTACCCCTTTTTACGAAAATTGCGCGGACGGAGGAGCATGAAATTTCCCAAGGAGTGCAGAATGCTAATATTATTTTAAAATTATGCATTATAAATACATTAAATCAATAAAAAACATTACAGACACTACCATGCATTTGACACAATACACTTCAAATTGAGAATAGATTAATATTCTTCTTCTTCTTCTTCAAGTTATAGCTTCACACTAATTATAAGTGTATTTTGCCAGTGTCCAGTGAGATATATATTCGTGTTTGTTTTAATTAATTTGACTCCCCGATAAATTTGATGATAACGATGATAATGAAATTAATGAAGGACCCCACCCTGGATAGTAAAGCGGTGGATACTTTACATACTAATATACGGCGACGGCCGTTTTGAGGGAAGTTGAAAAGGCACGTTTTATCACTTTGTTACAATTACCTTCACTCATGCACATATAAGACCACATAATGGTTAATATTCCACCAACATTACACATTATTAGTCGAAATAACACAAGTTTTGGGTATTAAAACAAATTGACAACATCACTCTTCGACTTCCCGCCAAAACTCCTAGATTAATATTGTTTGTCTTTAATATTATTTGTGTAGACTTATTGAATGTCAAACATAACCAGCAAACGATGAAAGAGTTTTTACAAAAAACATCGCTTACAAAGAAGTTTTTTATCATTAATTAAATTATCGAAATTTGTATGTCAAGTTCAATAGACAGCATTTTATTAATCGCATGGTTTTTTAGGGTTTTTTGTTACATTAAAAAAAGGTATTATTTATTTTAATCATTTTTTTTTAAGTTTCATATAATCTGTTTGAAAAAAATAGGCAAATTAACAGTTGGTAACCCTTGGCAAAATCTGTGATTTTAGAAGTTACAATTTTAATTAATCATGTTCAAATTTCGACCAATGGGCGAGCACTAGTAATAATTATAAGATATAAATAATTACTGATAAAACGTTGAGCTAAGCTGTTAGAGGCTTTGAGCCTTTACTTGTAAGTACAGCTTCTTATTTTGATTTCAAAATTAACTATCTGTTAGTACAGTACGCAGGTTCCGGCCAACACGACACACATAATTTTACTTTCATTAAAAGATTAATCCATACCTGTGTGCGGCGGAGGACCGTGTGCAATGGCGCGTGTTAGGAGAGGCCTATGTCCAGCAGTGGACTGCGATAGGCTGATTGATTAATTGATTGATTGTGTGCGTTTGAATCACAAATGCCAGCTTTCTTACTGAGCCAGCAATAAGTCGCAACAATCAATTATCATACCTAAAGCATTGCGGAAGTCGTGTGTCACACGCACATTTACATACGAATACAAATGATAAATCACAACTCCGAGGCCTCTTCCACCCTCCCCACTAAGGAGCACCGCGGGGCAGGGGGATCTATCGAATGCGGTAAAAGAGCCGAGGCTGCCCACCCTTTAGCATCATGCGAGAGATTAATGTAGTCATCCGGGGAGTTGTGACGAACTACAAAAATTGATTTTAATTGAGGTGTCTCCGTTATGGGGTCCGTTGGTCAGTTTTACCTCGACGTCTTGTTCTAACATGTGCCATTGGTTCGATGAAGGTACCTGACTGTTAAAATAAATTAAAAGTTGATATGACTTGAACATAGAATCAGTAATTCTTTCATGGGGTAATGTATACGCTTCTACAACAAATTAGCCATAGATATCCGAAATATGCCTATCAATAAGTTCAAATAGACTATGTAGTCAAGGATAGATAGATAGATAGATAGATAGAGTATTCTTTATTGTACACCAGCGAACAGAAAAATACAATGTGATATTAACTTAAGATAGAGGCACAATTGGCGGTCTTATTGCTAAGAGCAATTTCTTCCAGACAACCAGTACGTTGGAAGAAGCAACAGATAAAAATAGAGGGCAGTTGGTGGCGTACACTATAAAGATATATATTCTATAAAATACTACTACATACATATTGATACACAGGACTTGATATACTAAACATATAAATCTAATTCAATCCAATTATGACAGCAATTATTACATTATCCAACCAGGAAAAAGTGATCTTTAACCATTGTTTTAAAAGAATGCAACGTCTTTGCACGTCGGACCGTAACATGCAATGCATTCCACAAGCGTACAGCTTGATTAGTGAAGGATTTATGAAAGAAGTTTGTGGAATGCATTGGTGTTTTCAGCCTCAGATTCTCTGATGACCTTAGGAACCTCGAATGTGTTTCATGAAGGAATTCAAACCGTTTTTTAAGGTAAGAGGGAGTTGTCGGATTATATAAAATGTTGTAAAAAACCGATAGTATGTTAGCATTCCGGCGATGGCGGATTGGCAGCCACTTGAGTCTTCCACGAAATTCAGAAACATGGTCATATTTGCGTAAACCAAATATGAACCTTATACAAAAATTTTGAAGGCGCTCAAGTTTATCAAGTTGGCTCTCAGTAAGATCAAGATAGCTGGCGTCTGCATAATCTAATATAGGAAGGAGAAGGGATTGTGCAAGTGCAATTTTAGTGGCCGTTGGCAGAAAATTGCGTAGCCTTCTTAAAGATCCTGCCAATGCAAAAATCTTGCGACTGAGTTCCTGCATTTGTGGGCCCCAAGTAAGATTGGAGTCTATATAGATCCCCAGATTTTTTACAATTTTGCTTATGGGTATTGTGACACCATCGAACATAATTTGCGGAAGCTGTGACCAATCAAGACTATTAAGGATCAAGGATATTACAAAATTTCCGAATATATCGATGATAAAACTGATTGGGTTTGAACAGCTCCTTATTCATCAACTCCTGAAGACATTTTTGTAAATTACATTATTGTTTGCCAGTCCAATAAATTTATTGAGTTTTTTTTTGTTAAAAGACTAGCCCGCAGAGTTTCACGCCGGATCTTCTCAGTGTGCGGCCGCGTGGTATCCTGTGGTAGTTGTACAAAATTTAAACATTTTTGACGTTTGTGAAAGCTCCTGTTGGCCTATGCAATAAAGGATTTTTGACTTGGACATACTTCGCAATAAAAGAAATGTTTAAAGTGGATGTAAAACCAAAAGAATATAATTCATTCATTTGTAAGGCGTCAAACGGTATATTCTCCCCAAGGGAATAGCAAAAATGCACAGTTAAATTATCTTCTGGAATCTGTAGGCTATAGATAACTACCACCATCATACTAAAAGTTATTAGTTAGCAGCTTATAAAGCGGGGACAGCCGTGAGGGAATTATTGTTTGAGATGTCGCTCATAACCGGAGATTCGCTTTATGATTTCCCATAAATCTGATACGGACTCAACGTGGAGTCAAAATTTTATGTCCTTAATATCTTTAGCATGTGAGATATTTTTTTCCCAATTCAAGCATGTTGAGGATGGCAGCAGTATGAACTATGACCCGTAGCGAGCGGTGGCTGGGCGAGCCGTGACGTCACGGCGTCGGTCGATGCGCGCTGACGTCACGCCGCAGCTGAAATCCCCAGAAGTATGGAGCATAGTTAAATATTCATGCTGTTCCGAAGCCTTACTCAGCGGGAAAATGTTGGTTTTTTGCTCGCATTATTGATACAATAACATGTACTGCGTACTTAATTTGAATTGGAAAGTAAAACTTTTATCGTTTACCTTTAACACGGTTTGAAAGTTTGACCACGCGGTCCAGACAGTAATCTGGCCGGGTCTACATCTTTCAATTACCTTCTTTTTCCGTTTTCCCTCATTGCTAAGGATCGCGACCACGCACAAACAGTCTCCATTGGCTGCGGTCATATGTGGAGTGTCCCGCCCGATGCATGCTGCCACCCACCGCCTTCTTTACTGCATCAGACCATCTTGCAGATGCCCTTCCCTGAGTACATCTACTATCCATTTTGCCTAAAATAATCTGCTTCTCCAGACAATGCTTTAAAGACCGCATGTGTCCGGAGAAGCTGAGAGCTCTTCGTCGGCAGATCGTGAAGAGCCGTGTGGTGATTTTAAGTTCTTGTAGTATGGACTTCTTAGTTCTCATTGCAGTTCAAGTTACACAGAGCAACCTTCGCCAACACCACATCCCAAAGACATCTATCTCACTGCTATCGCGGCTTCTCACAGTCCAAGTTTCGGCACCATACAAGAATACAGAGAAGACCAGAGCTCGAACTAAGCGTACTTTGGTTGTTCGTCGTATACCTCTGTTCTTTCAGATCTAGTCGAGGTTAGCCATAGCGCTTTTGATCATACCGGCTCTACGGCGAATTTCATTAGTGCAGCTCTCGTCACTGGTTATCCCAAGATACACAAACTCGCTGACTTTTTCATACCCGTTGAGTGCGTCGGTTACTGGAAGTACGTCTGCTCTGTCCATCACCATTATTTTTGTTTTAGAATCGTTGCTGTTAAGACCAAGTGTGGCACTTTCTACTTCAACTTTCTTCAGAAGAGTTGCCACCTCCAGTTCACTCGACGCAACAATCATCGTATCGTCTGTATATCTTAAATCATTAACCCTGCGACCACCCACTGCAACACCGCCATTCCAGCCATCCAGGGCTTTCCTCATAATATATTCTCCGTACAGCATGAACAACTTAGGAGACAGAATGCATCCCTGGCGTACGCCTCGTTCAGTGTGGAAAGCTTTGGATTTCTGGTTTTCCAGTTTCACGAAGCTTGAGCCATCAAGATACAAATTCTGTATAAGGGAAGTAAGGTGTTTAGGTACGCCCATCACCACGAGCATGTCAAACATCGTTCTCCATTGCACGCAATCAAAGGCCATTGCATAGTCTAAAATGCACACGACCAACGGCTTATTCAGTTCGCAACATTTTTCGATGAGAACACGAACATTCAAAATCTGTTTACGAGGCACTCGTTTCCAGTCACAAAACCAGACTGTTCGCTCGGTATCTGGTGATCTACAAACGATGAAAGTCTAGTGCTTATAATGCGCAGGAGGATTTTACTAGCATGCGACATAAGTGATAGCATTCGGTAATTTTCACATTTTCTTGTGGAACCTTTTTTTATGTAGTAGAATAACATCAAATTGTGTCCAGTCAGCTGGCCACTGGCCTGTTCTCCAAATTTTGTTGCATATCTGGTGGATGACCTTAGTCCCTTCAGGACCCAGCTGTTGAAGCATTGCTGCTGACACACCATCAGGACCCACAGCTTTATTTTTCAATCTATTGATGGCGTCTTGAACCTCTGAAAGCAATATATCTGGTTCTCTGGAGTGATCGTCCCATCTCCTTTCCATGCAAAGTCCCTCTTCTTCCCGATAAATTCATGGCAGTAGTTTTTCCACCTATCCAGAACATCTTTTAGCTCAAGGTGTTACCCCTACTGTCATCAATTATCCAACTCTTTGGTTTGTAGGTACCAGTCAGTGGCTTTACTTTCGAAAACAGGTCTATCGTTTGCGCTTTGTTAACATGGCTCTCAATTGCATCGCATATGTTGTTGTTGTGCTCGTCTCTGCCTCTCCGCGTGGACCTTTGAACTTCGGCATGTAACTGGTTATATCGATTAATCTTAATTTCAGTCTCAAGTCCTTCACTTTTCAGCATCTTCATCTCCTCAATGAGTGCCCTTAATTCTTTGCTTATCCACTCTTTCTTTTTTGTCACAACTTTACACAAATTACTACTCTCCTTTGCAGTATCTAAGACCACCTCCTTAAAGATATTCCAATCCGCTTCACTTGAATCAAGAGGATCCTATTCCCGGGATTTGATCTTATTGTCAACTATTTTGAGAAAATGGTCTAGAGCCGATTTATTAACTAAAAAGGTCTTTTGAGGTGTTGGTTAAGTACTTTTTAGGCGAAGTCTGAAGTCAGCTATTACGAGTTGATGGTCACTGCCGCAATCAGCACCAGGGAGTGTTTTGGCATTAGAAACTGACAATCGCCATCTGGATTTAATCGTTATGAATTCTACTCGTATCTGATTTATATGGCCTTGTGGAGAAGTCCACGTGTACAATCTTCTTGGGTGGTTTTCAAACCATGTATTCATAATAGTCAGCTGATTTTCCACACAATATTGAAGAAATTTTTCGCCTTTGTCATTTCGAACCCACAGGCCATGTCCACCAACAAGTGTGCCTTTGAGTGGATCATCCATAGTGCAGCCAACCTTTGCGTTCCAGTCACCCTACACGATAGATACTTCCTTAGATGGTATGACGCGTAACAAGGTATCAAGATCGGCATTGGTCTGAAACTTCCTCGTCTGATTGAGAGGTAGGTGCATATACCTGAATAATGTTAATTGGTGCAGGGCTAGCAGCAAGCTTTATAGAGATCATTCTATCGTTTGGAGTAACGTATCCTTTGACGCTGTTCTGTAGTTTCCTCGGTATAGTGTAGGCTACTCCATTATTACTATGATCCACAGCACCGGTGTAATACATAATGTTGCCGTTACAGGTAATAAAATGGCCGCTGCCTTGTCGATGCACTTCGCTGAGCCCCAAGATGTCAATATTGCACCTGTTCATCTCTTTCTCTATTACTTCTAACTTCCCTGGCTGTAGAAGACCTCTCACATTCCAAGTCCCCATGCGAAGATGCTTGCGTAGTGGTCTTTTACCGGTAGAGTCGTTATAACCGTACTCCCCTTACCCCCCAATTTAATTACCTGTATAGAAACAAATACATACGATAGCGCAACACATTTTGGACAATCTCAGTCACAATCAGCATAGTACCCTTACTCGCTATGGTAAATTAAACAAGTATGGCGAAAAAGCTTTGGGAAATTATTGATGAATTACAGACTTTCCTCACAGTACAGAACACCGTGTTCAGTAGGTAATAATTCGGCTCCCAATTCATGTGTGCGTGATTGTACGTGATGCGACGCAATCCATTGCTCGAAGAGCCTCGTCCCGCGCCTCGTAGCCGACATAACGAGCCCTACGGAATGAAGCTCTTTCATCAAGGGAAATTTCAGAGAAAAATACGCACAAAAGATATTTGGGAAGGCTTTAGTAGGACCAATAATCGTAACAAAAGTTGCGGATTGACGTAAATAGATTTATGTAAATATTTATGGACTAGCACAGTTGGTTTGATGACGGTGCTCCATTTCAAAAAATTTACTATGTTAGTATTTTTGCTTCAGACACATCATTTATACATATTCATAAAAGTTAGTGCAGTCGGTTACTTGGCACCGACTTCAAACATTTATTTTTTGCTTCTTGAAGACTGTCCTTTTATTAAAATTATTTTTATTTTACCCTTTTAGGTGTTAGTATTTATACACCTATATTATATTATTTTGCTTAGTTCTACAGGAAGGTACCTACAGGTTTGATATAATAACCATAATAAAGGAGTCTATACATTCGTGCTGTTCGCCGTTAAGGAGTCCCCTGGTGTATCTTCAAGTCCAAGGTTCAATACCGATTTCTTTAAAACGAAACGACCTCTAAACTATATGAAACCCAAAGGAAAAAGAATCATCAAAATTAGTTCATAAATATAGACGTTATAAATAACACAGACGAATTATAAACCTTCTCCTTTTTTAAAGTCGGTTAATATTCTGATTAGTTCTATGGTAGGATACATATAGAATTAACACAATACTCATAATAACTCGATCTACAAGTTCGTATTATTTGTCATTGAGGAGTTCCCTAGTGTTTTTTTAAAGTCCACGGTCCAATACCGATGAAATTAAAATGGGACCACTTTGGAGCTATACTGAACCCAATACAAAAAGAATAATCAAAATTAGTCCAGAATTGACGGAAATGTCAGAAAACATACATAAAAAAAACATACATACAGACGAACATAGAACATCCTCCTTTTTTAAGTCGGTTAAAAATAGCAAAAATGCGCTTAAAACCTTCTCAGAGCTTCTTACTCTTACTTTCTCGAACTTAATCTTTTTTTAAACGCGCTTTTATAGCGAAAACGACGGAGATCTTTTCATTAAATAGTTTCTGTAGCCACCTCCCATCGTCAGACCAACGCCCTAGTACCATTACCACGTTGAAAGCAAGTTAAATAAAAGCTTAAAAGAAAACGGCATAATTGGCTTGAAATCCTGACCGAGCCACGAAACGTAGTCGACAAGTTCTCCACTAATTAGCTAAGTACTATAGTTTGATTACATCAGTAGATAATCGTTAACACGCGATGCAGCGACGCGAGGCGTTAATTTGTCTAATTACAAGATGAATACGACAAGCTCAGGCGGTTAGAGATAAAGCCGTATGCTGATAACATCGGGATCATCTACTTAGTTACTGCTTGCAGGGAATGAGTAAAACAAATGACAGGTATTTTGTCAAAGCTGATCCTTTAACTTTAGGTCGCGGGTATGCCATATAACCTGGATGTATCCTATATCACAGGCAGTCGTTGCGATGATCTTTTGAAAGGCCTTTGTTTAGCATTGGAGGGTTACAATTTGTTTAGTCTAACGATGATGATGATGATTTTAAATTGATTTAAAGGCTTGTTCGCACTGACACTGGAGCTATTATAGATTTATTCGTATTCGAGCTTATATCATTATATTTATTAAGTCATAATAATCTTTCTATCTATCTATATCTATATCATCACGCCAGATCCCTTACGGGGTGGGCAGAGAGTACAGAGTTCCAACAGGCTCTTTCCTTACATACCTCTCTAGCTTCCTCTACTCTCATAGTTCGTCTCATACACGCTCGCCGGTTACGGAGACTCCTGACTTGTCCTTCAGATAAGACCCGGTCTATTTGGTCATGGTAAGATAGTCTAGGTCTTCCCCGGTACCTACATCCTTCCACTTTCGCATTGTATATCAGTTTTGTCATTCTTTCTTCGGACATTCTTTCTATATGCCCGAACCAACGGAGCATACTCTTTCTCATCTTTACACCGATACTCTCATACATACCTATTTCCTTTCTTACTACGCTGTTGCGAATACGGTCGATCAGCTTCACTCCGCACATCTTCCGCAGAGCTCGCATTTCCACCGCATTTATCCTACTTTCATTCTCCTTCTTACATACCCAGCTCTCGCTGCCATATAACAGCGTTGGGACAAGCACTCCATTATGTATGGCCAGCTGCGCCTTTCGGCTTAAGTGCCGGCTCCGAAGTAGCTTTCCCATCGCGCCATTCACTCTGTTCCCTGCACTCACTCTTCTCTCTAGGTCAGCGGTGTATTTTCCATCCTTACTGACACATCCAAGATATACAAACTCATTCACTTGCTTCAGCACATTGTTCCCAACCACAATCCTTGCATTCGTTCTGGTTTCTTCCCGTTCAAAAACCATAATTTTGGTTTTCTTCAAATTCAAATGTAAGCCATTTTTCATGCAGTCGTCTTTCATAACTGTGACTAGTGATTGCAGATCAGTGGCTGTTGGCGCTATCAAAACCGCGTCATCTGCATATAGTAGATGATTTTCCACTAAATCACTCATTTGTACACCTTCATTCATCGCTTTCAGTCTTTGAAGACTTTTATCCAAATATATTATAAACAGTCTAGCGGACAACACGCAACCCTGCTTGACGCCGATTTTAGCGTCAAACCAGAGTGACATGTTACCACCCACCCGTACGCATGCCTTGCAGTCCACGTGGGTGGACTGGACGGCCCGCAGCAGAGTGCCATTTATACCATACTCAGGCAAAATGTCCCAAAGTCTCTTTCGCACAACTCTATCAAACGCCTTCTCCAGATCCACAAAACCGCAGAAAACCTTCCGGTCCACTGCCAGATGCTTTTCTACGATGTTGCGAAGGGAGAAAACTTGATACGAACATCCTCTTCCGGACTTGAAACCCCCTTGTGCCTCACAGTTATAATAATAATAATATATAATATTAGCCCCGTTAAGAAACTGTCCCACTGTTGGGCACGGGCCTCCTCTCAAACTGACAGGGTTTAGGCCCTAGTCCACCACGCTGGCCCAGTGCGGGTTGGCGAACTTCACACACCTTCGAGAAACTCTTAGGCGTGCAGGTTTCCTCACGATGTTTTCCTTCACCGTTAAAGCAAGTGATAATTAATTTTTAATACGCACATGCTTTTCGAAAAGACAGAGGTGCGTGCCTGGGTTTGAACCCGAGACCTTTGACTTTGCAGTCTAACCACTAGGCTATCACTATATTTATTAAGTTAAAATTTATTAAATTCCAATTAACACACACGCATCCACAAATGTCCATTCAACATTAATCAATAATATAAGCCTCTCGGTTACTAATAATATAATAATAATATACTATATTTCAATATTTATTATGAAATGATTATAAATAATAGGTACTGGTTAATTTAATACAGACTGTTTTTCTCTGAGATGATTATAAGATAGGATACGAAAAACGAGAAAAAAAAGAGGCGAATACTATCACCTGGGTGATCTGCCGCTCGGGTAATTGGACTAAATAGTCGCCTTTAATCACCCTATTGATTAAACTGGAATGAACCGGTTAACACTACCATCTCGCCGGCATAGCTACTGTGGTGTAGTAGTACCGGAGATAAGTGCACTTCAGTCCATCAGCGATTTTAAGAATAACTTTATTAGAAATTGTGCCTCTGAGTGGGCACCATTGTGACTTTGATGTATCTGCGACGAGCGCACCGTAAACACGGTGATCCGCTCCTAACACAACAGTCCGACAACAGCGCGGCGCCCGCGCGAGACCTGCGCGTCGCCCGCGGCAAGGTGCCCCTCCTCCCCGCAGCGAGCCCGCACCGCTCGTCCAAACAAGAGACGCGCCAAAGAAAATAATTCTACTGCCTTGAGTATATTTAAGTAAACGTGTGGAAGCTGAGTGATGTTATAATGTAGGTGTGTCGAAGAGGACACTCAAATAAGGAGTGATTTGTCAAAAGGACTTTTTACTATTTTTCTGCCATTCAATTCTAACATTTAATTTTTATATAATAATCCTATCTCAGGATAGTTTAAAATCGTTTTAAAAATAAAGATCGTTTCAAATTAGGCCAATGTCAAAGTCAAAGTTAAATATTGACATCAAAAGTGATTTGCATTTTAAAACGGCTTATTTTGTTACCTAATATAAATACTCTTAGCCACTTACCTGAGTTGTTCATATTTTGAAAAAAGTGATGGTGTAGAAGAAATTATCTATCTATCTATCTATAACCTTACGCCAGATCCCTTGCGGGGTAGGCAGAGAGTACAGAGTTCCAACAGGTTCTTTCCTTACATACCTCTCTGGCTTCCTCGACTCTCATAGTTCGTCTCATACACGCTCGCCGGTTACGGAGACTCTTGACTTTTCCATCAGATAAGACTCGGTTTATTTGGTCGTGGTAAGATAGTCTAGGTCTTCCCCGGTACCTGCTTCCTTCCACTTTTAAATTGTATATCTGTTTTGTCATTCTTTCCTCTGGCATTCTTTCTATATGCCCGAACCAACGGAGCATGCCCTTTCTCATCTTTACACCGATACTATCTTTCATACCTACTCGCTGTCTTACTACGCTGTTGCTAATGCGGTCGGTCAGCTTCACTCCGCACATCTTCCGCAGAGCTCGCATTTCTACCGCATTTATCCTACTTTCATTCTCCTTCTTACATATCCAGCTCTCGCTACCATATAACAGCGTTGGGACGAGAACTCCGTTATGTATGGCCAGCTGCGCCTTATGGCTTAAGTGCCGGCTCCCGAGTAGCTTTCCCATCGCACCATTCACTCTGTTCCCTGCACTCACTCTTCTCTCTATGTCAGCGGTGTATTTCCCATCCTTACTGAAGGCGCATCCAAGATATACAAACTTATTCACTTGCTCGAGCACATCGTTACCAACCACAATCCTTACATTCGTTCTGATTTCTTCCCTTTCAAAAACCATAATCTTGGTTTTCTTCACTTTCAAGTGTAGAAGAAATTAATGCGTTTAAAAAGCCATGAGAGACACAGACAGATATTTAGCTGATATAACAACATCTTAGCAATTCAACCATTAAATTAAAATAAGTACAAACCCATATTGGCCTCTAAAAATACAAATGAGAGAAAAAAAATAAAAAAAAATTACAAAAATGGAACAAAATAAAATAAGTCATACACATGAGTATGTGTCTCACGGCTGAGCCAAATAGGTATCCAGATCAGCTTAATGTCAGGCACAAGTGCGACACGCTGATTTACAAGCGTACTTTATTACAAGCGTAAGTATGGATAAATATTAATGTCCTTCATAATACACACCCTTGGGATAAAAGATAACTATTTAAAACTTAAGCTTATCCTCGCTACTCTTTTTCACTCGTCTAAACTTTATTTTAGGAAAAACGTATTTTAAAAAGAAACACCGTCACGTCTATCGATGAGTAATGTGAGTACTAACAGTGCACCTCTACCAATCCGCTGCGGAGTATACTTCGTAGTATACTCCGTAGCGGATGGGTAGAGGGGTACTGTTAGTACTCACATTTTACCGACGACGTTAGATTCAAGGACCAAGGGTCTAGCGAAATGTTTGTTGTCCACACAAATTTGTGATCACTGTTTCAAATGTGCCCATCGTCATAAATCTCTACTCCTATTAGAGTAATTGCCAATATAATCGTGTGACCATTGGTGCGCCATCGCATGCGGTCGCCGGCGGCCGCGCCGTGCGGCGTGCCGCCGACGGCCGCGACCACGTGTCACATGCGCATGATATATATCGGTAATTTCTGAATATCTGTTGCACCATTTTAATTGTTTCAAATATTCCGAATAATTTTCTCCGTGCCTGAAGTGGAAGAACAGGTTTAAAACACAATCAACCGTGGTTTTATTATTGTCTTTTTTACCTAATGGTTTACTACAAATGACGTTAGTCTGATGTTTAGAGCGTGGGCCTCGCCGCTCACTCGATCGAGTAATCGTGAGATAATTACCCGCACGTGACTAATATTTGTGTGTCCTACAAATATTTATTTCGGTTTGGTCTGGGTGTTTGTGTATGTGACTTTCAAGCTTGTAAATGGGCCTTAGACACGTGCATAATTTATAAAGAAGGTCTACGTTTGGAAAAAAACTTGAAGGCAGATTTGTTTAAATCGTTTAGTCGTTCCATTTACTGAAATCGACTCAGCGTCATTCATTCGAAAAATAATAACACTTTACAGTAAGACTTGTATATTTCGCAGCTATGAAATCAAGTATTATTGGATAAGCATATCAGCAATTTAAAACTGTAACGCAGTATTAAATGTAAGCTGCCAAAACATTATTGCTTATGTTGTAACGTAGTCGTCAGGCCAACTTTTTTTCAACCGCTGGAGGGTTTCATTTGCTAATTTCATTGTATAAGTTTCAAAGTTTTGTCTTAGCTATAATTATTCAGACTAAACTTCAGTCTTACTGTGTAGGTGTACATTATTTATTGTTTCACCCACCCCCTCACAAATGTGAATATAAAATTAATAGTACATCAAAACGAAGGTTTCGAATTTTCATTTAACTTCTAACAATATGACAATGTATATGCTTTAGTCGAGACCCGAACCCCCGGCCCGCTCACGCCCGCTCCTCATATTAAAGTAATTCAAAGTTAATAAGTTGGAAAACTTAATAACAACATGCTAAGTCTGACAACTTGAGTACGAGTCGGTTATATCTAAAACTTCGTTACGATAAGGTTGTGTGCAAAAAAGACAAATCAATCGCAATACAACACCATACAAATAACTCTGTAAACTTTGCGCGGATTTCTTTAATATGTTCTTTAATTAAAAATCTTAATAACCTTGCATACATCCAGATGTATTCAAATAACACACATATTATGCTCAAATTAATACGTCGCCAGATCAGTATGATAGGAATAATTTGAGTAACAGAAAATAAGATTACCTGCATATCTCGCTTCGAGTACGTTGTGCAAATTTTCAAATTTACTTTATCAGTTTAATTATGACATAGCGTACTATCAGCTTAACGTGGCCGCGTCCTTAATTTAATATTCGTTGCAGGGCATGTTGCGGGGCTAATTAGTCGAACGTGTAGCTTGTGAACAACGAGGTGGAACCGCCCCGGCTTAGGACGAGATGACTTTGAGACTGGTGTAACGACATACTACCAATATTATCAACGCGGAAGTTTGTGAGGATCGATGTATGAGTGTTTGTTGAGAGTTCCAACAGGTTCTTTTCTTACATACGTCTCTGGCTTCCTCCGCTCTCATAGTTCGTCTCATACACGCTCGCTGATTACTGAGACTCTTGACTTGTCCTTCAGATGAGACACGGTCCCCTAGCTCAATAGCCCGGGGCTTAAGAATACGGACAACTCGCGTCCCCCGCCGTATTAACTGACGGGGGACCCCCCTGCACCAACATCTGCTGGACTACCTTCGGGATCGCGGACGCAAGGGGCGGGGGCCTTGAGCGTCCTTCACGAGCGACCCCCAGGAGGACGGTGGCTTGGTGTGGCCCACGTCGCTGTGAGCACCGCGTCGGTGCGGGGGGGGGCGTGTCATTAAGTCTCCCGCCGATGGCGGGCTCTTCAGAGCGCGATACAAGAGGAGCACCGGTGCATTCTATACGGAGATCCCGGAGCCCTTCCAAAGTGCTGATGTCGGCCACCCTAGGGTTTTTAGTCGGTAGGAATCTGGCACGCCCGGCGAGCTTCCGCGAGGCTCGCGGAAGTCCTATGCAGCATTTTCCCCAGAGAAAAAAATGGCCTTCCGCAGTACTTACATCCTTCCACTTCCATCCATTATCTTAATCTCTATCTAACATGAAAAATGGCCTAATAGTGTATTTTTTATTTTCAGTTTGCATAAAGTTTGAAAATTATTTAATAAAAATCATAATACTTATACCTATTGATGAATTCTGTATATTCACAATAGTTATAATATAGTGGAATACATCTTTAAGGTAGTTTTACTGTCGTGCGTCTAATATTGACGGACGATTTAGCGCAGTGGTTAAGAGCTTAAGCCGCTCCGCCCACTGTGTCTAATAGTCGCGGGTTCGATTCCCGCACGGGACAAATCTTTGTGTGATCCACAATTATTTGTTCCGGTCTGGGTATTTGTTTGTGAATTTTCATGTTTGTAAACGCACCCACGATACAGGAATAAATCCTAGTGTGGGGCTACGTTTTCAAAAAAAAAAAAAATATTCTAGCTCCTGCAACAGAAAGCACTCAACTGAGCGTATACTCTCCAATTTACGTTTAATCGCTTCCCGGTGTGCTATGCATCCCCTGTTACCCCGAGATCCCCCTCGCCCCTGCAACCGCTTAGTACCGGATTTAATAAGGCCGGTAATTCAAAAAAAGCCGCTCGTGTTGAACCAATTAAAGACCCCTTCGACTGATGACTTCCATGCATTGTTCCGCAACTCCGGTCGGCGTGTAACTAGATACGAATTGTAATTTTAACAATTATATTTCACTTATATTTCATATTCAGCACTGTATAAAAGATATCGGTGTGAGAGAACAATGAGTATTCTTTGGAAAAACATCTTTAGGTACCATACCACCATTCATCGTATAGTTTCTTTGGAGACTATTTGAGATCAGGATCTAAAATGGTCTCCACAGAAAGAACGATATAAGATAATTGTGCGGATAATACCTGTAAGGTTTTCTTAATAGGTATTATCCACACAATTACCTTATAACGTTTTTTATGCCTTTTTTGCAATTCCACTATGGCTCGTTGCTACTATCAGATCATAGATATCAGCACAGGGTTTAGAACGGATAGACTGGCTAATATGTCTGATCCTGAACGTCTACACCAAAAATATCGATAAGGCGATAAATGAAGGGCTATCTGATTAAGCAAACATTGCTGAGCGAAATTCAATGTGTGCTTGATCAACTAAACCTCGGCTACAACCCTGCATTTAGTATGCAAAGTACACGGAAAGATCCTCGAGATCCGCAAAAGTCCCCACGTGGCGGAGTTTCAATAAGTGCGCGTAACTCAGCGGACGGACGCGGAATACATTACCCGGAGTTTGTGGCAAATCTCGGAGCGCCGCCGGATCCCGCCGTTTTATCTTTATTTACATCGCAAGCTACGGATCGAATATCGTCATTGATTGCAACCCTCGTGTCACAATAGCGGGTAATGACAACTATCGGCTGTTTTATTGACCGGTTTATTATAACTACGCGTCCTTCGCGTTCGGTTTATATCTGTCGTTATGATTTTTTTATTTAGGTTACGTAAAAAAGTGTGTAAGGTAAAACTAAAATTGCATGATCTTTGAATCTTAGACAACGACGTATTTCTATATCACAATCCTATATCGTGTTGTGGTCTATTGAAAATACAATGTAATCTAACATGACAATGCATGGCATTAAATTTATATTTGTGGACAGCACGCATCAAAACACCGATGTAAATAATTCGTATTTCGAAATTATCACGTCCCGCGACCACAAATTTCGAATGAATGTAAAACTGTTGGGAACATAGCGGTCAAACTGCGGTCAGCGGCGAGCGAGGGCGCGAGGGGATGACGCCATTACTCCGGAGTAACGCATTGAAATAAACTCTGCCAGCCGCCGCACGTCGAGCGAGACGTGCCTAATTATTTCGCTTTGTAAATGCCAAACAGAGACACAAACAATTTGCAAGCAAAATAACATGACAAGGAGTATAAACATGCAAAATTACATCTCATTTATTTTCTTTCCATTAGTGCGAATATAACAGCAACCGACTCTGAGATAAGCAAATTTGCTATTCCTATCTGTATCAGCGAATATTATTACTAACCCAGCTAAAGTCTAGCTTTACAACAGCAGTAGTTAATGTGTGTACAAGCGTGGTTTTGGTCTCAATATTCTTAGAACTCTAACCAACAAAAGTAACTACGAATTGTGGCTCGGCTCTTTTTAGATACTGAGTCTTGATGTCGTTATGTAGGGAATTTAGGTAATCCCAAAAATATGACCATTTTCTGCCTACTTCCCAAACAGCACATATGCACATGCATCAGCCTATGGCAGTCCACTGCTGGACATAGGTCTCTCCTAACACGCGACATTGCACATGGTCCTTCGCCTTCCGCATCCAGTCTGTCCCAGCGAGCTTTTTTAGGTCATCGGTCCATCTAGCTGGGGACTGGCCTACCTTACGCTTACCAAGTCGCGGTCTCCACTCTAGGACACGCTTGCTCCATCGACCGTCGGTCCTTCTGCAGATGTGACCAGCCCATTGCCACTTTAGCTTACTGTCTGCGAGCTATGTCGGTAACTTTGGTTCTTTGTCGGATTACCTCGTTACCAATTTTATCCTTCAAAGAGACGCCGAGCATAGCTCGCTCCATAGCCCGCTGTGCGACTTTGAATTTGTGGACTAGTCCCACTGTGAGTGGCCACGTCTCGGCCCCGTAAGTCATAATAGTTTGGACGTAACATAACAAATGCACATTCATATGTTACATACAACATACATACAACATAATGTTAATCGTAAAAACATTTTCTACTTAAAAATGGTCGAGTTCTATTAGTTTATCCCTTCTTCAACGTCCGTCCAAGTTTGCGAGTGGTCCGCAACCGCAACGCGTTGCTTTACAACCTGTTGTTATTTTTTATTGTTCGTAAACACCTCTCGGCGCCAGGCGCTTCGAGTTTTGGCACCGACTGTCGGAGCGGCCGCGGGCGTGTACAACAGAAGCCTTGTTTGTCTGCCATTTCACGCTTCAGTTGGTCTTGGATATTTTAAGATTCAGCAAAAGTGCTTGCTCGATTTTATCGCCAGTCTTGAAGCAGCGTGCATATTTTGATATTAAATTCGTAAGTATTTCAAAATCGAAGCCTTTTACATTGTAACATTCTTTTCGATATCAAATCTAGGACGTAACTGTAAAATAAAAAAGAACCGATATTTCCCAAGCGAGGTTGGCAGAGGTGTACTGTGTACACCCACTTAAGGTGGGTACACCTTTCGCCGACGATGTTCGGTCCTATGTAATGCGGAGCGAGCAGATAGCAAACGCTATTCCAGACTCCGGACTGATACGTTTATACTTTTTTTAACAAAACACACAAGGCAGAATATAATCATAATAATAAACTTTAAAATAATAGTATATTAATGAGTTATGTGCTAAATTATGTCCTTTAAAATGTGTACACATCATGATTAAGTAAGCATTAAATTAGTTCCATTACAAACCAAATCCTTGGCATACCTAATTGACATTGGTTGACTTACAAATAAGAGGTTCGTTACATACTGGGGATTTTTCGACAGAAAAACTACATTATAGTCGGACTTAAGATTCCATTAGTAAATATTACAGTAAAGACTACTTTACTGTAACATAGTCCATGACAGTAAAGTATATTGATACTTTACTGCAACATTTACTACATCATGGACTGGTAGCTACGAGATCCATTATTTGGTAAATAACTTTTCATGGATTTCGGAATTAATCTAGATTCACTCCAAAATCTACAGCACAGTTTATCAATGATGGAAACACTCGCAATTTTCAATCGAAAGTAAATAGTTCAATTCAACACTAAACTCCGACGTCTCGGCAATACCATCGCCGTCCGCCACACTCCGAAAACTATTAATCGGAAATTCCGATTCTGGGCGAGCTTACCCGGCGAGCGATTAACTATAGGAGATTTAGACATGCCAATCAGTCCACTAACCACATGTCCGACGGACCGGACGTCATAAGCACGGTCGAGTGAGCCGGGGTTACACCCCCACCCTACCCTGTCCTCCCCTGGCATGTAAGGGCGGCGCTAGGTGATAAAAGTTTCAGGCGGCGCGGAGTGGCCACGTACATTGGAGCTGCGGTGCGGCGCAGGTACGGGCTCGTAAAGAGCACTCGTCTGAAATAGAAACTGGGAGGATTGCACTTGCGATCTGACCTCTGTTTGTGGAGCCGTACTAGATGCGATATTGCAACATATATACTCCTTTTTACCAAACGCAAGCCATTGCTTTCGTTTGGTTATTAACACAAAGTTTACGACTTTTATTCCGTGCTATCGCCTTTAGTTTAGCCCTATCAAATACCTACGGCTTAAAACACCGTCACGTCTATATTCCCCAAACGGAGGTGGCAGAGGCGTATTGTGTACACCCATTTTTCGTAGACGATGTTAGGTCCCAATGTAATACGAGTTAATTGCCATTACACCGGACACACACATTACATTTTAAAACTGCAGTTTATCCGATCTAGGATTTGAGGCTAGACCCTCGTGATCGCAACGCGTTTTATACGTCACTAGACGTACGAGTTAATACTTTGTTTTCAAATGTTTCTGACCAGTCATAGAGGCTACATACAGGTCACGAAAACCCATAAATTTATAGCATACGCTGATCCATGATTGCGGCCGTCAGACCTATATCACTCACTAGCACTCGCATTTAACTCAACCACTACTACCCCGCTTTACTCATCTCTCGTGTCGGACGGCGCTGGTCGAATTCACGATTCCAGTACATAGTGCATTATGCATCAAGAGTTCAGATGTAAATGTCGGATGCAAATGAATGTGTGGCGGCGTCAGCATCCCTCCGCTTTGACGAGCCCCTGCTCTTTATAGAGCTAGTTAAACTGTACACTTTGCCTGGACTACGGTTTAAGTGGACGGGAGTAAGCAAGCTGCCAAATATGTAGTATCTAAATATGACTTCAGCATGTCTCTGAATTAGATATGTCAGGTATATAGGACATTCTTACTATTCAAAATGTATTTGAATTGTTTTGAACTCATTCGTCGATGTGTGTAGTCAATTTTACTTTTCGGTTTAAAACACTAGATCTTTGTCCATTGACTACTAGTGTTTGATTTGTAGTCAACTCAGTGCTGAAATTGATTTGATTTAGCGTCTCCTATGCTACATCCGCCGTATAGAAATCATTATAATATATTATATCGCTGGACAGCAGTCATATAGAGACAGCCTGGTTTATAAATCTCATCACGACCGTTATCCCAAAAGAAGTGTGGAGTCCCACACATCCAATCGAATTTATTCAAAAAGATTTCGTAATAAGGGATATGCTTATTGCCATAACATGCTACTCGGTCCATGTCAAGTGATATTTACTCCTTTAGCCATAATCCTGTAAGGAAAAAACCTACTGTAACTATGTACTGGCAGCCTAACCTGCAAGGAATCTGAAGAGATAGATAGATAGTCATCCACAGGAAGTAGAAATGGCACTTTTCATCTAACATGAAACTACGGGAACTGTTACCCGAAGTTCTGCCCCGTCACTTGAAAAATGGGCTCCGCATAATAGAGATGCTATAAAAAAATGTGGACCGTCTAAAAATGTGGTATCCAACCCGTCTCCCGCCAAAAATGGGATAATGTATTCCGCGCCCGTCCGCTGAGAGACGCGAAGCTTATTGAATCCCGGCACGGAGCCGACTCACACGGGTACGAACCCCGGCCCCTTTCAATACAGAGTTTACAGGCATTTATCATGTTAATATGCGGTTATTTTCGGCCTACACGCGTTGGATAAAGCATCTTTAATGATGCTTGAACAAAGTTTGGTTCAGCTGTTGGCCATTGAAAGGATTGGTATTTGTGAACTTCTTGAGGTTATTTTTATGAAATGTTTAATCATTTGAAACTTCTACATTACGTATGACATACAAACTAATATATAGGTGAATATGGAACTCAAAAGCATAAACCCCAAAAAAAACGAAAGTAGTTAGTAACCTTCGATTTCTATTTAGCACCTTTCAGTTAAAAGATCCGACCCTTCTGTCCTTTCAAATATTCATCCCTTCAAATACAATCTAGTGTTTATAAATCCTTTGATAGTATTAGACTACTAACGTAACTCTACCCAACATGATATAGATAGAGCAATAGACTACTAACTATAATAAATAAAAAAATAAAAAAGATTGGATAAAGCCAGAGAAGCCTGTAAGAAAAGAACCTGTCGGAACATTCTACTCTCTACTACTCTGTACTCACGCACGCAAATCCCTTGCGGGATAAATGACATAGATAGACTAAAATTACTGCAAGATTAATGGCTACATGTCGACACGAGGTGTCGGTGGAGTTCACGAGGAGGCGGGCCGCGACGACTGATGAGACTGTTTACAATAACTGTGGCAATTCACATCTAAGCGAACTAACAACTTGTTATCTTGACTTCCATCAGTTCCGAACAGACAGTAACAACACGTAACGCGGCACAGCAATGATGTAACAGCTAGTTAACACATGAATTAATTAATCAGTCGATGTTCAGTGTAGGCATTGCCATGACCGGATAGGTACAATAGTAAATGTCAAATATTAGTCGTTAAGATTAAAGTTATGTGTAATGTAAAGCCTTGCAAGTTTCAGGTATATAGAACAAATCTGGCACGTCCTTTTCTGTTTGTATTGAATATAAGATGATCAAAGCGAAACCAGGTGGAAATATATCGTAAACAAAGCCATGAAAGCCTTCAATGTCACGACCTTCAGGGATGCAAAGCACGATTGTAGAAAAAATATGTTTAATTACCATAACAAAAAGTATAAAGCACATTTGTAATAAAACCTCTCATTAAAACTGTCCACGCTTTTGACAATATAACACATGTATGGAGTTCAACCTTCCAGATTAGCTTGAGCACATCTCAACACTACTATCATTCAACCACCTAATCCTATCTTATTTAAATCTAGACCTAATTTATTCTAGCAGTCCTATTCTCTAGCCATTCCGAGAGCATAAAATAAATAGGTACAGAAGGCCGGCTCCATACAACTAACGCTAACAGGTGCACACACATAGAAACGTGAGCTTCCGACGATCTCGGATCGAGCCAGTTGAGTCACTCAACCAACTTGATCTAATTTAAATTCGTTAATCACAAATTTGTAAGTGCACAAATTTGTGAAGTTTATATATATTTTTTTAACTTACAATTATTCTATCACTGGATCGGAACGCGGTCTCAACTCGGAAGATTCAGCGAAAAACTCGGCGAGCTTGTCTTTTTACAAGCTTTTATTTAACTTGCAATGTTCGTATGTCTGTCTTTCCAGTTCAAATCTTAGGATCCATTTTTCAAGCGCTTGCGGGTATCCGATTGGCCTAAAGTTCGCAATAATATGGTACCATGGAGCTGGTCTGATAATGGAGTCGGAAGGTGGCTTTGGGAAAACGTCAACTACACAACATAACCACCTTGTGTTTAGGCTTGTTAGATTGGTATTGACAAGTACTATACAACCAGATGATGTTCAGGGTTTGATTATGAAGCGGAAAGGTGGCCAATGGAACCACACAAGTACTCAATATACCCCCACCGTGTTTGGGCTCGTTGGATTTGTCGTGACGAGTTCTGTAGACCCGGATGGTGTCCAGAGTCTGATGGTGGCGCCGGCGGATGGCCAACGGAACTAGTCAACATAACCCTGACGTGTTGGGGCTCGTTGGACTTGTTTTGACAAGTACCATAGTACACGTCGGTCTCCGTTGTGTTTTTGCTATAAAAGCTTATTTTTTAAAGATCTTTTTAAATTAAAATGATTTTTAATCAGTTTTTTTTATCATTTTCTGTAGATATAAAATTAAAATTAAGTTTACGATCTAGCTCTAGCGTGATCTGGTGCGAACCACTCTCTTTAATTTACTCTATGAAGCCGACCTTCTGTGCCTAGGTATTTATTTTGTGTTGTGAGGCTCCCCCTCCCGGTGGCGCGACTTTGACGAGGGTGTCGCGGACGCGCGGACGCACGTGGAATATCCACAGAGATTGTGCGGGACCACGTCTATCACGGCAGACACTTCGCTAAGCGTGTTAAGCCCCGTTTTTACGTCTATAACGCTAAAGGGGTAGCTATTTATAGGATTGCTACAAATAAATTTTCCATAAAATAAACGTGAAAGCTAAAAATTGGAAAATTCAAAAAAAAAAATATAAAACCGGCTACGTTTATCAATCCACAAAAACCAAATCCACGTTAAATATATTAAACATGTAATTTTAAAATGTTAATTATATTAAACGTGTAAAATTAAAATGGTAGAATACCTGTGATACAGGTCATTGCAAAACAATATCAATTTGGGATGACTCGGCACATTTTAGAGAAAAACCGCTCTACAGTTGCTAAACTTAGTAATCAATATTCCGTGCTTAACCGCGGCCGGCTCCAATTGGCATTCATTGCGCGCGGTGGCAATGTTTAATTCTGCGCGGCGCTCGCGCCGGTGGCCGGCTGCCCTCGTCAATAGCTGAGCCCACTCACCGGAGTGGGATTATACGATAGTTTTAGACAAATATTCGTTGGAATCACTGCGACGTTTGGATTATTTGAAACAGACGAGATTACGTCGATATTGGAGGACTTAGCATGAACAGATTGACGTCGTAACGCTATCGAGTTGATATGCCATCCTTTTCATACTACATATTTACAAAATAAAGATGAATGTGACAACACGGTATAGGTGAAGTACCCTGGGAGAGAGCCATGAAAGTCAGCGAGCAGTCAATGCGTGTATTCTCCGATGGTTACAATAGAGCTCTGCTTACCGCTACGTCAGTATACACAGCTCATTTCACATCGTCCGTACTATATATACTTAGCCTATGTTACACAAAGTTTACCGTCAAGCAAACACTATGCCGTTACAACGCTTTCTCGACAGCAAACGTTAAATGTTTTGTGCTTAGCCCTCGAATGAATTTGTAAAACGTTAAGTTAGCTGATCTAAGAGCGAGATCAAAAACAACGCAGTAACAAACACACCGTAAAACTTGCCCATGCAGTTTATTTATTAAAGCAGTCTACAACGAATATAGTCGCACGCAAACGTAGTACAGACTCGTTTTGTGCATGGTGAGTCGGCAATTTCAAATTATAAAATGTTTAAATTAAAAGTACTTAATAGTCCAGATGCAAAATTAGTTAATAAATAGTTAGTTAATAATTGTACAAGATCCTATAATCCTAGTAGGACAAGAAAGGAGCAGTGATGATGAGAAAAAGTATACGCCCACCCAAGTGAACTTGGGCCGCGCGCTTGCGCGTATAACGCGCGACTGGCGCGCTCGGCCTCTGGCTGTCAACAATTGACTGACGGACGGGTGACGTTAAGGTAAGGTACTTAGTGGCGGGGGTGCGGGGTCGGACGACCTCCTCGTGGTGCACCCTGGGCGCCGTCGGCGGTCCCCTTCGTTTCCCGGAAGGAAACCCGCGCGTGTGGCGGGAGTCGCCATGCTGCCCCTCACAATCTCTGGGTTTCGGAAAGGGTGAGGCGCAGCGGGCAAATTGGAGAAGCGTTGCCCGGGGGTTCTAGGTACCTTTTTGGGTTTCAGAGAGAACCAGTGAGACCCCGCGGTAACGCCAGTCGGGAGAGGGCGCGAAGCCCTACCATAACCTTTCCCTTCCCCTCCTCCTCTATCCCCATCTTTAACTTCCTTTCCCTTCCCCTCCTAGACGTCGGGTCTGGTGTGCGCTTACCCGCCTCCAGACACGGTCTTGGACCACCGATGGCGAACCCGTAACCGGCAACGATGAGCTTCGGATCTACGCTGGGACGGGGGCCTTGCCTTCGCCGGCTGGACCGGGTGGAAGAAAACCACTTTAAGAAATTACCAGCTGCAGGTGCGGCAACCCGAGGTACCGGCCGACCCCTCGGTGTTTATAGGCTTGCCCGGGTGACGGGGGCTCCGTCTGGGTCGACGATTTACTTCCCCCATACTCGTGGGACCATATATGGAACACATAAACAAAAAAACAAAAGACGACGAAGGTAAAGCAGAAAGCAGTGGGGAATCGTGCTGTTCCAACGTGGAACCTGCTGGTAACGACCGCGGCAGCTTGGAACATCGTTCCATGCGCCCAAAAATCAGCGGTCTTAATCGCAGTTGTGAAACAAGAGATTGTTCCAAGCCTAATTCGGTGTCCGTCTGTGCAAAAGGTAGCTATAGTGCGAAGGGGCCGAGGTGGCATTGCCGGACCCAAACGCGACCGAAAAGGCCGTTTCCTGGGAAGGGCTGATACACCGGCTGCGAGTGAGGGGGTTGAGTCGCACTCGACAGGATCCTCGCAGCTGACTAAAGCCAAAGCCCGAATAAAGAAGGCGAAGGACACTGTGGATGGCAACTGTCCGACGAAGCCTGCGTGAGAAGAGCCGCGCTGGGCATTGACGATGCGCAGGAGGTCCCACCTCGGCGGCTCTGTCGTCGGGTCGCATCCAAATCGGGAAACCTGAAGGGCACGTTCCAACGTGACCTAAAGGACGCAGCGGCCTCCATTAGGGCAGCTACGGAAATGCTGCAAGCAAGGTCGGCCTCAGCGGGAACTGCCAAATTGCAGGCGGATGCAATCCGAACTGGCGGAGCTAAAGGTAAAACTGGCGGCGCTGCAGAAAGAGCTCACCAAGATATGTTCACGGGAAGCTCCTCCTCCGATGTTTGAGGAGTGGGAGAGGAGAGCGCGCACCATTATGCTGGAAGTAGGCAATATGGTCAACGCGCGGCTGGAGGCCATCGAGACGAGGCTCTCTCCGGAAAGGCGCCTCCGTCCGCCCCTGGCTTCGGATACGACCAGTGCGTTGCCGGCGGTTAGAACCCCAACGCTGCTACCGCAGCCGTCACCCTTGCTGGTGGCCCCGTCGCTGCTGAGGCTATCGCCCGCGCAGCCGGCGGCGCCGGTATGGCTCCAGGGGCTAAAAAGGGGGGCCCGAAGGGTGCGGAGGCCACGGACTTTGGTGCACCCGCCGTTACCTTAGCTTCTCCCTGTAGAGAATCAGGTGCTGGATCCGCCTGCGCCTCAAAGGGGAGAGTCCTGGGCGACGGTCGCCAAAAAGCCAAGGAAGGCCAGGGAGGGCCTGTCGCAACGAGCGCCCGAGACGCGTAATCAATTTTGCAGGGCAATCTGAACCACTGCCGCAACGCGCAGAACCTGCTGCTGCAAACCGTTGCGGAGTGGTCCATTGCCCTCGGTGTTGTCGCGGAGACCTACAATGTCCCGGCCCATCCTCGTTGATTCGGGGACGACACGGGCTCCGTCGCCGTCTATTGGAGGGGACGAGAAGGCCCTCCTCCATGCTCCTTGCTAGAAAAGGGACAGGGGTACGTAGCTGTACAGTGGGGAGTTGCCCCACGCTAGGGCGTGAGGCAACCCCAGAAACAGTCCAAAGGGAGAGACGCTGCAAGATTGGGCTGGACCTCCGGCTCGTGAATCGGGGGTCCGGAAGCACATGCGTGCGGTGGCAGGGGGAGTCGGTCGTCGACCTAACGTGGGCGACTCCCGCTGTCATTAGCATGCTGACGGGGTGGCGCGTAGTGGAGGAAGTGGTCACACTATCCGACCACGGCCACATCCTTTTCGATGTGGCCCTCCGACCCTCCGACCGCCCCAGCCGCAGAGCAGGCAGATCTCGCCACGCTGGTCCCTCAAGCGGCTAGATCGAGATCTTGAAGCCGCAGCCAGCGTCGCAGCGTGGCCGAAAAACGCCGATGAGGTTTGGTCCGATCCGGAAAGGGAAGCGACCTGATGCCGGGACACGATGACGGCGCTATGTGACTCCGCCATGCCCCGGACGAGATGCCGCAAGCGAAAGGCGATATACTGGTGGTCGCAGCAGATAGCGCAGTTGCGTGAGGTCTGCTTGCGCGCGCGACGCCAGTACACCCGAGCCAGACGAAGAAGGTGAGCCACCGAGGACGACAAGGTCAGAGCCTATGAACCCTACCGAGCGGCTACTAAGGCGCTCCAAATCGCTATTACGAACGCCAGGTCTCGGTCCTGGAGCGAGCTTCTAGAGGGACGTTACGGGGATCTATGGGGGCGCGCCTACAAGGTGGTGTTAGGCAAGCTTCGTCCTTAGGTGCCCCCCCTGATGGAGACCCTAGGCCCCGGACTGCTGCGTCGGGTAATTGACGCACTATTCCCGACGATGCGGGATAGTCCCTCAGTCCCCCCGACGGTGTCGTCGGCCCTTTACACCGACGAGTTGGGGGTGGCCGAACTGGAGCTGGACCGAGCCGTTAGCCGTTTGCGGGTTCGCAATACCGCGCCCGGCTCCGACGGTATACCGGGGTGGACGTGGGCGATCGCTCTGGCCACCCTGGGGGACAGGCTGAGGCGGCTGTTTAATAGCTGCTTCCGTTACGCCAAGTTCCCCACGGCCAGGAAGGAGGCTCGCCTGGTCCTCTTGAAGAGGAAGGCAGGGCTGCAGACACACCCTCTGCGTACCGTCCCATATGCCTGCTAGACGAGGCCGGCAAGTTGTTCGAAAGGATTCTTGCCGCTCGTCTCGGTGGGCATCTGTCGCGTGAAGGTCCCGAGCTGGCTGAAAGCCAATACGGCTTCCGACAGGGGCGTTCCATGCTGGACGCGATACTTCGCGTCCGTTCCCTGTAGGCGCAGGCCGTGCCCCAGGGCGGGGTGGCGTTGGCGATAAGTCTGGACATCGTCAACGCCTTTAATTTCCTGCCTTGGGGTGTGATCCTGGGGGCGCTGGAACATCATCACCCCCCCCTACCTGCAGGCCGTGGTCAGGGACTACTTACGCGACAGATACGTCCAGTACATCGGACAAGGCGGTACATTGCACCAGAGGGAAGTGTCTTGCGGGGTTCCACAGGGGTCCGTGTTGGGCCCCCTCTTATGGAACCTCGCCTACTGTGCAGTCCTGCGTGTTTTGTTGCTCCCCCCTGGCGTCAGCGTCGTATGTTACGCTGACGGCACACTGGTGTTGGCCGAGGGGGACACCTTCGAGAGGACCAAAGGGCTCGCCGAGCTTGGTGCAGAGGTCGTCGTCGCCAAGATCCGCGAGTTGGGCCTGGAGATAGCGCCTCATAAGACCGAGGCGGTGGTGGATGGTTCCATAAACTGCCGAGGATCGGGGAACCGCCTGACTCGTGGGTTCGCGTTGGAGACTCGCCAGTCCGGGTGGGAAGGTACCTAAAGACACTCGACATACTGGCGGACATGGACGCGAGGGTCTACGACCAGGCTCGTGGCGTCCGCCAAAGCGGTGAGGGCGTGCCTGCGCTCGAAGAAGTAAGACGGCGGGAACGACGGCGCGCTCTGGAGGAGTGGCCCGCGAGGCTCAGTCAAGAGCACATCGCACGCAAACGCGTCGTCCAAGCTATTCTGCCGTCCTTCGAAGCCTGGCACCAGCGGAGGAGAGGGCGAGTCACCTATATACTTACTCAGATAATCACCGGTCACGGTTGCTACGGTAATTATCCGAGGAAGATCGGACGCGAGGCGACGACGACCTGTTATCACTGCGGTGGGTACCAGGATTCGGCCCAGCACACGCTCGACAGTGCCCAGCGTGGGCCTCCGAGTGGCGGCTCCTGGTCGACCGGATCGGACCGGACCTCTCCCTGCCGGCAATAGAAGCGGCTATGCTGGCAGTGGAATCGGCGGGGCCGTATCCTACTTCTGCGAGACTGTGATGTCCCAGAAGGAGGAGGCCGAGCGGGATCGGGAGAGGGCTGATCCTGCTCGACGAAGGCGACGGTGCCGGGGCGGAGGCACAGGCCGCCCAGGCCCCCCAGCCCAATAGCCCGGGGCTTAAGAATACGGGCTAACTCGCGTCCCCCGCCGTAATATCTGGCGGGGGACCCCCCCTGCATCAACATCAGCAGGGGGGCCTTCGGGGTTGCGGACGCAAGGGGCGGGGGCCCTGAGTGTCCTTCACGAGCAACCCCGAGGAGGACGGTGGCGTGGTGTGGCCCACGTCATCGTGAGCACCGCGTCGGTGCGGGAGGGAGCATGTCATCAAGTCTCCCTCCGATGGCGGGCTCTTCGGAGCGAGGCACAAGAGGGGCACCGGTGCGTTCCATACGGAGATCCTGGAGCCCCTCCAAAGTGCTGATGTCGGCCACCCTGGGGTTTTTAGTCGGTAGGAATCCGACACGCCCCGCGAGCTTCCCCCGAGGCTCGCGGAAGTCCTATGCAGGATTTTCCCCAGGTAAAAAAAAAAAAAAAAGTGGGAGCGTGTCGTTAAGTCTCCCCCCGAAGGCGGGCTCTTCAGAGCGTGGCACAAAAGGGGCACCAGTGCGTTACATACGGAGATCCCGGAGCCCCTCCAAAGTGCTGATGTCGGCCACCCTGAGGTTTTTAGTCGGTAGGAATCCGATACGCCCCGCGGGCGTGCCCCGAGGCTCGCGGTAGTCCTGTGCAGGATTATTCCCAGGTAAAAAAAAGGTACTTTGTGGCGGGTATTTCACGCCACAGACTGAAAAAGGTTCTCCCTTTGAATAAATAGCATGGAACTTCAAAAAATATTTATATTATAATAATTAATTATATTACGACATTGTTTCACCACTAAACATTCCGCCCACCATATACAGATGGTCCATAATAAATATACATTGCTAAATAAAACCGCCCACCATGACAACCGTTAAGCTGTTGCTGAAAAATCAAACAAAACAATAAAATACCCTTCACCAAAAAATATAAACACATTAACTACATACACACATTTAGTTACCAAGCCACAGTAGTTACTGACATAAGACTTCACCCTTTTAATAAAAAATACATTTATGTGTGGGAATGATCTATGCTGTTGGCCGCGGGGCCTTTACAGCTTCATGCAAACGTCCATCCTAAGGATGTTTTGCCATCAAGAAAATATGGAATCAGCGAGGTAAGTTTACTGATTTTTACTAACCGTACCTACTATTTGTAACCTTTTTATTTCTTCCAGGAAACTCTTTTCTTGACACAACCGGAAACAGGTAAGTAAAGACTTTTTTAATTACTCTGTAGTAAGCCGATGTGTAGCCTGAGTATTTAATCTATTATTCCCATTCAGATATCTTTGACAATATAAAACAACTCTAATTAATTTTCTCTAACTTCCAAACCTTATTCCGTATTCTCTGTAACTACGTTACACAATGTCTTATCTTTATCTTTTTCTCTTCTAAAGACGTCTTCTTAAAATTCCCTTTACTGGAATGCACTGTATCTTCTTGTAGCCATTTAGGCCCGGGTCTCCATATTTTTATTTCATATAATTCACCAGGACTTACGCCTCGTGAGGCACAATCTTCTGGGTTATCAATGGATGGGACATATGACCATTGACTATTATCCATGACTGTTTGCAACAGACGTTTTTTATTTGCTTGGAAGACTGCTAAACCAAGCAAGAACTACGCAAGAGTCGGTCTAATCGTGGACATTTGCTTTCTGGATACTCAATACCTCGGGGACTTCATGAAGAAGTTTGGCTAAAAGGAGAGCTCCGCATAGCTCTAACCGAGATATTGACACTTGTTTTACTGGAGCAATCCTAGACTTGCAAGCGACTAAATTCACATGAACTTCAATTTGCCAATCAATAGTCCTCACGTAAACAACGGCAGCATAAGCTGAGTTCGATGGGCCTTTCTTCTCCCGACCCACAGAGGAAGGTGAAAACTAGTGAGGTGAGAAAAATCCCTTCGGTATGCTATCTATTCACTTAAAATACTAGGGGTATCTCCTCATCCCACCCTACGCCAGCAAGCCATATGCGCTGTATAAATATTTTTGCTGTTGTTATCACTGGCGCCAACCAACCGAGTCGATCAAACAATCGTGTGATATTGGAAACGAATCTGCGCTGGTCATGAGTGTTTCAAGTGGAGAAAGTTGAACGGTATATTGAAATTCATCATGAGATCTGTTCCATGTCAAACCTTATATCTTCATGATTGAATCCAACCTAGGCTTTAAATTTTCTTTTGTATCCTTACTGCCTTCTTCTAACTCTCTAAGTAAATCATCATTTATTTATTTATTTGCATAAAAGTTGGTAGTTACATTTGCGGTCTTATTTTAATATAAAAAGGTTCATACAACTTTAGTCACAACATGTTGACATGCAAAATATTCGTCTTACTTGCTAAGATATGGTTAAAATAATAGTTGAAATTCAATTCGGTTAGTCTAATTAAAATTGTCAATTCAATAATAAAATAATCCAACGATATTAATGTCAAGTAATAAGATAAGTGTCAAAGGCAAAGTTTAAAACTATGTAAAAAAAAAAAAATCTATGTTAGGATGTCAGATACAGAGTAGAAGCATTTGTCTAATAACCACAATTTAAGTTTTTTGGTAAACATCGAAGTCGGAAGGTTTTTAAAATCACCAGGAATTTTATTGTAAATGCGACCGCATATTGCATAACAATTTTTCTGATACAAAGTAGTTCTAGGTATTTTAGGCAAAACAATATTTTCACGACTCCTTGTGCTTCTAGGAAACCTATGATGTGTTTGAGTAAACAGGTGTTTATGTTCTTTAACAAACTTTACTGCTTCAAATATATACATGCTGGGCAGTGGTAAAATTTTTAGTTTTAGAAATATGGGCTTACATGACTCCCAGGGCCTTGGCTTTCGCTCTAACACATTTCTTCTGTGCAAGAAACGCACTTTGTACTTCAGTAGAGTTGCCCCATAGTATTAGACCGTAACTTAATATTGCACCTGCGTAGCCATGGTATGCGGTTAGGACAGTGTGTTGATTCGCTGTTTTACTGAGGCGATATAAAAAATATACAAACTTATTTAATTGAGTGCATACCAGGTAAAATCCCATTTCCAGTTACAGTGTTTATCAATTATACTTGGGACTTGTTCATTCTTTTTATTTATACTCATTATTTCAACGGTTTGCATTCTTCCACTTAAGTAGGATTCTAGCCATTTTAGAGCAGGTCCTCTGATTCCATATTTTTCAATTTTGTCCAACAATATTTTGTGCGAGACAAAATCAAACGCCCTTGACATATCAAAGAATATTGTAGTGACTGATTTACCATCGTCTAGATTGTCAATTACTTTATTCATTAAGTGAAAGCAGGCTAATGTGGTAGATTTCTTTTTTTTAATTCGGATTGCACATTTCTAATAATGTTGTGTTTTTTAATAAAATCCCTTAAACGTTTATACATGGCAATTTCAAAAATCTTTGAGATTATTGGTACATGGGTAATGGGTCGGTAGTTTTGCATCTTAGTATGATCATCTTTTTTGTATAGCGGTTTTACTAGGGATTTTTAAAGCCATCAGGAAAACACCCACTTTCAAGGGATAAGTTTATTAAATATGTGATTAATTAAAATTCACTTTTAAAGTTTGAAATCACTGCGACTGAGCAGTTCATTCATCTGCTGATATATTTGGATACCTTTATCAATATTGTCACACCCTAACATTAGGTTATCCTTATAAAAATCCTTTAAAATCCTATCAGCTGCTGCCGGGAACTTACGACCCTCATCATGGGATGCAGTGCTCGTACCGCCAAGTAAGGTGCTGAGGATGTACTGAACGTAACTCGTAATAACCTAAGATGTTGAAGTTCTGCATTCATATCCTTACACCACAAAAAACTTTGAAAATCAATATAGTCCTCAGACACTTTGACTTGTCGATACATTTTGACAATGTCTGCAACAAGACATATGGGGTGGCTTCGCCAACGCATAATAATATGTCTCAAAACAGGTTGAAGTGTCGCACCAATCATCAAGTCATAATTTAACGATGAACCATTTTTAAGAACACATGATGCGTCGGTCACCCCCCTAACCTAGGTATTTAACAACAGCGCATTTAATTTTTTAAGAGCATTTAAAAATGCGTTTGTCGTATCTCGTAGCTCTTTTATAGCACTTAAAGATGTTCACGAGGTCCTGGGTTCAAATCCTACGTCGGACAAACGTAGTTTTTCTAACGAAAAATTCCCAGTATGAGTCCGGAGTCTGAAATTGTGCCCGGTATATGGCAAAAGGGTCGCCCCCTATTGCATGGGACCTAACATCGTCGCCGAAACGTGGGTGTAATCAGTACTCCTCTGCCACCCCCGCTTGGAGAATATAGGCGTGACGGTGTTTTGTTTTAAGGGGCAATTGGCCAAATATTTTTTATTATTAAACCGAAGATCTAATTGCCCCCAACACGTCTTATAATTTGAAGCTGTAATAGGAATTTGACAGAGAAGTTGCTCCGCTTCGCCTGTTAAACACCCTTTTAAATAGTGCAACTTTTGTACGTCGTCCAATCCATTATTGTTATGGATAACAGATACAAACAAATCCCGAAAACTAGTGCATTCCGTATATTTTCCGCTAAAAGTAGGAATGGACATTTGCGGTAGTTTGACATTAAAGGATTGTTCGGCTTTTGACACATTGGCTACAGAATTAGACAACTTAACAACAGAATCAGAATTAAACATTAACAAAGCTTCCTTTTAATCCGACTAATAATCGGTGTACAGCTCCTCTGTTTTTTCTTACACATCTGCAGTATAATAACTCGATTCCATCAATTTGCTGGTATCAAACTCCGTAACTATGAGTTTATGGGTGTCCACAATTGAAATTATCTCTCCAATGATTCCAACCGAGTCTCTAGATATGAAAGAGTTAGGGAGACCTAGGGAGACCTCGTGCCTAGGGAGACTTTTTAAAGGTGATTCTCGCATTTTCAATCTTAGTTTTAGTATCGACTTGAGCTCTAATATAATCCAATTTGAACTCTAAATATTAGCTTATAAAGTCTCTTCAAAAATATATCAATTGTACGACAAAATAAAAATACAAGTTTCCTCTGAAGACTAACTAAACAAATTTAATTATATTATGACATTGTTTCACTACCAAACACTCCCCACGTAGTATATCGGCCTCAATTTCAGACTCCGGACTCATATTGGGAATTTTTCATTAAAAATCTACACTTTGTCCAACAGCCTAGGATTCGAATCTAAGACACTATGGCTAGACCATCCAGGCAGTCGTATTAGTGCGTTTATCTGAAATATATTCATTTTTATGAAATACCCTACTTGCCAAACCCACCGGTCCCAATACGCGTCGAGTCGTCGCTTCTCCCGGCGGTGTATCAGTGCGGATTGGAGCCATACACATAACGGGATTACGCAGCCGAGAGCCAGCAATGGCCCAGAAAATAGCAGATTTGTGTAATCCTGCCGAGCACACGTGAGTACCTACCAGTACATACACTGCACATACACGTGCAGTGTATGTACTGTACCTACCAGTACATACACGTGTTAAAGACGGGAGAGACATGACACACGTGTATAGTTATCGCGTCAATAGATTAGAATACATACAATAAATTAGATTTTTATCCAACTGCTAAAGAATAGGGTATCGTTTTTCGAGTGTATGTGTGTATATTTATTTCTTTGGTACGTTCTGTAGCCTAATTTCATGAGTAACATCGATCAAGCGGCATATCGTCACGGTAATAGACTTAATATGTGGTGGCTTAATACAAGGAATGTTAAGGATAATTTGGTACAGTGTTTGTTGACTTATACCACAGTAAACATGTATTCATATGTAAACAGTAAAATTTAGTTCAGACTCCCTAACAGCCTAGTTACAGAGTTTGAGTAAGACTCACGCACACAGACCCGCGCTTTACGCAACTTCTCGGCAGATTTCAGCGGGTGGCCAACCGATGATTCTCATTTGGATGCCTACTAAGATTTAGTGTTTACTGTGTTAATACTTACACGTTACGAGTAACTGGTAAGGGTCGATTTACCTACTAGGATCGCATGATGTAGTAGTGCTCCCACATGTGCGCAAAATTTACCGAGCGCGTTTCCCGCGCGAGTGGTCCGCTCACGTTGCTTAATCAATACATCGAAGAAGTTTAATGCATCGTTTCTATAAACCAATTATTTTCGATGCATCGTTTATTGCTAGTTAACTGTTGACAGTTGAGTTGATATGACGTAGCCATCGCTAAAAGTGCAAGCAAGAGTGAAGTAAAATTGGAGATCAGGTTTAGGTCATCAAATCAAATCAAATCAATTTTATTGTTGTTACAGGTATATAGATTTGCTAAGGTCTACGTTGCATCTTGTTTCTCTGTAGCATACCCACTTCGGTTTACAATATTATTAAAATTACAGGATTATGTTAAAAACTATATATGTGAATTATTAAATTATAAAATGATCAAATTATAAAATAAAAAAAGAACGAAACACTAGTACAATAATAATAAGTAAAAAAAAAATGCAGAATATAATATTAATAACGTCCAAATCATAATGTCAATCAATAATAATTAAATGAACAATAAAAAAAAAAACAATTGATAAAAATGTCACTGAAAGAAATTCATTAATAGAATAGTAGCATTTGGTTACTAGTAATTGGAATAATTTCTTTTTAAATTGCACCACACCCAAGTCCTTAATATCATTAGGTATTTTATTGTACACCTTAGGCGCCATACAGAATATACTTTTATGCATGAGCGCTGTCCTTGACGATCGTATGTCAATATCATGTCTGAATTTTTCTCGTAAGGTTCGAGTTGAATTGTTTTCAGCTGTTTTCTTAAAAAAGGCGCTGTTTTTTTTCACAAATAATGCAATTTCAAGGATATATAGACTAGGTAATGTTAATATTAATAACCAGAACGAATGTAAGGATTGTGGTTGGTAACGATATGCTGGAGCAAGTGAATGAGTTTGTATATCTTGGATGCGCCTTCAGTAAGGATGGGAAATACACCGCTGACATAGAGAGAGCAGTGAGTGCAGGGAACAGAGTGAATGATGCGATGGGAAAGCTACTCGGGAGCCGGCACTTAAGCCATAGGGCGCAGCTGGCCATACATATCGGAGTTCTTGTCCCAACGCTGTTATATGGTAGCGGGAGCTGGGTATGTAAGAAGAAGAATGAAAGTAGGATAAATGCGGTAGAAATGCGAGCTCTGCGGGAGATGTGCGGAGTGAAGCTGACCGACCGCATTATTAGTAAGACAGCGAGTAGGTATGAAAGATAGTATCGGTGTAAAGATGAGAAAGGGCATGCTCCGTTGGTTCGGGCATATGCCCGGCATTCTTTGTATATAGAAAGAATGCCAGAAGAAAGAATGACAAAACAGATATACAATGTGAAAGTGGAAGGATGCAGGTACCGGGGAAGACCTAGACTATCTTTATCATCATCATCATTTCAGCCTATACTTGTCCACTGCTGAACATAGGCCTCCCCAATCGCTTTCCAGCGTAACCGGTCCGATGCCACCTGCATCCAACGACTTCCTGCGATTTTCACAAGATCGTCGGTCCATCTGGCAGGCGGTCGTCCCACGCTGCGCTTGCCAATACGTGGTCTCCACTCTAGAATCTTTCTGCCCCAACGCCCGTCCGATCTTCGCGCTATGTGGCCCGCCCATTGCCACTTCAGCTTGCTAATCTTAACGGCTATGTCGGTGACCTTGGTTCTTCTACGAATCTCCTCATTCCTGATTCGATCGCGTAGAGAAACGCCGAGCATGGCTCTCTCCATAGCTTGCTGAGCAACTCTGAGCTTTTTTATGAGACCTATTGTAAGAGACCACGTCTCTGATCCATATATCATCACTGGTAACACACATTGACTAAAACTTTAGTCTTAAGGCACTGAGGTATTTTGGATGAGAAGATGTTGCGCAGTTTCCCGAACGCTGCCCAGCCGAGTTGGATTCGTCGATTGACCTCTCTCTCAAAGTTGGACCTACCTAACCGGACTACCTGTCCCAGGTAAATGTATTCTTAGATTAGACTATCTTACCACGACCAAATAAACCGAGTCTTATCTGATGGAAAAGTCAAGAGTCTTCGTAACCGGCGAGCGTTTATGAGACGAACTATGAGAGTCAAGGAAGCCAGAGAGGTATGTAAGGAAATAACCTGTTGGAACTCTGTACTCTTTGCCTACCCCGCAAGGGATCTGGCGTGAGGTTATAGATAGATAGGTAATGTTAATACTTTTAGGGACTTAAAATGTGGCTTACAGCTGTCTGTAGAAAATCTACAGAAATCTGTAAACCACATTTTATATATATATATATGTTCACTATGCCTCTGATACATCTCTTTTGCGCCTTAAACACGGACTCCTTCTCACAAGAGTTACCCCAAAATATATCACCATAGCGCAATATGGAGTCTACATAGCCGTAGTAAGCGGTGACAGCAGCTGACTTGTTGACTACATTTCTAAGTTTGTAGAGAGGGAATGCGAATTGGCTTAATTTTTTTACAAGATTCGGGGCATGCTCTTTCCATGTGAGTTTATTGTCAATGATTAATCCTAGAAATTTAGTATGCGACACTTCCTTCAAGCCAAGCGTAGTATTGGGGATATTATTTCTTTGTATGAAATCGATTATTTTTGTTTTATTTATGTTTAAAACTAAATTATTTCAGTCAAGCCATGTAGTTGACTGTCGTAGTGCATCATTTATATGACTGTCAAAGTCCCTATATTTATTGTAGCTTAGGAGTATAGTGCTATCATCGGCAAAAAGAACCATTGGATATGTTACATATTGTGGGAAGTCATTAATGTACATCAGGAATAGCAATGGGCCTAAGACGCTACCTTGTAGGTACGCTACGCTACGCTTCATACCTGATTGATATTATTTATAATCATTCAATCACAGCACACTCTTAATAATAATCCTTGTAGCCCTTTCCATCTAGCATTCCTAAAATATTTGATCACCATAATGAACTGTTAAGTGTTGCGGACCGTAAATGACACAACCTTCTCCTTCGATGTCGTATATTTGACTTACGAAAATATAATTATATTATTGTAAATTATAAACTAAGGAAAGCACCTGTTGGAACTCTGTACTCTCTGCTTAGCCCGCAAAGGATCTGACGTGATGATATAGATACATAGATAAACTAAGTGTTATTAGAAACGTACCTATAATAAGGGTACGTGCACATGCACTTCAATATATTGTTCATTAAACCTATGCCCTCGTTTCCAGCGCCAAATTAAAATCTACGAGTAGGAAAATATCTAGAATTGAAAGGCTCTGGGCGAATTCAATTATAGTGAATGCAAGCTAATTGATTCGGATGGAACACTCAGCTATAATCCGGCCATTTGCGAGAGTGCCCCGCCCGATGCTGAAGCGACTGCAATTACGGCTTAGTG
Source organism: Phalera bucephala (assembly GCA_905147815.2). Classification (NCBI taxonomy): domain Eukaryota; kingdom Metazoa; phylum Arthropoda; class Insecta; order Lepidoptera; family Notodontidae; genus Phalera; species Phalera bucephala. The sequence continues at coordinate 30,746,880 of LR990623.1, read as the reverse complement.
GGATTATCCCGGGTGTGTTTGATTTTAGACAAGTTATATTACTAGAGAGTACCCGCACTGTGTAAGCATAAACTTTAGGGGTGGAGCAATGGACTTGCTAATTTGAAGTGGAATGTAAACATACTATCAGAATTGGTATCATGTGATGATCTTTTGTGAATTTCATCCTACTAATATTATAAATGTGCAAGTTTTATGCTTAGAGGTTTGGATGTTTGTTACTCAATCACGCAAAAACGGTTGAACAGATTTGAATGAAATTTGGCACACAGATAGTTTATTACCTGGATTAACACATATGATACATTTTATCCCGGAAAAATGTTAGATTCCTGTACTATTTTATAATTTCCCTCTCTCTGTCTATATTATCACAACAGGTCCAAAAAGTTTTTCCATACTGACATCTCTGGCTTCCTCCACTCTCATAATTCACCCCGTACACGCTCGCCGTTTACGGAGACTCTTGACTTGCCCTTCAGATAAGATACGGTTTATTTGGTTATGGTAAGATAGTCTAGGTCTTCCCCGGTACTTGTACTATCTTATTTGAAAATGGTATGTTAGTGCAACTCGTTAAATGAATCATATTTAATCTTTTTTTAAAAAAAATACCTAGCCCCATACTAGGATTTATTCCTGTGGGTCCGTTTACAAACATGAACAGACCGAAACAAATAATTGTGGGTCACACAAAGATTTGTGGCGCAATCTCATTACTGGGTCCAGTGGTTAAGAGCTTGAGTCGCTCTGCCCACTAAATTAAGTAGTCGTGGGTTCGATCCCCGCACAAACCAAATCTTTGTATGACCCACAAATATTTGTTTCCATATAGGTGTTAGCGCATGTGAAGTTCGTGTTTGTAAGCGCACGCACGACACAGGTATAATTGATTTGATACATATTGATACTGATGATGATTCATTCCATTCCGGTAACGAATCTTTGAATGATAGTTTGGGTTCGCAGGGTGATGCATTCGATGAATTGATTCGCAGGCAATTTAATCAAAATCGTGGTCACCTTTACAACATCTGTCATGTTAATGCCCAGAGTATTCCTAGCCACTATAATGGTCTATTAGACACTTTCACCGACTGTAACCTTCACGCCATCCTTATTTCGGAGAGCTGGCTTAAACCACATCTACTTTCCACCATGTATCCTCTACCCGGGTTTGTGTTGGTCAGAAACGACCGGACTGGTAAGGGAGGAGGCGGTGTCGCCATGTATTTGAGAAGTGACTTGCCTTACAAGGTATTATCTACTTCGCCTCTGACTACTCTGCCTCTGCAGAGTATATTTTCATCGAAGTCTCCCTGAAAGGGTCGAAAACCGTTGTAGGTGTGGTTCACTGTCCTCCTAACACTGACTATTTCACTGATTTCGAATTGGTACTAGAATCTTTGGGTTCAGAGTATGCTCACCACGTCATCATGGGCGATTTTAATACTAACCTCCTTTCGCTCAAATCTCCTCGCTCCCTTAAACTCCTGCACATTATCGAGTCAAGTAGTCTACATGTCTTGTCTCTACAAGCTACCCACCACAATACCTCGGGTGATAATACTTGGCTTGACCTAATCCTCACCTCCAACCCATCCTTGTTGTCCTCGCATGGTCCATGGGAGGCTCCAGGATTCTCACCCCACGACCTTATTTTCCTTTCATACATCCTGAAACCTCCTAAACCTAAACCGAAAGTAATGCACGTGTGGTCTTTTGCACAAATGGACGTTGAGCACTTATCCAAGGATGCGTCTCAAGTGTGTTGGGAGTCACTTATGGAAGCCAGTAACGTCGACGATAAGGTTGACGTTCTGAATGAAACAATCACTAGACTGTATGACCTTCATGCACCGGTCAAAAAAGTTAAATTGAAACGCCCACCAGCGTCTTAGATGACTAGGGGTATTCGTATGGTGATGAGGGCGAAGAGATAGCGCATTTCGGTGATACAAAAAAGACCGATGTGATGAAAATTGGACTATCTTTAAGGTTGCTAGAAATCGGTGTAACCAGATGGTACGTAATGCTAAACGCCGTCATATTCTCGAAAATATCTCCTTGTCTACATCTGCAGGTGTCTGGAAATTCCTCGTAACCCTCAGTGTGGACAAGCCGCGACATTTAGATCTCCCTAGCTCGGTTGAATTAGATGATCTTAATCAACATTTCACCACGACTTCCACTATGGATCATCTGACTAGAACCCAAACTATTCTCTTTTTGAATGGTCTAACGCGCTCCAATATTATTCCCTTTCATCTTTCTCCAGTAGACTTTTCTGAGATGAGATTTTTTTTTTTTTTACAAGACGTTGCCCCACTCAAGGATTTATTCCTGTGTCGTGGGTGCGTTTACAAACATGAAAATTAACATACACAAATAGAACCGAAACAAATAATTGTGGGTCACACAAAGATTTGTCCCGTGCGGGAATCGAACCCGCGACTATTAGACACAGGGGGCGGAGCGGCTCAAGCTCTTAACCACTGCGCTAAATCGTCCGTCAATCACAACAATATCATAACAATACTGGATCATCTCCTTCCGGCGATTTCACATGTAAGAAACTTTTCCTTAGATACTGGATCCTTCCCCACCCTGTGGCGTAAAGCCTACGTAAGGCCCCTTCCCAAGATCTCAAATCCTTCTCTTCCCGTACATTACCGTCCTATCTCTAGCTTTCCTTTTCTATCTAAAGTACTGGAGTCCTGCGTCCAAAAACAACTGTCCCATTTTGTACTTGCAAACGGATTAATCAGCTCACTTCAATCTGGATGTAGAACAGGGCACAGTACTACAACTGCACTCCTTAAAGTGACTGGCGATATTAAGGCCGGCATGGAGGATTCTAAAGTCACAGTTATAGTTTTGGTAAACTACTCGAATGCGTTTAATACTGTCAGTCAGGATGTCCTTATATCCATCCTTTCTCATCTTATGGTCTCGGACGAGGCACTACAGTGGTTTTCCTCATATCTTCGGGGGCGCCAGCAGTCTGTACAGGTCGGTGATTGTTCATCAAGTTGGGCTAACCTAGACTATGGTGTTCCTCAAGGTGGTATACTCTCCCCTCTATTGTTTTCTGTTTTTATAAATCTCTTAACCTATGAACTTCAGTGTGAGTATCATCTTTACGCCGATGATTTGCAGCTGTATGCTCAGGCTGAAACTAACAGCGTCCAAGATGCAATTATAGAACTTAATCATGATTTGAACACGCTTAAGAACTGGTCTGATAAGTTTGGTCTCACTGTCAACCCTCTTAAATGCCAAACTATTATTGTAGGCCGTCCACGTATGATGAGCCGAGTGGTTATTGATACCTTACCACCAATTATTTTTAATAATTCCCCCATTCCATTCAATCAAAACGTGAAAAATCTTGGCCTCCTTATTGACAACTCACTTAGCTGGCGGAATCAGATTGGTAGCGTTAGCCAGAAGGTCACGGGTACCCTGCGGATGCTCTATCGATTGAAACACTTTCTTCCATCCAAAACTAAGGTACTGCTCGTGCAAGCTTTAATCTTTCCAATAATCGACTATGGTGATGTGTGCTACTTTGACCTGAATGCAGATCTACTCAATAAATTGGACCGCCTTCTGAATAACTGCATTCGATTTGTATTCAATCTTCGCAAGTATGACCATGTTTCCATGTATCGCGCGAAACTAAAGTGGCTTCCGATTCGTCAGCATAGGAACATGAGAGCACTTACAACCTTGTATTCTCTTCTTGAGTCTCCTTCTGCCCCGTCTTACCTATCATCTCAGTTTCAATATTTAAGTTCCAACCACTGTAAAAATCTACGCTCTTCTCATAATCGGCTTCTTCAATGCCCACTCCACCGCACTAACTTTATTCACTCTTATTTCCTCGTGCAATCCATTCTTCTTTGGAACTCTCTTCCTCCTAATGTGAGGATGGCAGAGAGCCTGTACTCCTTGAAGAAAAGAACTCGCGAACACATAACCAAAACAATGTTAGCAGAATCATCTCGTTAGTATGTTTAATTATATTTATTGTATTTATTTATCTAATGTAACATATTTATTTAATTTTATGTATTCTATGTATATATACATATTAAAAAGTGATATATATTAGTTTATTATATATGCGTATCTGTGTATTACATTTAAATATTTGTCCTCCCGATAATTCTTTATAATGTAGTCCAAGTGCACCTACCTTGTTTTATTCTGCATCACCCTAAGGTTGACTGGGAGAGAATGCGTTTGGCATTAGGTCCGCTTCTGTACAACTTTGTGCAAAAAGTATAAATAAATAATTCCTAGAGTAGGGCTATAAATAGGATTTAGTGGTATCGATATTTATAATATTTCACTATCGCATTTCTGACGACTCTTTTGTCCTCAAAAGTAAGATAATCAGAAGTAAGTGACTAAGTAGTTGGATTTTTGATGTGAGGCAATGACTTGTTATAAAGTAAATGAAGATGCGCGTCGCCGAGCCACCCCGGTGCCTCGGCTCCGCTTTATAAAATAAACAACTCAAAGACGGCGGCTGATTAAAACGTCAGCTTTCCGCTCGAGAGCTGCCCGTGTTAATTTGTTACTATTTATAAAAATTTCATTGCTGTATTTTCAGCATTTCGATTAGGAAACAAGTGAAATATTGGAGATATTTGTATCCTATTGAATGTTATGAATGCTATTTGGATGCTAGTTACTGGATTAGTCCGGAACGGCTAAAATTGTACTATAGAATTTTCATTTTGTTCTTACAAATATTCGTACATAGCTTATTATTTTGTTTCAATGTTCTATAAATTAAGTTTAGCCAATACAGTATGATTGGTGGTGGTGACGGACGAAGCTTAAGCCGCTCTGCCCACTGCGTCTAATAGTCGCGGGTTCGAGTCCCGCACGGGACAAATCTTTGTGTGATCCACAATTATCTGTTCCGGTCTGGGTATTTGTTTATGTGAATTTTCATGTTTGTAAACGCATCCACGACGAATAAATCCTAGTGTGAGGCTACGTTTAAAAAAAAAAAATCTAAAATAAAAAAATTCTAAAAATAAAATTGGTACGGTAGGCTGTTTAGCTGTTATAACGTTAATAATATTTAACACCATTGTTTCTGGGCTATCAGGGTTGCTGGGTGCCACATACGATATCTATTTGCAATTCAAGACGACTCTGCTATATTCATTAGCGCTGCCTAGTGTGCACCTATCCAGCTGAGAAATTGCCTTAATACTACGAAGACATATCTGAATAGACTTTACATCTCAATCTCAATAATGTGCCTTAGTTACAGCTTTAACAATGTGGGTATTTCAAGTCATTTATAGAACGTCAGATTATAAGACAGCTAGAATTTTAGGAAAAGGTCAAATCACTTTACGAACGATCTCAAATGAACGCCGACCTGGATTTTGTTGCCGTTAATTAATAATAATTACTTGATAAAATGTAGCAAGTTATTCTGGACAACACTCACAGATAACACCTGTATTCACAATATGAAGCACTTTAGAAGGTATTTTATAATTGAAAACGATATAGTTAATTCAGCAACTATTCATTATAAATGTCCCATACAATTATTATATTTTCTTAATTGTACTTTAAGTTCTTGGATTAATCTTAATGATATTTGCATGCCTAAAGGCAGAATATGGCGTACGACGAATGTAATTTTAACATCCACTGTAACCCATTTTCGCAAATAAAGTGCTTTGATTTGGTCATAACCGTAACTTAAAGGGTAGGCAGAGAGTAAAGAGTTCCAATAGGTCCTTTCCTTCTTTGGCTTCCTCCACTCTTGTAGATCGTCTTATACACGCTCGCGCATGACGGCGACTTTTAACTTACTATTATACTTATTACCTAGTAATGCACAAAATGAATATACTCGTAAGGATTTTATTAGTATCTACTTTGCGAGATATGTTAAAAGACGAGATAAAAAGTGACGCTATTCTACGAAACTCAACCATCACAAAAGTGAAGTGAAAGACCTACATTTAACGTTAAGAATCATGTTTTCCTCAATCAGAGCGTTATCCAATAAAACTCATATACGTGTGCGATATTTTTGTTATAAAATGAAAATATTGTTGCATAACAGGTGAACACATGAATTTATAACCCTACACGGATTAAATACTGTCAAAATATTGCTAAAGAAAATTAAATTCTTACTCACAGACACAATATTGAATTTTTTATGTTTTGAACAACTCGAGAAACCATGATGAGTGAGAGCCATAACCTGAAGCCCGGTGTCACGCTCGCACCCATTACGATGAAGTACGGTGACCATAACGTAGAACTAATACGGACTATACCTATTTATGATATGATTTAAATACTCTGTAAGCCATTTATTAAGAAAAAGAAAGAAAAATAATTTATTTTGTGCTCACACACCTAATTACAAAAGGATGAAATGAATAACAAATGTAATTAAAATGATAAAAGAGTAACAATAAAAAGGTAGAAATGCAAAGCAGTGATTGTGTGAGACCCAAAATTGGTCCCTGCCTCAGCTAATGCCGCAGCTGTATTATGCTGCAGCGCTAATCTTCCGGCAGCGCCATATTTCAGTAACATCACGGGCGGTCTCTTTCAGATATATGTATTAAAGTCTAAAACTACTAAACTAGAATTAAAATAAAAACAAAAAAAAATAATTAATAAATTGCCCTGTGGAATCCTAATCTTCCAAAAAATCTTTTCAAAAATATATATTTATTGTCTGTGGACATTTTGTAGTTTTTTGTTTTTTTTTTTTTATTATTTGATAATTGGCAGCACTGTTTCGTTTTGCTGTTAATCAATTTTAATACAGAGTTCAAAATATATATTTTATGTTATTACAGAGTTCAAAACGAACAAGGTTCTCAGTTCGTCTTTATATACAGGATGGATTAAGACGGGACAATAAGATCAGCTATCTCAACCGTTGTACATACAGAAAAACGGCCCTAGGAGACTATTCCCAATTTTTGCGATATTTGTAGCTGAATTTACAGATTCTGAAAAAAAAATGTCCAGTCAGCAAGAAAATGGGCAATTTAATCAAAAACTTTGACTACTACTCATTTAAGATGTGGCATATGCGTAGAAAGAAAGAATTACGGCAATAAATAGTGCCCGAGAATTATACGTTAATTATATGTAACAAGTCCATAATCGTACCAATGTTTAGTCACCCTACTGAGAAAGAGACGTAGGGATTTAAGCGAGTATCCTTGTTATCACGTTTTTTCGCAAAGCGCTCAATCCATTGAAATATATCCGTGGGTCTGTACGACTGGTTCTGTCCAACAGTTGTGTCACGCAGGAAAGAATTTTTGTATGGCTTAATATTGAGAAATGAGTCAAATATCTAATATATGATGTCGCCTGTCTTTATTACTTTTCTTTGCCACTATTAAACAGGGTCCAGGTATCAAATTCTACGTTACCAGGCCAGGATCCTAGGTCTTGAATAATGTCCCACCTTTGAGAGTCCATAAACATGATTCGGACGAGTTTTATCGCTGTTGGTACGGCTCCGGCGGTTTACGAGGCGAATCCGCATTTATGGCCGCGTTACTGCTTTGTGTTTTAAACTACAACGCAAAGATTAAATTATCTTACATTATTATTCACAATAAAACGGTTATGGTTTTGTGATTATCTGTGTGACTGTAGAACTTTAGAACCGGTTTGATACCAGTAACTATCGCAGGGGAAAGCTTCGTCACGCCTATATTCCCCAAGCGGGGGTGGCTGAGGTGTACTGAGTATACCCACGTTCCGCCGACGATGTTAGGTCCCATGTAATAGGGGGCGAGCCTATTGCCATATACCGGCACAATTCCAGACTCCGGACTCGTACTGGGAAGTTTTCGTTAGAAAAACTACATTTGTCCGACCTAGGATTTGAACCCAGGACCTCGTGATGACAAAGCGATGCTCTTTGCTACTAGACCAAAGAGGCAGTCATTTTTATTTTAGTAATTTTAGGTGTGTGTACTAATATTAGGTATTAAAATTCCATTCGTGTAAGAAATTTCAAAATGCTTCGTTGCTCTTACGCGGATCTAAGCTGGAAATCTATGGCAGGCAAAGTAACTTTGAGGTATTTATATCAAAATATTCCCAGCAGCAGTCCTGAGTCTGGAATCGTACTCAGTATGTTCTAACGTCGCCTTGGGACTTAAAATCGTCGACAAAATGTATAGATAGTGTAGCACGGCCACCCGGGTTGGGGAATACAGCTTGTTGATTTGTCTGTAATTTAAAAAATTCAACGTTGTTATGTGTTGACTATTACATTTTAAGACTAGTATCGATCTTGATACCCCGGGCCTTATTCGACGACCAATTAAACACGTAATGGGGCGCGTTACGATAACAGCGAAATGATAGTTTAATGGTACTCCAGTAGCACACAGAATACCAATATACGATAATTTCACCAAAATATCGTAACGCGTCATGTTTGGTCAAAGCGATATAGCGAATAAAGGCCCGGCACTGCTGTGAAGCTGGCAAGTGGCGCCGATGCCGCGCCAACAGTTGGACTCCTTCCAATCGTCGACTTATTCCAGAGGTTTCCAATACAGATTACGTAACAGAAAACACGATAACATGCATCTTTCTATTTTCAGTAATATTCCGGATGGTTAACGCTGTCATTGCAAGAGTTGCTCTGCATGGCATTGGGCCGCCCGCCGCATTGAAATATAGAATATATGTATTACTACTTACCATTGGCATATATGTTATTGTTGTGCGAGGGGCGTTTTCGAGGTCCTAGGTTTAAATCCTAGGTCAGACAAAGTGTGTTTTTTGTGCCGAAAAACCGCCCGCTATTACATTGAGATCTCTCACTTCGTCGGCGATATTTGTTTACATGATTTCAATGTGACTTAGAATTTTCTATAAAGAGTTGCCCCGCCCCCACACTTTACGTAACAAACCCCCAGATCGAAAGAAACAATTGGTAAATCACACCAAATTTTATCTAGTACGGGAATTAAACCCGTCATTACTCGATCCAGTGACCTGAGTGACCTACACTTAGCCTTCCTTGAAATTTGTAGGTACGTTAATTGTGTATTTTATGACGTAGGACTTGGTACTAAGGGGTGGCCGGGCCCGCAGCTCGGCCAGCGGGCCCAGTAGCCCCTTTATCCTCGGGAATTAAACGCCATTGTTTAAGTTTGAACAAATCGTGTCAGGGTTAGCAATTTTTGTTAGCAAAATGTATCGCTTATTCAGAGTTTTCATTTGGTATTTTATATTTTGGCCTGTCTACGCAACTATATTGTTAGTGGTGACCTCGCGCGACTGAAGACTGCATTACCATTCCATAGTTAACTTTATTCCGTTGTTACCTTAGCAGACGAAACGTCGGTGAAGAAACACGCACGATTATACCATTTTTATTATTTTTATGTTTTGTTTTCAACTGAAATTAAATTAGTTTTATTTTGAACTTGTTGTTGGCTTATTTTGTCCAAACATCAATAACAAGATCCTCAGAAACAGTAGTGGCTGAATACATACTATGAACAAGCGAAACCGGTTGTCGTGTCGTTCTTTCGGGGAGGCCTTTAACCTGCAGTGGATATCATTCGGCTGATGATGACACACATGGAATAAGTGTACTTACTTGTATTCTTATTGCCTCGTTGGTTTAGCAGCACATGGTACCGATATCACGAGGTCCTGGATTTGATTCCTAAGTCGGATAAAGGGTGGTTTTTATAAAGAAAAATCTTTAATAATGGTCCGCTACCTGAAATCGTGCTATAAGCTCGCCCCTTACTACACTGGGACCTAACATTGCCGGCAATATGTGGGTATATAAAATAGGTGATATTAACTTCTAAATTTATAGTTGATAAGTTATGCGTCATCAAGTTGCTATTAAGATCCTTTTAAAACACATATTTTTTTATATCCTTTTCTAATATACTTTTTTTTAATATACTTATGGATCTGGAACCTCAAATTAAGAAAGCGTAAGTTCATACATCATCATTTCATCAAGCGAACTTATTAATTTCTCACGAATAGTACTCAGATATCATTGTTAACCGTCAACTAAACGATACAATACTCAATACACTCTACAATAAGCCTCGCAGAGCCTCCTCGCCTGGCTTCACCGGTGCAAGAATAGCGCTCATTCAAATGCTGCAATCTAAATGCATGTAACAGATGCCCCGGACACAAGCCCCCCCCCCCCCCCCCCGCTCCTGTAAACCTCACCACTCCCCCCCCACTTCCTATACAGTAGCGGACCTTCTATACAAATGTAGATTTGATTCGATTTGAGACTACAATTTGTCGTTTGCCTATGATATTCTATTGTACGATGCACGTTCATCCTACTATAATATTATAACTGTAAAACTTTATATGTTTGGTACTCAATTACGCAAAAACGGCTGAACGGATTTGGATGAAATTGGCACATAGATAGCTTGTTTATTATTTATTAGATAGTTTATTACCTAGATTAAAACATAGGATACTTTTTATCCCGGAAAAATGTTAGGTTCCTGTCTAAAATCAACGCGGACGAAGTCGCGGGCAGACGCTAGTGATTAATTAATATTTTCCCATGAAACTGGCACGACTTTTAAACTTTGGACTACCACAAGAATCTAAATACCGTGTCAATATCTAAGGGGCAAGTCCAGAGTCACCGTAACCGGCGAGCGTGAGACGAGTATGATAGTGAAGGAAGCCAGAGAGGTTTGTATGGGAAAAACCTGTTCGAACTCGGTACTCTCTGTCTACCATGCGAGGGACCTGGCGTGGTGACATAGATAGATAGAGATAGATGGCTCACTCAAAAGGCATTGCTATGACCGGGACTATACACAAACGTACCTACATACCCAAAGGATATTAACCCGCAAATGATTTGCGCCGGCACTGACGCGCAACCCTTCACATACATCACGCGCTTCGAACGAACGCACGGCCGCCGGGGCCCGGGTGACCCCAATTATTCTGTCATACTACATTTTCATTTCGTTATGACGTGTGGGTTCAGAGAATTTTTCCAGATACCCTTTTGGGTGTAAAGAATAAAATATTTTGGCCGGATTATGTAATAAATAAAAATTATATTATAAAATATTTACTAAAAAACCTTTGTCTCATTCTAAGATTTACATATGCCATAAGGGTGTTTGAAAACGCAATTTTTCACTCGTATAAGTAAAACAAAAAATGTCCACACAAATATTTGTAGACAACGGAAATCGAAGCCAAAACCTAGCAGTATTTAAGCTTTTTACGTTTAAATTTGTCGAGCAAAAAAGAAACAGTAGGTAGGTTCTTAATGGAACATTTTAATATGATTTATCACTCATTGATTAATGACGGTTTATAATATTTTAATACGTTAATATAGACATTTCATTTTTATGTTGCCATTTTCACATGTTTATTAGTTTCGCAAAGTAAATAGGTAGAGCTATTATTATTTTTTATCTAAAAAAGTATTTTAATATAAGAAACATATTTAACATGTCTATATTTACGCTCACTTTACTTTTTGTTTTCAAATATGGGTTATTATTTATATTAACGTCCCGACCAAAAAGGGAGGGATTTAAAACGATTTCAGTTTTCTCGTATCATTTTGCTGGTCATGCAAGGGCGTCCAGAATACAAAGGCTCCCGTTTTTGTAAACCATTACAATAGCCATTAAGACACATTGTATTCGTTTAATTTCACTCAAGCCTGTATAGTCCAGTCCGCATTGTTCCCCCATAGCCCGCGTTTAATAATGTATGTACGTAAAATATAATAAAATGTTTTAATTTGAAATAAAACTATTTTACGGATTTTATCGCGGTTTATTTTTTATTTTTAGTTCCCGACCTTTCGAGTGCTTGGTCAACTGGTCAACACCCATGGTCACGGGAGGGACTGAGGTAATAAATAAAAAATAAACCGCGATAAAATCCGTAAAATAGTTTTATTTCATGTGTAATATTCGCGTAAATCTAAGAACTCAATATGTTTTAATTTATATTTTCTTGACCATAGAAATTACATTTTATTAAAAAGAAAAATAAATATATATAAAGACACGGAACTATTATAATATTTGAGCCCCGAATTGTATAAGCTATACAACGGGGTAAAAAAAAAAAACCCTGAAACGGCTATTTTTCTACTAATCTGCACTGGAACAGCATGGTGAAATACGATAAATTATCTCTCACCTTAATTTGTGAGAAACTGGTAGCCCAGCAGTGGGATAATATAAACTGATTTATCAAATTCAGGATTAATGCCAAAATAATTGCATTGAAATAGATTTATCAGTTCACGTACTCAGCAGACACACTTTTAATAGCGGCTTCTCACATCACCACTTTTAGTCGCAGGTAAAAAATCTACACCACAGAAATACAATTGAGTTGAAAAGAACTCTGCGAATTAATTGAATTCGCAAATAGTTAACGTGATTCGGGTGGAACGCTCGCCGCGAGCAAGTATAATCCGCTCAAAGCCTGTAGGGGTGAACAGGGGGGTTCCTCAGGGTTCTATCCTGGGTCCAGTGCTGTTCACACTTTATACGGCCGATATTAAAAACTGCATAAAAAATTGCAAATATCATATATACGCTGACGATTTACAAATATATATATCCTTTCGACCAGGTGACAAGGAAATAGCAATAAAAAATCTAAATGAAGACCTCACTGAGATAGCAGCTTGGACTGAACGAAATAACCTCGTACTTAACCCTACTAAGTCTAAGTATATGCTTCTCGGAACCAAACAGCAACTAGCTAACCTGTGCTCTCCTATTGAAATACGACTTATGGGCGAGACTATCGAGCGCTCGTATGAGACTCGCAATTTGGGCCTGTGTATGGACGCCGATTTGCGTTTCGAGAAACATATCACTGAGTGCGCACGTAACTGTTTCTACAGATTAAGGGTGCTATACAAAATTAGAACTTTCCTCTCGGAAGAATTGCGTACACAACTAGTTGAGACACTAGTCTTGTCAAAACTTAACTACGCGGACACGGTATACGGACCAAGGCTACTTGCGCGTACGCAACGGTTGATTCAAAGGGTCCAAAACGCATGTGCAAGATTTTGTTTCACTGTGCCACCGAGAAGCCACATAACCCCCTTTTTAAACCAACACTACTGCCTAAAAATGAAGTCCCGACGCAAACTACACTTAGCGTGTCTTCTTTTCGGTGTTCTTAAGTACAAAACTCCAAAATACTTGTACGAGAAGCTTACTTGGGTAGCAGCCAGAAGAAGTTCCGCCCGCAGGCAGTGTTCACAACAACTTGCCATCGAACAGTACAGTTCTGCCGCGTTCCGGGGTAGTTTCAGGTACGCAGCCTCCAAATGTTGGAATAATCTGCCGCCGCCAATCAGAAACCTGGAAACTATAAACAAATTTAAGATAAGACTTAAGAATCACATGGTCGAGGTGCAGCGAGAATACAATAATATTAATCTGGATATATCTATAATATAACACAAATTGTAATAAATAAATAATACATACCCTATTAGATGGCTAGCTAAATGTCCCTGTCCACTGTTTCTGATAAGTGGCATATACTCTTTCACTCAGTAACTCGCCTGAATAATGGGGACCTGGAAATTTAAAAATAAATAATTATATAATTTTTTAAATAATATTTATTAGAATATAATAATAATAATATAATATTTCAATAATAAATAAATAAATAATAATATAATAAAATAGTAAAAAATGACTTACCTCAGGGTCTGGTCCACTCACTTTTAGGCTTCTTTCACCCGTCATATTTGCAGTGTATACAATATCAGGGCTGAATCTGAGAGGGACACCAATGAGAAAATAAAATACTATAAGTAATCTCTATTAAAATACTTTTAAAATACAATTATAAATATATAATTTAACGACCTCATATGTTTATTGATCCTCAGTTAAACCATTTAGTAAATTATTATAGTGGAGAGAGGGATACTAATCCCCACAAGTGCTAACCTCCTGGTTCCGTTAGCTTCTTTTTATTTTATTTTTATTTTTTTTCGCGGGTGCATCGAGTCATGGTACTTGTATTCTTTACACTTCACCCATAACTTATAAATATTATATTACTTATATCACTGTAATTTGCGGGTTTATTGTTAAGTACTTAATATTATATTACGTAGTTACGCAACAGCACAGCGCATCGTGCCCGTGAATGGAGTGACGACAACAAAGATGCGCCGGAGTGCCGCGCCGGGAACCGGTTCCGCGCCATCGAAACGATTCTCACTCGCTCAACGCGACATAACAATAGTTAAATATATATCACCTGTGGTAGCACAACGTACTATTTTTTTATATTGTGACTATATAAACAAACTTTTTATCTTATAGTAAATTATAACCTTTTCTTTCATTATATATGTATACAATATTTATGTCCTTTATTTACACATTTATATTACATAATTATGTATTTACTGTATTTGTAATATGCAGTATAGGTGACTGCGTCAGCATTAAGGGTAATATTTTACTTATAATAAATAGTAGCTGAGGAGGCTTTGGCTGAAAACCAGCGTTGGGGGAGACTTTGTCCCCCTCCAACACATGCTGAGCCCAATGCCTTTCGGCACAGCTCACACCGAGGCATACGTCATAAGAAGCAGCAGTAGTTTATTTGTCTTTCCTCGTTTTTTATTTTCTTTTGTTACCTTTCATATATTTTCTATGTGTGCTGTGCTGAATAAAATTTTTTTTCTTTCTTTTCTTTCTTTCTTATTTGAAAGAGTGCCGCCACATGGACGCGCGTTCTCGCGCTAAACGCAATCTATACGCGGTCGGATTATCTCTAGTGTTGATGCTCCATCCTTACAAATACTTCGGGGTTGGTGCGTTTATATGCGCTGCGTTATAAATTTCTTAAAATGTATTTTAGGTAGACAACTTGGCTATTTAAAGCTATTATTAGTATTTATTGATCAGTATCACTATTATTAGTATTAATTAGTAGTGATTGATCTACTTGGCTTATCGGGTCGGGTTATTACGGGTACGCTTCTATGTAGAATTTATTTTGTAATTTAATCATTTAATCTGTTAGAGAGAACAAGGTGATGATGATGAATATACCTTCCTATAGTAAAAAACAAAGACAGGCTTACATGCCTCAAGTCACAGAGTTGCTGCTATCATTTATATCAATATTTATATTTGATGAATGAATTTAGATGAAAGTATCTGTTAGAATCGAGTATGTGGCGAACTGTGGTCTCTGCCTACCACGGTGGGATAAAGGCGTGAGTGTATGTATGTATGTATATGCCCTTGCGGATATTATACTAGGAGGGATCAAAAAGTAGTGAGAACGACATACTCCTTGGTAAAAAAAAAATACTGGCAGGCATAGCTCAGATACATATTTGTAATATTAATAAAAAAAATCTTCGATTCTCTTTTGTTTTTTTCTGAATGTAGTCATTTGTTTGCTTCGTGTCGGAACGTGTTCTCGAAAATGGAGAAAATCGAAGTGCGAGCCGTTATTAACTACCTCTGTTTAAAAAAGTTAACGACGCATGAGATTCATTGCGATTTGGAGGCAACATTAGGAGAGTCTGCTCCGCCGTATTCCACTGTCGCAAGGTGGGCTTCTCAATTTCGAGTAGGGAGAACGAGCACGGTCCACGAACATCGTTGCGGCCGTCCATCGACGTCAGTCACCCAAGAAAATGTTGCGAAAGTCAAGAAAATTGTAAAGAGCGTTCGAAGAGTTACCATCCGATACTTAATTCAAGAAAGGGGCATTTCATATGGAAGTATTTATTCCATATTGAAACAATCTTTGAATATGAGAAAAGTCTCCGCAAGATGGGTGCCGAGAATGTTAACCGACAGTCAGAAACAAAATCGACTTGACATTTCGAAGATATTGTTAGAGAAGTTTCAAGAAGATTCTAAAAACTTTTTGTCTCGTTTCGTAACAATGGACGAACCATGGGTCCATCATTTTGATCCCGAGACAAAACAGCAATCTTCGCAATGGAAACGACCATCATCACCGACCCCGAAGAAGTTTCGTGTCGTGGCATCGGCTGGCAAGGTTATGGCCTCAATATTTTGGGACTCAGAAGGAATATTGTTGATTGATTACCTGGAGCGTGGAACAACTATTACAGGCCAATATTAAGCAGCTTTAATTCCCAAGTTGAGGAATGCCATCAAAGAGAAAAGGAGAGGGAAACTTCGAAGGGGCGTGCTGTTTCATCACGACAACGCACCCGCGCACAGGTCGGCAGTTGCGATGGCTGCCAATCAGCAAGCTGGCTTCGAATTGGTTGACCACCCCCCTTATTTTTATCGGTTCCCCAAATTGAAAAAAATACTTAATTGGAAACAGGTACGAAGACGATAACGAGGTGATGGATGCCGTGCCGTAGAGAGCTTTTTGCAGGACCAAGACAAAACTTTTTTGTAAAAGGGATTGAAGCCTTGGAAAAGCGCTGGACTCGGTGTGTAGAGAGACTCGGAAACTATGTAAAAAAATAAATGATTAAGTTATCAATAGTCATTATATTCTATCTCATTTTCACTACTTTTTGATCCCTCCTCGTATATATTAGGATATATACAGATATTATATATATATATATATATTATATTATAGCTAGGTTCATCTGGAATGCGCTTAAAACACCACTCCTATATTACTAAAGACAGCTCCAAATCAGCCAACACAAACCCAGTTACAATTCTCCAGAAACGGATTAATTACCCGTTGCCGCCGGACGCCTCGCCGGAGACGCAGCCCCATCTGCATCTCGACCTGAGCCCTATTCACTATGACCTAACGCGGCGCGTTACGATAGCTTTGTGGAATTATCATTTAATGGTATTTCGTATGCCACAGAGACCTTAGCACGAAAAAAATTACGTTAGCGTGACGCTAGCGAGTTGATATGCTATCCTGGTAACACTACAAGTTTACTGATAAACATGAACGCGATAGCACACTGCTGTAAGTGCTAAGCTCTCTGAAGTATAAAACTAAGAAGACACACTAGAGTATCATTAAGAACATTTCACAAAGTTATCGTATTGCATCGCGTTACGTGTTTGATTGGCCATAGCCAGTCAGGGCCCCGGCGGGATATCCGATTAGCCGCTCTCCTCTTTGCTGCTACTTGTTAATTCAAAAAGCCTTTATGTTTTCTAGAAAATGCATCGTTTATTTACAAAGCTAAATCTATTTAAGATAGCAGTTATAGTTGGTAAGTTATTATTAGAACTATTTGTGAAGTTAAAAAAGAATTATAAGTGGATGAAGCTACCGACATTAGTATCGACTAACAGACTAGAATATACCAATATTTTTATCTATATCATTACGCCATATACCTTGAGAGATAGGCAGAGAGTACAGAGTTCCAACAGGTTCTCTCCTTACAGACCCCTCCAAATATTTAAGTCTCTAATTATGTATCCGGATGTTGATAACCAACGTAATTAACAAGCAAAGGTGACTTAAGTGTACACAGTATTTCTTAATAAAATAAAAGGGTTTTCTTAAAAAATTACTGGACAAGTGCGAGTAGGAGTCGCGCTCTGAGGGTTTCGTACCGGGTTCAGTTTCAGTAAATTGTAATTTCGTCATTGATTTCGCCAATATAACGTATCTCTATCGTATTTGGGTTACTTTGATTTATCTAGACAATTACCATTATATTACATAAATAATAATTTTAATATAAAAAGTTATTTTTGTAATCAAGTTTTATAGCAAAAACTTTATGGCAAAAACACAACGGAGACCGACGAAGTACTATGGTTATTTAAGGTTTGGGGTCTAGAGTAGTGATGTGAACCGGTTCAATAAAAACCGGAGATTCACCGTTTAACACATAAACCGAGTTTTCACCGGTAATTACTAAAATACAATTGAATTTTTTTGAATGCTACTTAGTCCATAATTTTGTGCATATAGGAGGAACTCCCGACAAATGCAGATATGTTTAATTAGGTACAAATTTATTAAGTATTGTTTTATTTGTCTACTAGATTTTTTTTGATAATATAAAACTAAGTACTACGTAAGTCCTCACACGCAGTTAAATAAGTATTGTTCATTTCGTAGTTAATGTACACATGAATGTATAAATGAAAACTCAATCCCACCTCACTTCATCACCTTTGCTCAGAACTGTTACTTTTTTTTTTAAACGTAGCCTCACACTAGGATTTATTCCTGTGTCGTGGGTGCGTTTACAAACATGAAATGGTTCAGGACCTATGATTTTTTCCATGGATCCCTTCTTAGCTAAGTCGTTCGCTCGCTCATTGCCCTCAACCCCCGTGTGCCCAGGGACCCAGACAAGTCTGACCGTGTTGCGCGCTCCGCATCTGTTAAGAAGGTGTGCACACTCCACTGCCACTGCCGAGTTTAGCTCATAGGAGCTGAGAGCTTTAAGGGCGGCCTGACAGTCGCTTTATATATAGATTTCTTTTTAGCAGTATGTGTGTCCAATATGTGTCTTTCACACATAATAATTGCATAAGTTTCTGCTTGAAATATCGAAGTCATCTTACCCATGCTTTGATATAGACTAAGTCATTCAGTGTATATTCCGGATCCTGTCCTATGTTTGGTTTTGGATCCATCAGTATACCATGTCCTCTATTCTTTACTTTGCTTCTTTTGTCCTCCCTTCCATTGGTCTCTGGTTGGGATGTAAGTACTAAACCTTTTGTTGAACATGAATGTGGTCAGGATTTAGTCGCATTTCATGCCCCTTATATCATCCACCTCTTTAGCTGGTGCTAATGAAGTATGTTCGGATCTTGGCATTGATGTACTCCATAGTCCAGTTTTAGCTAGTCTATGGAGTGCCTTCCTTGCTTCTGTCTCAATGACTATATGCAGCGGGGTAAGATGAAGTTGTTTTGAAGGCATCTGTGATGGCCAAGTAGGCTGTTCTCTGTAACTTCCTCAAAGCATCCTTGCATGTTTGAGATTTCATTCTTGGCTACCACAAGATAATCAGGTAGGTATGCGTACGTACAACTATTTACCTATGAATTATTTGTTATATGTTAATTCTTTTCATTACGTCGTTATCAACCGGTTTTTCTGCAGAGGTTCTCCGGTTATTGTTGTGAATTCTCCTAAAATCTCCGGAGACTGATTTTGCCTCCGGTACACATAACTAGTCTAGAGTACTATGTAGATCCTACAGGATGCACTAATGAAACTATCTGTTGCGCGGCGCGGGGCGGTGTCCTTGTGATCTGTGCTTAGTTACGATCTAACCATACAATAAAAACTATCGACTATATGAACATAAAAAACTTGATACCGCGATTCACAATTCCGGGCGTCGCAATGAACGCCATCTAGCGAGGTTATGCCGAACTAAAAATAATATAATTTAATAATACGTAAACAATGGTACTTGTCAAGACAAATCCAACGAGCACTAATATTTCGGGGTTATGATAAGTAGTTGGGTAGATCCGTTGGCCACCCCCCAGCTCCCATCTTCAGACCCTGAACATCATTCGGATCTATAAAACTCGTTAAAGCAAATCCAATGAGCCCAAAAACGGCAGGATTATGTTCAGTAGTTGGGAAGTTATATTGGCCACCCTCCATCTCCAGTTTTAGACCATGGACATCATTCGGGTCTAGAGAACTCGTCAAAACAAATCCGATGAGTCCAAACACGGCGGGGTTATATTGAGTAGTTGGGTAGTTCTGGTGGTCTGCCCCCGGCTCCGTCATCAGACCCTGGACAGTATCCGGATTTATAAAACTCTCCAAGACAAATCCAACGAGCCCAAACATTGCAGGATTATGTTCAGTAGTTGAGAAGTACTATTGGCTACCCTCCAGCTCCATTATCAGACCCTCGACATCATCCGCGTCTACAGAACTATTCAAGACAAATCCAACGAACCCAAACACGGCGGAATTATGTTGAGTAGTTGGGTAGTTCCGTTGGCCACTCGATAAAATGGCATTAGGCTTGACCCCTATTGCATGAGCCCTAACATCCGACCTTGGGGAATACAGGTATGACGATGTTTATTTTTATATATTTTACAATTTAAATGAACAATGATATTCAATTATTTCCGTATAACAAATTCACACACACCGGGATACATGCCCCAAGCGGGAGAGGCTAAGAGTTGTACTATGTGCGCACACCAACTTATTGCTGAGAATGTAACGTGCCAATATAATAGGGGCAAGGCTATTGCCATTACACCGGGGACATTTTCGGACTCCGGACTGATACCGGGAAATTTTCTAAAGAAAAACTACATTTTGCTCACCCTACAATTTGTACGAGATCCTCCGCGATCTATAAACGCATTATACGGTACCTACTTGCTCAACGAGGCAGTCCATAAAAATACCTTTTAAAAAAGTGCTTTTTCTTTATAAAATTTGGCCATTGTACGGTTTAACCGCACAAATGCATCGTCAGCACATTCGCTTCATCTAACAATTTTCACATTAATATACGGAAAGCCCGCGTTCGCGATTGACGTGTACTCATAATCATATCATTTCACACATCATTATCGTTTAGCAGTATTTTAGACAATATACCCAAATTCAAATCAAATCAATTCTTTCACTTTATAACAACGTACGTGGTGTAGGGCGAGAGCCATACAGCAATTGGTCCTTCGAGCCTTCGTACAGGCGAGGCCTATAGCGAGTGTACCGTGTGTAGTGCAAGCCACGTGTTAAGGTGGACCTGCCACGCGACTGTACGTAAGTGATCAGCAGATTTGGTGAGTCTACTTCACTTTATCATCATGGAAGATCTTATCATTACCCAAAATCCAATTATGGGGGGTATGGAGATGCTCCTCATAAACTTTAAGAAAGATGGTGCAGAACGCAAAACTACATCTCACATTAAACAACGACTCAGCACATTGGAGTCTTATTGGCAGGACTTCCAATGCAATCATATCAAGTGAATTTGAGGATAAAAATACAGAATATTTTACTATATTATAATATATTACATCGAAGTTTTATAATGAATCACGCACTTTCATTCTTAAATATTTGCCCAGTGAATCCAAGGACAAAGCAGTTATTCGGCCCGCAACTCCATTATCAACGCCTGGATTCTTGGCGCAACCTAGCACTAGCAATCAGCCATCTCCTTTGCCTGAATCATGTGGGCAAAGGGTCCTCCGGAACAAAGTACCTTGAAGTCATAAGGTACCAGCAGCAGCAGCATTATCCGCAACATCAACTGAGCCGAAAAAATCCATCCGTTCCTTTTCCCATGAAGACACAATTTAAGCAATCATTTAAGGCCTATCAAAATAAATCATTTAATTCTAATCATAAAATATTCCGTCCTGTATTACAAAAATGTTTAATTTGCAACAAAGATCATGGAATATTTAGTTGCAAAACGTTTCTCGAATTTTGACCTGAAGTCAAGCGGGAAACTATAACAAATTTATCGTTATGTAAAAACTGTCTTTATGATCATCGCGGTAAAGAGTGTTTTTCAATGAAAAGGTGTCGCGTCTGTAAAGAGCAGCATAATACCTTATTGCACGACGTGTTTGGTGTAAATCAAGTTGACGCAATACCTAACACTTCTAGTAAGGACAAATCAGAGTCTAAAAATAGCATGAGTGTCTTACAGAAAGACACACAAGAAGTATTATCAGCTACTGCCTTGATTAAAGTGCGAGCCGCAGATGGCACCGATCACATCATGCGTGCACTCATAGACCAGGGATCGCAAACTTCGCTCATTACCGAAAACGCTGCTCAAATTTGGGGACTACGTAGAAAACGCTGTAAAGGTATTATTTCAGGCGTAGGAGCCAAGGAAAATAGTTGCAAAGGTGTAATGAATATCACTATCAAGTCCGCTTACAATGAATTTTTACTAAAAGTGGATGTTTTTATTATGAATCATGCTGTAAACAATTTACCAAACAAGACATTTAGCAAACCTCATCGGTCTTACATTGAGAATATTCAGTTAGCAGATCCAGAATTTAATCGTTGTCGCTCAGTGGATTTATTACTGGGTGCTTATGTATACCCCTCGATTATAATGAGCGGTATAATCAATTCAGAACAATCAACAATCATAGCACGGCTAACACGACTAGGATGGATTCTGTGTGGCAACGTGAAATCCTATCAATGTAATGTCGTTATGTTAAACATAGATGACATTCGAAAATTTTTGTCTATCGAATATATCGATGACAACAACGATGTGTCAGAGGAAGATCGGCAATGTTTGGATTTATATAAATCAACTACGACGCGACAGTCAGATGGCCGCTACGTAGTGCGTCTTCCATTACATGCTGACGTAGATAAAAAGCTTGGCATTTCGAGACCAAAAGCCATAGCACAGTTTCTACAAATGATAAAGAAATTCCACAAGACCAATTGGCAGCAAATTATAAATTATTTATAGCAGAGTATCAGGACTTACGACATATGCGCCCAGCTAACTGTAGCCCGATACCTAGTTATTACATGCCTCATCATTGTGTCCAACGCACTGACTCGACTACGACATCACTGCGTGTTGTTTTTAATGCGTCACAACCAACTTCAAATGGCTTGAGTTTGAATGACTGCATGTACCGTGGCCCTAATTTGCAGCAAGACCTTATGCTACTCGTAACTCGATGGCGACAGTACAAATATGCGATAACTGCCGACATATTGCATTTGTACAGATCCAGGAGACTGAAGTTTACGCCTTACTCAAAGCAATTGATTTAAATAAATCTGCTGGACCGGATAATATTCCGCCTATTTTTATAAGTAAATGTGCCGAAAGCCTTACTACACCTATCTCGCTTCTATGCATGCGCTCTCTTGATGAGGGCGTAGTTCCTATTATATGGAAGACTGCATTAATCAGTCCTATACACAAAAAAGGTGCTAGAGACGTAATCGAAAACTACAGGCCCATCTCTAAGGTTTGTCTATTTGCGAAAGTATTAAAAAAAATCGTCTCTAAGCAGTTATATAACTCTCTCAAGCACAGTTTTGCTGAATCCCAGCACGATTTTTTGAAGGGGAAGTCAACCTCATCTAATTTAATATTATAACCTCACCTAAACTTTTCAATCTCTATGTAAATGCGCTGATTGAGAGGCTGAGCAGTACGCATGTCGGTTGTCATATTGGAGGAGCATGCCTTAATAATATTAGTTATGCTGATGACATGGTGCTGCTGAGCGCCTCAGTGAGTGGATTATCTAAGCTGCTTGGCATTTGCGAAAAGTACGCTGACGATCACGGCTTGTTGTACAACGTGAGAAAAAGCGAGTGTATGGTCTTTCAGGCCCGAGGCAGATGTCTGGGTAATATACCGACCATCAAATTAAAAGGGTGTCCCCTAAATAGAGTCGACAAATTTAAATACCTAGGTCATGTGTTAACCTCGGACTTGAAAGACGATGTTGACATTGAAAAGGAACGTAGGGCGTTGTCTGTTCGTGCGAATATGATAGCCCGCAGATTCGCTCGCTGTTCGAGAGGAGTCAAAATAACCTTATTCAGGGCATTTTGCACTTCTTTCTACGCGAGCAGTCTGTGGGTCGCTTATTCGCGGGGACAGTACGGCGCCTTACGTGTCCAATATAACAATGCGTTCCGGGTGCTTTTGGGGCTGCCTCGCTTTTGTAGCGCTTCGGGAATGTTCGCCGAGGCGCACGTGGACTGCTTTTTTGCAACCATGCGCAAGCGGTGCGCGTCCTTGCTGCGCAGGGTGCGGGCCAGCCCCAACAGTATCCTTAACGCATTGGCGGAGAGGTTTGACTGTCAGTACTTGAACCACTGCAACATGGTTCATTTACTGACTAATGCATTGTATTAATAATAATAATAATATTATGTAATGGATCTTGACATCTGAAATAAATAATAATAATAATAAATAATAATAATAACCATGGCAACCGCTGTCAACGACACGTCGTTTTGTGTAAATAAAAATTTTTTTGGCGAAGAAATATTTAAAAGTATCCGTTTAGACATCAACAAACATCAAAAAACAACACACTTTAAGAGCAAAATTTACAATGCGAACGTGGGTTCGCAAAATGGGGATTTGGAAGAAAAACATAACACATCTGTAAATGGCCGAGCCCAGCCGAAGAAACCCCGTGCGGCTGTGTCGGCAGCGGGATGCCCGGTCACCTAGCGCACGCCCAACACCTTTGCCCGGCTCGCCCACCTCGCCCCAGCCTTCGGAGGATGAAGATTTTTTTACACCGCCGACATCTGGGGCCTCTAGCGACGATGCCGGGATATCGGCGTCTCCACCTACAATAACATCTGCGAGGAGAGGACGCCCACCGCTGCCGGCACGCCTGGGACCAGCGGGACATTGTGCTCCGCCCACGGCCCCTGCTACCGGTGGTGTAGTGCGCCGCATGAGATGGACTCCAGAATTAAATTTGAGTGTCATGCGGGCCTACTATGGTGCTACAGAGGGAGGAACCATCCTCACCGCTTACCGTCCGAAGTTGTTGTCTCTGTTTCAGGGGCTTCACCCGACTGTCGCCGTTACTGCGCAACGACTATCGGATCAAGTACGTGCCATCCAGCGGTGCAAGTTGTTGGATGACACAGTGCTTGAGCGACTGCACCGCGAAGCACTTCCTGCTCGTACTGAATCCAACGTGCGAAGTGTTGAAGATCCTATCTCTTTGAATAACTTCGCACGATCGGAGGAGGTAAATAGCGAGCAGGTAAGTGTTAGTGACCAGCTACAGGAGCAGGTGAGGAGAGCTCTGGAGGATGCCTTTGCGGAGTATCGGTCTGCACCGATTTCCCTAAGACCATGCCTACCCCGTTTGCCCATGCATAGACGTAACATTTCGCTTGTGAGTGCCCTAGACAATGTTTTAAAGCCACACTGGGAGACCAGTGTGGACTTATGTGATACTCATTCTATTTTGTACTGTGGAGCGGTGGCGGTATGTCGGGTGGCAGGTGTAAGATTTCCTAATCTACATCGAGCCACCCAACCCACAAATGCTAAACCACTCTGGCAGTGCAGAATAGAGCGGCGTATAAATATGGCTAGGACACTCATAGCGAAATTGTTGTGCTTCCAGGCTGGAAACAACCGCCCGAGAGTTGTGCGTTTCGTGACCCAAGCCTTTGCAGGCACACGAGTGGCTCCTGTGGACTATGTGGCAGGAGTCGCGGAACGCATAGACTACTGGAAGCAAAAAGTTTATGCATGGGCGAAGAGGATTCGCAGGTATAAGGCGAGAGCAGACAGATACCACGTGAATCGCACCTTCCAGACGAATCAAAGGAGTGTATACCAGGCTTGGGAGCGCCCCCAAGAGAGAGTGACTGACGTGCACTTGCCAAATGCGGCCGTGATGGCCGAGTTTTGGCGTAAAATTTGGTCAGTGCCCGTCACTCACTCCGAGGGCGAATGGTTTGATGTTGTTGGACGATCCTGTGGGCCCATTCAGGAAATGGAGCCCGTAGTCATAAGCCGTGAAGATCTGGCCTGTGCGGTTCGTGCGGCGCCGAACTGGAAAAGTCCGGGGCCGGATGGACTGCACGCATTCTGGCTAAAGAGGCTCCAGGGCTCACATTCTCGTCTAGCGACTCAATTCCAAGAAGCTCTTCAATTGGGATCGCTTCCTAGTTTTATGACATCGGGTGTCACTCACTTGATTCACAAATCTGGCAGTACTTCGGAACCTAAAAATTATAGACCGATTACATGTCTACCTACGGTCTATAAACTCCTTACATCCATTCTGAGAATAAAAATCAATAATCACCTTAAGGCACAGCATATTCTATCGCCTACTCAGAATGGCTGTAAGGGGGGGTCCCGGGGTACAAAGGATTTGCTCCTCATTGATATTGCCATTTGCCAACAGGTACGACGATCCAGAAAGAATGTCTCCATGGCCTGGATTGACTATAAGAAGGCCTATGATTCGGTGCCTCATACATGGCTGGGGAGGGTGCTAGAGCTGTACAGAGTACACCCGGCGCTATGCTCTTTCCTCGGTTCGTGTATGAGGCAGTGGACCACAGTTCTTCGCCACCCAGGATGTGGTGGCCTTTCTGGTTCGTCGGACTTGATAAAGATAAGCAGGGGTATCTTTCAGGGCGACAGTTTGAGTCCGTTGTGGTTCTGCTTAGCTTTGAATCCATTAAGTGCTATACTTAAGGATTCAAAGCTAGGTTACCATTTGCGGAGGGAGAGTGAGCCTATATCTCATCTACTGTACATGGATGACCTCAAGTTGTACGCTTCGAAGAAAACAGACCTGATGGAGTTGCTCAAAATAACCGGCAATTTTAGCAACGACATCGGAATGGAGTTTGGAGTAGACAAGTGTGCGGTCATCCATGTACAAAGAGGGAGAGTTGAAGATTCTTTTAATCTACAGCTCTCTGAAGATATATCCCTCAGGTCTCTCTCTGAAATGGATTCCTACAAGTATCTTGGTATGTCACAAGCCTTAAGTATAGCGGAACAGGATATGAAACAATCATTGAGGGATCGGTTCTTTGCCCGCCTGATAAAAGTGTTAAAAAGCCTTCTATCAGGTGGAAATAGGGTCCGAGCTTTCAATGGTTGGGTCATGCCTGTTCTTACATACTCTTTTGGCATACTAAGGTGGACTCAGTCTGAACTGGATGCCCTGGATAGAAAGGTCCGTCGATTGCTGACAGCGTATCGTATGCATCACCCGCGGTCGTCTGTTATGAGGTTGTACATCCCGCGGAAGTGCGGTGGTCGTGGGTTTTTAAACGCTAAGACACTACACAACCGCGAGGTGTGCAATCTCAGACAGTACTTTTTGAGTGTATCCGTGGTGATGTATCGAGATGTTGCCGCAATCGATAGAGGCCTAACTCCGCTTTCCTTGGCAAACGGGAACTGGCGAAGGCCCCAGGTATTAAGTACTTCGGACCGCACAGCCATATGGAAGGGCAAGGAGCTACACGGACGGTTCTATCGGGCTCTTACAGGGCCTGATGTGGACCAGCTCGCTTCCGTGACCTGGCTACGCTTCAGCAACCTTTTTGGGGAAACTGAAGGCTTTGTCTTTGCAATTATGGACGAAGTTATCATGACGAACAACTACCGGAAGTACATCCTAAAGGACGGCACGGTTGACATTTGTCGGGCATGCCACCGTCCCGGTGAGTCTATTAGACATGTAGTTTCCGGTTGTTCTCGTCTTGCTAACGGAGAGTACTTGCACAGACACAACCAAGTGGCTAGGATTATCCATCAGCAACTTGCTCTTAAATATGGCCTTGTGGACTCTGAAGTACCGTACTACCAGTACCAGCCTCTTCCAGTTCTCGAAAGTGGTCATATCACGCTCTACTGGGATCGATCTGTTATCACGGATAGGACTATTGTAGCCAATAAACCTGATATCGTGATAATATATCGATCGATGCGTCGTGTAATGCTAGTTGATGTCACCATTCCGCATGATGAGAACCTTGTAAAGGCCGAAAAAGAAAAATTATCAAAATATTTGGACCTGGCCCATGAGGTTACCGCCATGTGGAATGTTGATTCAACTATCATTATTCCGATGGTCGTTTCAGTCAACGGTCTTATAGCGAAGAGCTTCGATAAACACCTTGAGAAGCTCTCGCTAGGCAGTTGGGTGAAGGGCCTGATACAGAAGGCAGTAATGTTGGACACGGCACGCATTGTGAGGAGGTTCCTCTCTTTGGAGCCCTGACCGCCGGTAGCATGGGTCGTAGACCTTGCTGTCGGTGGAGCACATTTTTTTTATACAATATATATAAGAATATTTGTATTTTATATTTTTATATATATTTTATAAGAAATTATACTGAATAAATATATACATAATAATAATAATAATAATAATAATAAGCCCGCAGGGCAGCTTGTGGCGAGCTGTTGGTGAGTAACGACACCACGGACCCGAGTGCTTCAGAGAGTCGGTCAGGGCCCCCAACTCGGCGTGTCTTCGTCGGTCGAGTGGAAACCGAAGGGTGCCCGCAGGACTCTCGGCTCTGGCTAGCCTTAATTGGCCGTCCAGAGAGGAGCCGTGAGAGCTATATCGACGTAGGAAGATAATGCGTTCCTACATCGATGTACTCCAGGGGTGGAAGTGTTAAAGGGCATAACGCCGCGAGTAACTTCGGAGAAAGCGCAGCACACCTCTCTACACCCCTGAGCCGCTCACACCGGTGTTGCCCTCAGTTGTCCTAGGACGACCGTTTGAGGGCCCATCTAGTAAGCGGCGAGTCACCGCCGGCCACGGGTAATTAGGTATAACTAATTATGGCCGGTGTCCGTCCTCTTTGAAATAGTCCAGTTTTTGTCCATCAAGCCTCATTTGCATAGCCCTTGTTTTCTTTCCATAATCTACAATAGTCCTTGCACCTGCCGGGGTCAGTTCGCTGGTTATGTTTCTTCATTTTCAGCAAGTGATCTCAGCAGGTGGCTTACATAACATTAACTTCTCGCAAAGGGCCTCTACGTGTTGGACCCATGTCCCCATGCAAGCCTTTCAAAGGTCCGGGTAAAGCCCGTGAATCTCAGCGAGATACATATATAATAATAATAACTTGTGGACTCTGAAGTACCGTACTACCAGTACCAGCCTCTTCCAGTTCTCGAAAGTGGTCATATCACGCTCTACTGGGATCGATCTATTATCACGGACAGGACTATTGTAGCCAATAAACCTGATATCGTGATAATAGATCGATCGATGCGTCGTGTAATGCTAGTTGATGTCACCATTCCGCATGATGAGAACCTTGTGAAGGCCGAAAAAGAAAAATTATCTAAATATTTGGACCTAGCCCATGAGGTTACCGCCATGTGGAATGTTGATTCAACTATCATTATTCCGATGGTCATTTCAGTCAACGGCCTTATAGCGAAGAGCTTCGATAAACACCTTGAGAAGCTCTCGCTAGGCAGTTGGGTAAAGGGCCTGATACAGAAGGCAGTAATGTTGGACACGGCACGCATTGTGAGGAGGTTCCTCTCTTTGGAGCCCTGACCACCGGTAGCTTGGGTCGTAGACCTTGCTGTCGGTGGAGCACATTTTTTTTTATACAATATATATAAGAATATTTGTATTTTATATTTTTATATATATTTTATAAGAAATTATACTTAATAAATATATACATAATAATAATAATTATTATTATTAAGCGATTTTCTAACAAACGCCATGTCTCAACGCCAACAAGTGGACGTGATATACACCGATTACAGTAAAGCCTTTGATCGTATAGATCACGTGCTGCTACTTCAAAAACTCGCGTTAATTGGTATAAGAGGTAACCTTTAGGTTTAAATCTTACGTGGAGAATCGATGTCAAACCATTGTACTCAATGGTTTTTCATCTAGGACCATGCACATACCATCCGGTGTTCCACAAGGTTCGCTATTAGGACCCTTGCTCTTTACCATCTTTATCAATGACATTTCAGTCTGTTTCCGCAACTCTAAGATATTGTTGTACGCAGACGATATGAAAATTTTTAGAACTGTTAAGTGCCTTGAAGATGCACACCTTCTTCAAGAGGATTTAAATAGGTTTCAAGACTATTGCTTCACCAATAAGTTAGATTTAAATGTGTCAAAATGCGTTGTCTGTTCATATACTCGGAAACATCTCCCTTTAAACCATAATTACACTCTTTTGGACACTATTTTAACACGAGTTACTACTATACGAGATCTAGGAGTAACTTTTGACTCGAAACTTCTTTTCGACATGCACATCAATAACATTTTACGGTTTTATTTTGAGAATATCATCTGAATTTCAAACTATTAAAACATTCAAAATACTATACTGTGCATTTGTTCGCAATCACTTGGAGTATGCCTCACAGGTATGGAATCCCAATTACAACATATATATAAATAGAATTGAAAGCATACAGAAGAAATTCCTTAGGTATCTGCAATACCGATCGAAAACCTATTTACCCAATTACTTTAGACGTTGCAAAAAATTTCACATTCTCCCACTTCACGCGAGAAGGAGAATAGCTGATCTATCTTACCTATTTAAAATAGTGAATGGATCAGTTGACTGTCCGGAATTTCTGGGCAGGGTGGGGTTGCGCGCGCCTGCTGCTTTGTTGAGAAAGCCGGGTATATTACATGCCCCATTAGTTAAAACTAAGTACAGACGGAACTCATACATAATTAGAGCCAGCAGAGCGCTCAATGATGCGCTGCGGGATGTTGACATAGATTTTTTTACAACTAGTGTACCGATGCTTAAAAATATACTATGTAAACACTTCTTTATATAATAAGATGTGTTTTTAATTCTCTCCCATCTTTTTAAATGTTAAAACTTTATATCTCTTTGCTTTTTAACCGACTATTTCTGCATTCATATGTATTGTTATAATTAACTGTGAAAACTTTCAAATGACCTTATTTTATACATCTTTGTAATTATTCTTAGTCTAGCTGTAAGTTTTCCTTGAAAATAAAAATAAAATAAAATAGAGAAATGCAGGTTTTGATTCACGAGGATGACCAAAGGTATCAAAAAATCATATGGCGTGAATCTGACAATGAATCATTACAAGAATATCAACTATTTACGGTTACATACGGCACAAAAGCAGCACCATTTTTAGCAATGAGGACGCTCAAGCAATTAGCAACCGATGAAGGTCATAGGTTCCCGGAAGCAGCTAAGGCCTTGGAAGAACAATTCTACACTGATGATCTTCTTACTGGAGGCTACAGCATACAGTCTACAAGACGATTAAAATCAGATCTTATCAAGCTTCTTGAATTAGGAGGATTCAACCTTCGCAAGTGGTCTTCAAATAATCCAGCGTTACTAGAAAACGTAAGCACTGTCATAAATCAAGAGGAATTTGATTTTAAGCATAAAGAATCTACAAAAACTTTAGGGCTCACATGGAACTCAAAGGAGGACGTTTTTACATTTTAATGTAAAATGTCCAAGCATACTGGAAACAAACTCACTAAAAGAGTATTATTGGGCGAAATATCAAAATTATTCGACCCTTTGGGATGGTTATCCCCAGCTGTAGTCCAATTGAAATTGCTATTTCAGAAGGTTTGGTATCAAGATTTAAATTGGAATGGCATAATATCTAATGAAATACATTTAGAATGGTGCAAACTAAGAATAGATATAGAGAACATTAGTAATATCAAAATATCTAGGTGGTTACAATGCGATGAAAAGGAGTGTATACAATTACATGGTTTTTGTGACGCTTCTAACAAAGCATATGCCTGTGTGATTTATGCAAGAATTGCAAATCAAGACCCATCATCGGTCGTTATTTTAGCAGCCAAGACCAAGTTGGTACCAAAGAACAAAAAATCGTCGAATGTGGATGTTTCGTCGCCTAGACTGGAACTATGCGGTGCACATCTATTATCAAAATTAATGTATAAAATGGTAAACACCTTACCACAGCACAAAATTGAAATATATGGTTGTTGTGATTCCACAGCTGTACTCGGATGGCTTCAGGGCGAGCCAAACCGTTGGAAACCTTTCGTGGCGAACAGAGTTAAGAAAATCACGGATGTTATGACAGCAAAATGTTGGCGTTACATCAATACCCAAGAAAAGTGGAGCAATTGCAGCAAAATGAACTGTGGTGGACTGGACCTAAGTGGCTGAAGTCATTTAAGAAGCAAAATGATGATCAAAATATCATCCACACAACAAATTTAGAAGCAAAGTCATATTTAACAAATGTAGCACAAACAGAACATCCAGTCAAATGATGTTATTTCAGTATTAATTAGCAAGTATAGCAGTTTTACACGATTAACCCGCATATTAGCATGGATTATGCGAGCTGTAACGCGAGGACCGCCAAAACAAGTATTTCTAACAACTGAAGAATTGGAGTTAGCACAGACAAAAATAATAAAATATGTACAAGAGTGTAATTTCGCAGAAGAAGCATTTACAAAAACATGGAAGATTTTACTCAAGGAGCAGCTTATTGTCCCTAAATCCTTTTCTAGACAAGGATGGTGTACTCAGAGTAGGGGGCAGGCTAAAATTATGCAACATTAGTTATGATATGAAGCACCCGAAGATATTGCCGTATAAAAATATTGTAACGAATTTATTGATAGAACATGCGCATAAACAAACCTTTCACGGAGGTGCACGACTCACACACTCATGGATTCGTCAGCGTTTCTGGATTGTATCAGGGAATAGAGCAGTGAAGAGTCTTTTACGACGGTGTGTCCTGTGCAGAAGACACAGTCCAAGCAAGCATCAGCAATTAATGGGTGACTTACCACATTCGCGGACAACTCCATCACGACCCTTTTTTCATACCGGTGTTGACTATAGTGGCCATGTTTATATAAAGTCAAGCAAAGGTCGCGGTATAAAGACTACAAAAGGCTACGTAGCTGTGTTTGTTTGTATGGTCACAAAAGCAGTCCATCTGGAGTTGGTGTCAGACTTGACATCGTCATCTTTTCTAGCCGTGCTACGTAGACTAGCGGCAAAGATAGGAGCCACACGTCACATATGTAATGATAACGGGAACAATTTTGTCAAAGCGCATATAATATTGTCAGAAGAATACATTGACTTACGATCAGTATCCAATGAGAAATTTTTCACAGAGGTCAGCGAAA
Organism: Phalera bucephala; assembly: GCA_905147815.2. Lineage (NCBI taxonomy): Eukaryota > Metazoa > Arthropoda > Insecta > Lepidoptera > Notodontidae > Phalera > Phalera bucephala. The sequence goes on along the minus strand of LR990623.1, from coordinate 30,714,175 downwards.
TGCAAATCAATTGGCATTTCAATGCACCCTCGTGGCCCAGTGCTGGAGGGCTTTGGGAAGCAGCAGTGAAAAGCCTCAAGCATCATCTTCGCAGAGTGGTCGGTGATCAAAAACTCACGTATGAAGAATTCTACACATTGCTATCACAACTTGAAGCATGCCTTAATTCACGACCATTATGCGCTCTAACAGAAGATCCGAACGATATAAACTTTCTAACACCTTCGCACTTTTTAGCAAGTGGTCCTAACCTCACAATTTATGAAACAGAGAAAGATGAAAGAACTAGATGGCATTTGACTCAAAAAATATTTGGAGATATTTGGCGAAGATGGCGAACTAAATATCTTGAACAATTATCATCAAGAAGCAAATGGCAACAACCTAAACTGAACATTAAAATAAATGACGTAGTCGTCATTCATGATATCAACCTGCCAGCTGGAAAGTGGGCACTAGGCCGGGTAGTCGACCTACACCCTGGGACTGACGGAAATGTTCGAGTTGTTAGTGTGAAAACCTCTAACGGAATTCTAAAACGGCCTATCATTAAATTAGAATATGGGTGGCGCCACCTGCGCATAGGAAACAGAGCTCCGTATATTTTTAACTTTTAATATTATAATAACAAGTAGTTTCATTAATCTGTGTTCGGATTATATTTTACGACGTCCTACGTCTGCAAAAATGTTTGTGGCCTAATCCAATTCGCACAACTAAATAATCATAACAACAACAAACAACGGGTTGTGTCTAGTGCTCAGAGGATCCTTTAACGTTATTTACTAATTATAAAACAAAAAAACAGTGCATATTAACGAAATACAGTGATAAAATATTAGTGTAAATACTGTATAAAGTGATAAAAGTGGCTAAATGTGTATAAATAGTCCCTAGGTTGACCGTTTGCGCAAAAAAAACATATTTGAACTTTGGACCCGCTAGAAAATTACTTGTGGTTGGTTGAGCGAATGTCAAATTCGAACAGCGCACGTTAAACGTCAATGTCAATCCTGACACTTGGCAACGTCAATGATCCTGTCTGACAGAAAGTGTTGCCATTGCTAAAAAATAAAACCGTATTACGTTTCGTTCCACGTACTTTGTGTAACATAAGAAATTTAAAAATGTCACCTACAAAAAATGTGCAGGTTGTAAAAATATAATAAAAGTCAAACAAATGTTGACTTGCTCGACATGCCAGAATAATTATGACCTATTGTGTGCAAACATATCAGAAAAACCATTTAAAACAATTTGTAAAGATCCGAAACGTATATGGAAATGCCCTGAATGTTACAACAGACTACCAAAAGTTGACAACACGAACACTCCTATTCGTCCATTTCACGCTGCCACTCCGACAAGCTGTGAACGTGCAGATATGCTTTCAAGCCCTACCGACTCAGCAGATCTATGCAGCAATGTGACGCTGAGAGCTAACCAACGGCTTTCAGCACCGTCTATCACACTTGAAAGTATTAGAGTCGTGATCAAAGAGGAAATAAGTGCCATAGTTAGGAACATGATAACTCAAGAGCTTAAAGCGATCCAACATAAAATGTCCGAATATCACGAGTCTGTTGCTTTTTTGAACAAGCAATATGAAGACCTGAAATCAAGTATTGAAGAATAGTCAACTATTATATTCAACCTAAAATCCGACAATGAACAACTGCAAACTACGATCAAGGATCTTTCCTCAACACTTAGTCTCGCTGAGCAGAACATGCGAGAGAGCAATTTGGAGATAAATGGAGTACCAGAACATCGGTCGGAAATCTTAGTCAATACAATCGTTCAATTGAAGAAGACGGTAGATTATCCTCTTGATGAGAACGAAATTTTAAATGTTACAAGAGTTGCTAAATTATCCAAGGAAGTCAACAAACCTCGGACCATTATTGTTAAGCTCCGTAGTCCCCGGCAACGTGATGCTGTTCTTGCTTCAGTCATCAAGTTTAATAAAAAAAATCCAAACGACAAGTTGAGCTCTCAACACCTGGGCCTGGGGGCGCCGCGTGTACCAATCTACGTTGCTGAGCACCTCACCCCTACACTCAAGTCGTTGCACGCTGCCACACGTAAAAAAGGAAAGGAGATGGGCTATAAATTCGTTTGGGTCCGCAACAGTCGCATTTATGTCAGAAAGGATGAATCTTGTCAGGCTCACCTTATTCGTAATATGGACAGCTTGAAACTTATGACTTAAAACCAATTAATATTTATAATTCGATTCTTTGTCCATTTATTACCAAAATGTCCGTGGCATACGGACTAAAACCAATAGTGTTTATGAAAATGTTCTTTTGTCAGACTATAGCGTTATTGGTTTTACGGAAACATGGCTCAACTCCAATATAAAAAGTAACGAATTTATCGACTCCAGATATATCGTATACCGTAGAGATCGTATTTGTTCAAATAATGGTTCCAAGAAAGACGGAGGAGGGGTGCTAATTGCAGTGTCCCGCCATATTTCTTCTGTCCGCATGGATGCCTGGGAAAGCGAGTGTGAAGACTTGTGGGTAATCGTTCACTTAAATTCTAATAATAACTGTAAAAGATTTGCCATAGGTGCTGTCTATCTACCTCCTCCTCTTTGCTTGGATACTCTTAATAAATATCTGGATAGTGCAAATGATTTGATCGTCATGGTGGATGACATAATGATCTTGGGTGATTTTAACCTCCCATCTCTTAAATGGTCTAAACGCAACGATTACGGTCTTAGCCCCATCAATCACTGCAATGAGTTATTCACTCGTCGATTTTTTGTTAGTTAATAATTTACACCAATGCAACGACGTTACGAATGAAAATAATCGCATCCTCGATCTTGTCCTCACTAACATACCTTATGTAAATATTGATAAACCTTTAGAGCTCCTTAGTGGGTTGGATGCCAATCATCCTGGTAACCATTCCACGTAATAACGCTATCAAATTTTTACAGTCACAAAAACATGTTAATATCAATTTTTTTAAAGCTAACGTTAAAGATATTACAGCTGGTTTAAATAAAGTGAACTGGCATGTTAAGTTTTCTACGTGTAAAAATGTAAATGAAATGGTTTCAGTATTCTATAAAATCTTTAGAGACTTATTGGAGTTGCACGTGCCCAAGCGTAATTCGCGTCCATCAAAGTTCCCTTCGTGGTTTAGTCATTCATTAATTCAAAGACTTAAACAAAAGGAAAAGTTGCGACATAAATTTAAAAAGTATAGGAATCCGCTAGATTTAATATCTTATGAAGTTGTTCGGTCGCACTGTAACAAACTGTACCAGGAATGCTATTCTCGATACATTGAAAACGTCGAATCTAACCTGAAAAGTCATCCAAAATCATTTTGGCGGTTTATGAAGAGTAGAAGTATCGGTGCGTCATCAATCCCACGTAACATGCATAAGGACTTAACAACGGCTGACACTGGACCTGAAATTGCCAACCTTTTTATCTCCCAATTTTCTTCCTCCTATAATCAAAACAATCACTCACTCTGCAATCTTTTGAATAACGAAGTTCTTCCCTTAGTTAAATGTTTAGGCAATCTTTCTTTTACTGAACGTGAAATACTTAATAAAATCAAAAACCTGGATATTTTAAAAGGAGCTGGCCCGGATTGCATTCCTGCAGTAATTGTAAAACGTTGTGGTTCAGCGTTAGCATACCCATTGAGCCTTATCTTTAACCGCTCGCTGCAAGATAACCATCTTGCTTCCCAGATGAGTGGAAAAGAGCTAGAATTATACCATTGCACAAAAAGGTGACCAAAGCGACGTTAAGAACTATCGCCCTATTGCTATCTTGTCATGTCTTGCTAAGCTGTTTGAGTCTTCGGTGTGTCCTGTGTTGAAAAAACACGTCAATAATGCTTTATCACCTAATCAACATGGCTTTAGGTTAGGTTCATCTACTGTCACCTATTTAGTGTCCTTCGTTTCTTATTTGACGAGTGAACTTGATAGGGGTCATGAAGTTGACACAATTTACACCGACTTCGCTTGTGCATTTGACAAGGTCAACCACTCCTTACTAGTTGGTAAATTGACACAATTTGGCATAACAGGATCCTTGCTACACTGGTTTGAGTCGTATCTGGCAAAAAGAGTTCAGACTGTCTCAATCTGTGGTCATGACTCATTTCCCTATTGTGCTATCTCTGGAGTTCCTCAGGGATCCCATCTTGGACCAATCTTATTTTCAATTTTTATCAATGATATTGCCTCTGAAATACATAACTGTAAATTCCTACTCTTTGCAGATGATTTAAAATTGTTCAAAACTGTTAACTCCATGAATGATAACGCGTTGATTCAGGACGACTTGTCAAGGGTCAAGCAGTGGTGCGATCATAACCAGATGGAATTAAATGTAAATAAATGCTTCCACATGAGATATTCTAGGAAAAAAATAGACTAGACACTACATACAACATAGACGGAAACCCACTGCAGAAAGTCAGCGAAATAAAAGATCTAGGCGTAACGATGGACAGCGATCTACGATTTAAGACTCACACCGAAAATATTGTAACCAGGGCTGCACAGATGCTGGGGTTCTTGAAGCGTAATACAAAAGCATTTAAACACGCTCGTACAAAAATAAACTTATTCAACTCCCTTGTTAGAAGTCATCTTGAATACGGTTGTGTAACGTGGAACTCTATCTATTGCATACATTCGCAGCGGATTCAAAATATACAACGCGCGTTTACACGACACTTAGCTTTTGTTTCAAGTGGAGTTACGCATCGGTGTAGCTATGATCAACTATTGGCTTTCTTTAAAATGAACTCTTTACGGGATCGTCGTAAAATGCACGAGATGATATTCCTGTACAAGATGGTAAATAATACCCTTAGTTGTAATACAAATCTTGATAATGTGTTAATTAACGTTCCATACTGTATCCCGCGAAAACCTCTAACTAGCACTTTTCATGTTCAGTCTACAAGAACTAACATTGGACTCAGTTCGCCACTAGTCAGAATGTGTAACACATACAATAAGTTTAATAATAAAAATGATAATAATATTGACATATTTCATGACTCTCTTCCAATTTATAAAAAGATTATACTGAAATCATTTTGCAATAAATAGATTATTATCCTTAGATCCTTTGACATATTTTGACATATTTTTGCTATCTTTTTAGTTTTTATCTTATAATTATAGTATTATTATTTTCTATCTATCTATCTATCTATAACCTCACGCCAGATCCCTTGCGGGGTAGGCAGAGAGTACAGAGTTCCAACAGGTTCTTTCCTTACATACCTCTCTGGCTTCCTCGACTCTCATAGTTCGTCTCATACACGCTCGCCGGTTACAGAGACTCTTGACTTTTCCATCAGATAAGACTCGGTTTATTTGGTCGTGGTAAGATAGTCTAGGTCTTCCCCGGTACCTGCATCCTTCCACTTTCACATTGTATATCTGTTTTGTCATTCTTTCCTCTGGCATTCTTTCTATATGCCCGAACAAACGGAGCATGCCCTTTCTCATCTTTACACCGATACTATCTTTCATACCTACTCGCTGTCTTACTATGCTGTTGCTAATGCGGTCGGTCAGCTTCACTCCGCACATCTTCCGCAGAGCTCGCATTTCTACCGCATTTATCCTACTTTCTTTCTCCTTCTTACATACCCAGCTCACGCTACCATATAACAGCGTTGGGACAAGAAATCCGTTATGTATGGCCAGCTGCGCCTTATGGCTTAAGTGCCGGCTCCCGAGTAGCTTTCCCATCGCACCATTCACTCTTTTCCCTGCACTCACTCTTCTCTCTATGTCAGCGGTGTATTTCCCATCCTTACTGAAGGCGCATCCAAGATAAACAAACTCATTCACTTGCTCCAGCACATCGTTACCAACCACAATCCTTACATTCGTTCTGGTTTCTTCCCTTTAAAAAACCATAATCTTGGTTTTCTTCACATTCAAGTGTAAGCCATTGATCATGCAGTCGTCTTTCATAACTGTGACTAGTGTTTGCAGATCAGTGGCTGTTGGCGCTATTAAAACCGCGTCATCTGCATAAAGTAGATGGTTTACCACTAAGTCACCCATTTGTACACCTTCATTCATCGCTTTCAGTCTTTGAAGACTTTTGTCCAGATATATTATAAACAGTCTAGCGGACATCACGCAACCCTGCTTGACGCCGATTTTAACGTCAAACCAGGGTGACCTGTTACCACCCACCTGTTACGCATGCCTTGCAGTCCACATAAGTGGACTGGACGGCTCGCCACAGAGTGCCATCTATACCATACTCTGGCAAAATGTCCCAAAGTCTCTTTCGCACAACTCTGTCAAATGCCTTCTCCAGATCTACAAAACCGCAGAAAACCTTCCGGCCCACTGCCAGATGCTTCTCTACGATGTTGCGGAGTGAGAAGACTTGATCCGAACATCCTCTTCCAGACCTGAAACCTCCCTGTGCCTCGCACAACATTACATCGGACTTCACGCGCATTCTCCGTTCAATAATTTGACCGTACACCTTGGCTGCCAAGCTGATCAAACTGATGGCTCTGTAATTGGCGCAGTCATATTGTGAACCCTTGCCTCTATACAAGGGTACTATGCCTGCGCGGCGCCAATTTGTAGGGACTCTACCGGTCCTCCAGCAAAGGTTTGCAAGGGCCCGGAAAGCGTCCCGGACGCAAGTTCCACCATATTTGATCATCTCGGCAGATATCATGTCTACTCCCGCAGCTTTACCGTTTTTCATACTTCCTATCGCCCATTCAACTTCTTCCATAGTGATGTCCTCCGTTGATTCTGGTGCCGCAATCTCGCCTTTGGGCACGTCTGCGGCATCAGCATCCGGGTCATCTCCATATATTTCTCCAAAATATTCACTCCACCGGTTTAGCACAGCTTGTGTGTCTGCAAGAATGTCACCATCTTTAGATTTTATCCTTTCCATTCTGGAGCCTGACGAATCACCTCGAGCCTTTCTCACCTTGCTCCAAAAGAGTTTGGTGTTGTTCTCGAAGTTCTTCGCCAGCCTCTCCTCCTCAATCATACTGGCTCTTTCACGCTTTTCTTTCACTAAAGTTTTAGTGGCATTCTTGCATTGCCGGTATATTTCTTTCCTCATCTCTGTCATACTGGCATTCAGGTTCAAAGAAGATACATAGTCCTGCCACGCTTTCTTCTTACTTTCTACGGAGCTTTGCAACTCCGCATCCCACCATGCATCACCTTTTGCTGTAATATGCTTCTTTGAGCAACCACATACTTCTTTCGCGGATTCCACCAAACTCTCTTTCAGGCTATTCCAGCATTCATCTACATTTGAGTCCGAAGAGCATGCTGTCAAAAGCTTGTCCCGGACTCTGTCTTCATACATTCTCCTCACGCTCTCATCTTGCAACTTTTCAATCTTTAATCTTTCAAGGTCTCCGAAGGGGATACGCTCTCGCCAGTGCCTCCATTTCCTGAACAGACCACTTAACCGCGCAACTACGAGATAGTGGTCTGATTCCAGAGTGGGGCCTCTATACGCACGCGTATCTTGTAGTTTGCTTCGGAGACGGTTATCAACCAGGATCAGATCTATCATGCTTTTTTGTTCATTCCTTCTCCACGTATACATATGTATGTCCTTGTGCTGGAATATCGTATTAGACACAAGGAGACCCCTTTCCAAACAAACATCTACAATGAGCTTACCTGCATCGTTCACTCTCTTATCACCATAAGGACCCAGAGCAGCGTCGCAAGTTTGCCGCCTGGTTCCTACCCATCCGTTCAGACCGCCATCGATTTTCTACTTATTCAATATTATCAAAATTTAATTTAATGTAAATCGCATATCATTTGTATTCTCTTCTCCATTTAGATTTTAAGCTTTGTAAAATGGTAAATGATGTACACACCTGTTATTGGTGTACATATCGGAATGTGTTTCTGTTTGAATACTAGTTTTTGTCAATGTATTAATATGTACTCTGTTGGTGTTTCTTAATAAATAAATAAAAAAAAAAAAAAATATCATTATTACCAGCAAGCAGCGAAGATATGATACTGACCAAAAGGAAGGTGAATTTTCCGTGGAGAATCAACCAAGAAAAAGGAGAAGCACGGCAAAAAAGGTACACTTGTCGCTAATGTCGATGTTTATATTCCTTATGCTCTTTCTATCATCAACAGTGCAATGCGCTTATTATAACATATCAAAATTCGAGGATAAAAAAGGACTTTATTTCGATGAAGTGACGAGTATGAAATTAATTCGCAACGACTGGAGAATTATTACGTATTACGATATGGGCCCTTACAGACAAGCAACAAAATTGCTTAACATTCATCTGAATCACTTAACAAACATATGTTCGAAATCAACAAGAAAATCGCATTGTGACATAATACTTCTACAATTACAGCACGGCTTCTCAGAAGTACAGTTCTATGACCGCATGTTGCTTGATCAGCATTTCACGAATGATAACCGCGCGCGCACGCGCCGCGGCCTGATTAATGGTGTCGTGTACGTCGCCAACTCTCTCTTTGGCGTACTTGATGAACACTTTGCTGAGCAATATGAACGAGATATTACACTAGTTCGACAAAATGAAAGACACTTGACATCTCTCCTGAAAAATCAAACATCGGTCCTGGAAGCAGAAAACAATGTGCTGAAAAGAATAGAAGACGTAATGTTAAAGCAACACAAAATATTTAATCAGCATTTAATAAGTATGGATCGAACAGCAAACGTTGTGAAGGAAAATATTATGGAGATGGAGAATAGTAACGAATTTATTCTTTCAGCTATGACAGCACAAAATATTTTAACAAACATAAAGGACATGGCGCTCGTAGCGCTGTGCGACCGCGGTGTTCTTACCGATCACTAAGGTTAAGCAGCGTTCGACTCGGTCGGCCTGAGATGGGTGACCGTTTGTGGCATTTCATATTCGAGCGTCTCCGTGCTTCGGAAGGCACGTTAAGCCGTTGGTCCCGGTTACCACTTAATGTGGTAGTCGTTAAGCCGAGTTGGAAGCCTTAAAGGTGGCTTGATAAGTTCCAACAGCAGGTAGCCACAAACCTGCCTCCACCAATCCGCACTGGGTCCGCGTGGTGGAGTATGACCCAATCTCTCTCACCTCGATTTGTGAGAGAAGGCCTTTGCCCAGCAGTGGGCAGTGTAGGCTGATATTATTATTATTATTATTATAAAGGACATTCAGGATATGTTGCTGAATACAATCACAAGCGCAAAACACACTTTCAACACTCATCTGTTAACCCCTACTCAACTTCAAGATGAACTCAATTCGATATTAGGGCAATTACCTAAAGAATTATCGTTAGGTAATTGCATAGAGAACATAAAAGATGACCTCACAAAAATATATAAGATTCTTAAAGTCAATGCACGAATGACAACGCAATACTTTATTTTTGAAATCAAGTTACCTTTATTACATGAAGATACTTTTATTATCTACAGATTAATTCCTATTCGACACCAAGTAGGCAATATTATGGTGCATATAAAGCCAGTAGCATACTACGTTGCGATTAATATAAAAAAGGATAAATATTGTTCGCGACTAATCGTAATTGCTTGTGTTCGCGACTAATCGTAATTCTTTGTATTCGCGACTAATCATAATAACTCATGTAATAAATGTAGAATATAATATACAAGGTATAAGAAATAAAGTAAAAAGCTGGGCTCGGTACAACCCCCACTAGTTGTGACACCTAAAAAACAAACATAAACGAGGTCCGAAACGGCCTCCCTCTCAGTTGCGTCTCAGCCACCGCGTCTTCAACTCAGAAGTCCAGCTAGTGGAGGCCCAACTGGGACCCAGCGTTTCTGAAGACAGTGGAATTTTATTTGGAAGAATAGTGGCGAGTAATACCCAAGACGGAAGCGGACGAAGTAGGTGCTATGAGCGAGAAGAAAGCGAGCGGTTTACAACACTCGCTAGTTGTGCCCCTCCAGGAGACTACCTCCCGATAGTTGTTACCGGCAATAGCCAGTGTGGTTCAATCGAAGGTGGACCACATTGTCTGGTCCTTCAGGAGCCGAATAAGGAAGATGGTAGTCACAAGAAGCCAGGGTACAGCGGAACCTACTGAAGATAGGTCGGGATCAGCGTCGTTAAAAGGAAATATAACGACAGCAACAGCACCGCCGGGGACAAGTTCGGACGGAGCAACTGGAGCACCGAAAACGGCGGCCAGGGCGATAGGGAAGACACCGCCGATGCCGCCGGTGTTGAGAGCGATGAAGGGCATCATAGAAGCGGAGACAACGGGAAAAACGTCCACAACGCAATCGGTTACAACTACTGGGACGAGCAGCGAGCAAACGGGTAAGGAGCGTACGCTGGAGCCTCCGTCGGCACCTCGCTCAAGAAAACAAAGATCGACGGCATCAAAGAGTCGGCAACGAGAGCTGCTTAAGGCGAAAGAAGAGCTTTGGAGGAAAGAAGTTAAACTCGCAGCAGCCAAACTCGCGATCTAAGAGTGTAGTGAGAGCGAGTCCGATGGAGAGGACAGTGTGGCCACCGAGCGAGAGCACAGAACGAAGACCTAGGTTAACGTCCAGCACAGCAGACTCGCTCTTACGATGGAACCGCACCAACAGGAACAGCGCCCAGTAGATCGCGTACTCGAACAATCAGCAGAGCCACAAAAACACCCTGTGTCAGAGCCAGTGTTAATGTCAGTGCCAGTACTAGTGTCAGAGTCAGTGTCCGTGCCAGTGAAGACCGCAGGCGTCGCAAGTGCTACGGGACCAGTGCCGTGCCCCGAACCAGAGTACACGGAGCGACGCCCTATGCCCAGGTATGAGCGTGATTCTATTAAAGACTTAGCTGAAGCTATAACTATGGCCACTCAATCGGCGATGCCCGCCATAGCGGCTAGACCCATATGTGAACTTCCTATTTTTGGAGGAGCCGCTCAAGATTGGCTGCCATTTAAGACAGCTTACGAAGAGACAGCTAGGTCACTGTCAGAAATAGAAAACTTAACGCGCCTTCGAAGGAGCGTAAGAGGGGCGGCCAGAGAGGCAGTGCAATGTTTGTTTGTGGGAAATACATCACCTAGTCAAGTAATGTCACTGTTAGCGTCCAGATTCGGCAGGCCAGACGCCATAGTTATAGCAAAATTGGAGAAACTGAGGGCTCTACCACGACTCACTGAGCACGCGAGAGATTTATGTGTATTTACGACGAGAGTAGCCAACGCTGTCACGACCATAAGGGCACTGGATAAAATTGAATATTTGTATTACCCTGAGGCGGTAAGAAGCGTCACAGATAAGATGCCGTATGCCCTAAGATGCCGGTTTTATGATTTCGCTGCTGAGCAACCGGCGGGAGAACCAGGACTCGTCAAGTTAACCAGATTTCTACAGCAGTCAGCTAATCGATGCGGAACGTCCGCGCCGCCAGAAGCCATACCGGCGGGAGATCGTCACGAGATATATCCGACTGCCGGCACCTCTAAACGGAGAACGTACAGGGTAGAGGCGAGATATGAGCCGTCTTCAAGCAACGCCTGTCCCCTGTGCGATAAGGGGAAACACAGAATAGTAGAGTGTCGCATTATGAAAAATGCCGAGGTGAGTCAAAGATGGGAATTAGCTAAGCAATACAATTTATGTTTCCGATGTCTACGTGTGCGACGGTCGCGTCACACCTGCCAGCCACGACGGTGCAAAATGAACAGGTGCACCTACATGCATCATCCTCTGCTGCATCAGGCGCCGACGAAACAGCAGCAGCCACCGGCGGAGTCAACCGATGCTGGTGCTAAAGACGAAGTGGAGGTAGTAGCGTCGGCCAGGGGAACGTCGGAGACCGCCATGTTGAAGGTACTCCCTGTCATTGTTAAGGGACCGAAGGGTACAGCCAACACGTACGCGCTACTGGATGACGGATCTACATGCACCCTGATAGAAGAAAGGATAGTCCGTCAGGTAGGTGCAACAGGGTCTCGAGCACCTTTCTTCATAGAGGGTGTTGGCGGAACACGAATAGACGCAGGCCACTCGATTCGAGTACAATTGGAGATCAGCGGCCGGCACAGTGGTACATGCATTATGACAGCGCGCACTATGAAGTCGCTTCAGTTGGCGCCCCAAGGAGTACCCATAGATATTTTGGATGGCTGTCAACACTTAGAAGACATAAGGGATAAGTTAACGTACGAGAAGGGAACACCTACCGTACTTATTGGCCAGGATAACTGGCATTTACTGATAACTCACGCAACCCGTCGAGGAATGGCCCACCAACCTATCGCATCGCTGACGGATCTAGGTTGGGTGTTACACGGAGTCAAACAGCTACGAAGCCAACGCAGAAGAGTGACCCACAGGGTGAGTCATTTAATGTCGTACACAGATGACGACAACATGGAGCAATTGATGAGGGCGCACTTCGACTTGGAATCGCTTTGTGTCGTTGCCAAACAGTCGCACACAGAGGATGAGATGCGAGCGCTAGCAACACTGGAGAAGCACACGGTGAAAACACCGGCGGGAGGCAACGAAACAGGGCTGCTGTGGCGTAACGACAACGTCACCCCACCCCCCAGCCGGGAGTACGCCGTTCATCGTGTGTTGCAAGTCGAGAAAAAATTGGATCGGAACCCTGCGCTGAAAACTAAGTACGGACCGCAGATAGATGCTCTCCTAGCGAAGGGATACGCCGAAATAGCGCCACCGGTACGCAGCGACGATAAGGTATGGTACTTACCGCATTTCGGAGTCACTCATCCAGAGAAACCGAGCAAGCTCCGTATAGTCCACGACGACGCCGCCGAAGTCAAAGGAGTAAGTCTGAACCGTATGCTGCTAGCTGGACCGGACTTGCTGCAATCGCTCCCAGGAGTATTGATGCGATTCCGCCAAGGGAGAATAGCGGTTACCGCAGACATTGGAGAGTTGTTTATGAGAATACAAATAAGACCTGAGGACCGAGATATGCAGCGGTTCGTGTGGCGGGGCGACAGGTGCAGCGGAGAACCAACTGAATACAGAATGCGCAGTGTCATATTCGGCGCCACGTCATCCCCTTGCACGGCGATATATGTGAAAGAAAAGAACGCGAATGATCACAAGGAACAATACCCGGAGGCCGCGCGAGCTATAATCGATAACCACTACATGGATGACTATTTAGGGAGTTTCGATGATGAGGAAACGGTCATGCGTGTGACCAAAGAGATCGTGAAAATACACGCCGACGCTAACTTCCATCTGCAAAAGTGGGCGTCAAACTCGACCAAAATTTTACAAGAAATGACTGCCAAAACCGAGTCTTCTACGCTAGATCCTGAGAAGATACTGGGGATGGTCTGGTGCCCAGCCGAAGATTATTTGACATTTAACGTCAACTTTAACAGGTTGCCGGCTGATTTTTTAGAAGGAGACAGGACACCCACGAAAAGAGAAGCTTTAAAGGTACTAATTCATGGTCCATATTTGATCCACTAGGTCTAGCAACTCCGATCACCGTTCAAGGGAAAAAGATTCTGCAAGACACTTGGCGGTGCGGCAGCGGCTGGGATGAGGAGCTTAAAGAAGCCGAAGCAACTGCATGGAAGGCATGGATGACGAGAGTGCGGGGACTGCCTGAATTAACTGTGCCCCGTTGCTATCCCCGTCTAGGAGGTAGCGCGGCAGGAGAGTTGCATACCTTCGTGGACGCTAGTGCAGAGGTTTACGCCGCCGCTGTTTACTGGCGTTTCGAGAACAGAAACGAGGTAAGAACCTCTTTGATCCTAGGCAAGGCCCGGATCGCGCCCGCACATAAGACGACGACCATACCACGACTTGAGCTTCAAGCAGCCGTGCTAGGTTGTAGATTAGCGCAAGCGGTAGAGAAAGAACATTCCATAAGACCGACGAGGAGGACCTATTGGACGGACTCTAGGAAGGTGCTCGCCTGGCTACGAAACTGCCCAAGAGCATACAAACCTTTCGTAGCACATCGTGTCGCAGAAATCCACGAGCATACTAAGACAAAGGAGTGGCGTTGGGTGCCTACTGCCGACAATGTCGCTGACGACGCTACGAGAGGGGCACCAGCTGATTTCGACACCTCACACAGGTGGTTTGTTGGATCTGATTTTCTACATGTACCTCAAGAATATTGGCCACGAGAGAACAAAATGGCCACAACAGAGGTAACAGGCGAGGAACGCTCGCACGCGGTGCAACCAGCGAACCTTATAATTACAGCATTGCCAGCTTGCGAAAGGTTCTCGCGATGGATCCTATTCTTAGTTTACATAAATGATCTACCTGAAGTAATTAAAAATCGAGCGAAGATAGTGTTATTTGCTGACGATACCTCTTTGATTTTTAAAGTAGGTAGACATGTTAATAACTTTGACGAAGTAAATGACGCTATTCTTCAACTACATAACTGGTTTACATCCAACAATTTAGTGCTCAATAACAAGAAAACTAAATGTGTAAGGTTTTCTTTGCCAAATGTAAAAAGTACTGTACATGATATTATACTGAACAATGAGAAACTTGAGTTCATAAATGATACATCTTTTTTAGGGATTACGCTTGACTCCAAGTTACAATGGGGTCCTCATATTGAGAATTTAGGTAAGCGGCTTAGCTCCGCTGCCTATGCCGTAAGGAAGATCAGACAACTAACTGATGTGGACACCGCGAGGATAGTCTATTTTAGCTACTTTCATAGTGTCATGTCTTACGGTATATTATTGTGGGGTAGGGCAGCGGACATTGAGTCTGTTTTTATCTTGCAAAAAAGGGCTATTAGGGCCATCTATAACTTGAGTAGTCGCGACTCTTTAAGAGAACTGTTCAAAGTAGCTAATATCATGACGGTCCCATGGTAATATATCTATGAAAACATTATGTATACTAGAAAAAATTTAGATCTTTTTAATCAGCTAGGTGATAGACATTGCTATAACACACGACATAGAAATAAATTAGACCAACCGCAGTTTCGTCTGTCAAAAATTCACACGTCTTTCATGGGGCACTGTGTTAGATTTTATAACAAAATTCCCATTGACGTCACTAAACTTAGTGAAAATAAGTTCAAAGCTTGTGTAAAACGAACACTTTGTAAGCAAGCTTATTATTCAATAGAAGATTATTTAAAAGATAAAAATGCTTGGATAGATGCTATTCCAGCTCCACTTGAGTCATAACAACCTATTCAACTGTTGTTAGTTAACATTACCTCTCTTCCTTCTATTAATTTAACACAATATGTACTTTTTTTGTAAATGAGGGAACCATGTAGCCATTCTCATAAATAGTATTATTTGCTTTTTTAACTTAGACTCACCTGATGACCAACCTACATTGTTCTCCCATACCCCACAACAGAATGTAGATGAAAAAGTTTGTAATTTCTTATTTTAAAAGAGTAACCGTGGAGTTTCTTGCCCTTCTTCTCCACAGGAATGACATTCCGAAGTGGCGGTAGAGTCTTTGTTACTTTTCTGACGATTCATAAATACTGTAATGGTTTACACTGCAAGGTTTTTCCAGATCCTGGAAATCCTCCATGCACGACGCCGCCAGTGCGCGGTGATACGGCAGAGGACACGCCGCGCCACAGAAGCGGACCCGGTCTGGAAGACCGCAAAACCCAGGACCGCAGGGAGAACGACGAGAGCGCCTGCGGCGGTGACTGCTACGCGCTCCTTCATTCCGTTGGAGGCACGACATCTGCACGCGGGCCGAACGACTTTGGGTGCAAGCGCTCCAGCAGGTCGCCTTTCCCGAGGTGATCAACGCCCTTAGACAGGGACGGTCTGCGCCGTCCACTGGCCGGCTATCACAACTGGCCATGGAGTTAGACGACGACAACGTCCTTCGGCTGCGCTCACGCATAGCGGCAGCCGAGGGGATCACTCAGGCGCAGAGGCGCCTCCCATCTTAGACGGAGAGCACCGGTGGACGAAACTCTACATCGGCTGGGTACACGAGCAAGTGCACCATGGCGGGTTCGAGGCCACAGCGACTGAGGTGCGACAGCACTACTGGGTGCTACACCTCCGTTACGCCGTCCGCAGCGTCGTGAAGCAATGTCAACACTGCAGACTGCGCCGGGCCACACCTGCGCAACCTTCAACTGGTAATCATCCTCCTTCACGGTTAGCCCATCACCGCCGACCGTTCACTTTCACAGGACTCGACTACTTTGGCCCGCTCACTGTAACGGTGGGCCGAGGTACTCAGAAGAGGAACGGCGTGCTCTTCACGTGCCTGACGACGCGTGCAGTTCACATAGAGGTCGCGGGGAGCCTCACCACCGACTCTGCCGTGATGGCACTCCGGCGTTTCATCGGGGCTGCCCTACCGAGCTCTGGTCAGACCAGGGCACCAACCTCAAAGGCACCGATCAAGAGCTGCGCCACGCAGCCGCTGACGCCTTACGGAATGAAGCGATGGCACGCTTCATAACTTGGAAGTACATCCCTCGAGCGCCCTGTTTATGGGCGGCGCTTGGGAACGCCTGGTGCGCAGCATCAAGACTGCGCTTCATACAACGCTCTGCGAGCGGGCACCGAAGGAAGAGGTGCTCGCCACTCTGCTGGTGGAGGCAGAGCACACTGTCAACAGCCGTCCTCTGACACATTGGTCAGCGACGGTCGACGATCAAGAACCGATGACTCCCAACCACTTCCTGTGGGGAGGCCCGTCTAGGGTCCCTATGCTGGGGGCCTTCACCGAAGAGGATGCGGCCGGGCGCCGGGAGTGGCGATGCAGTCAACATCTCGCTGACCAGTTCTGGTCGCGCTGGGTGCGCGAATACCTGCCGGAACTGCAACACCGGCGGGAGCCACGCGCCATGGGAGGCGCACTCCGCGTCGGCGATCTGGTGCTTATCGCTGACGGAACCTTGCCTCGTAATTGTTGGCCTCGTCGCGAAGTCATCGCCGCGTACCCTGGTCCAGATGGCGAGGTGCGAGCGGTCGACGTGCGAACATCGAGCCCGAGTGAGCCGCGAACCCCCATAACTCCAGCTACGAGAGCTGCGGCGGGAGAACATGTTCGCGACTAATCGTCATTGTTTGTGTTTGCGACTAATCGTAGTTGTTTGTATTCGCGACTAATCATAATAACTCATGTAATAAATGTAGAATATAATATACAAGGTATAAGAAATAAAGTAAAACGCTGGGCTCGGTACAACCCCCACTAGTTGTGACACCTAAGAAACAAATATAAGCGAGGTCCGAAACGGCCTCGCTCTCAGTTGCGTCTCAGCCATCGCGTGTTCAACTCAGAAGTCCAGCTAGTGGAGGCCGAACTGGGACCCAGCGTTTCTGAAGACAGTGGAATTTTATTTGGAAGAATCGTGGCGAGTAATACCCAAGACGGAAGCGGACGAAGTAGGTGCTACGAGCGAGAAGAAAGCGAGCGGTTTACAACACTGGCTAGTTGTGCCCTTCCAGGAGACTACCTCCTGATAGTTGTTACCGGCAATAGCCAGTGTGGTTCAATCGAAGGTGGACCACACATATTTACCTATTGGTGATACGGAGTTCTATCAAAGGTGTTACGTGTTTGATTCTGACACGCATTTCTGTCACATCCAAAAGCCTATTTATCAGAGGAAATCGGATGAAAATTTATGTGTAAAAGATAAAGACAAATGTGCAGTTATCACTGGCCCATGTATAACGCAATGGATGGATTTATTAAAGCCAAACATATTTTTACTGAGTTGCTGCAATCAGAGTGCACTTAGGTTTATATGTGGGAATCAAGTTTCCGACGAACAGCTGACCGGAGCCAACATTATTGAAATGGACGCGTCTTGTTCAATAATGGGCGAATCTTTTACTATCAATTCACATAAAGACATAGAAGACGTGATTCATATTGAGTCTCGAGCGTTCGCACCGGAAGTAGCAGCACCTATAAATAAGATAATCAATTTAACAATACCTCTCCCTTCATTAGAAGAGACAAACAGTGACGATAGCTCCTTCCGAGACATCAGTACACGAATTATGCAAATAAAGGAAGCAACAGAAGTCATAGAAGAAAAGGAGGATACGGTATCGCAGCATGACATCCATCAATATGCCGTTATCTACACGATGGTGTGCGCGTGCGTCGCAGCCGCGCTAGCCGCCGCGGTGCGCGCCCGCTGCCGTTGCGCGCCTGCCGCGCCTCCCCAGGGAGAGCCCAGTGTTGTGTATCAGTGTCGTGCAAATGCACATCATAGTGTTCAGTGTCTGACTGAAAATGCAGTGAGTGATAACAGTGAGTGCAAAGCAGAGCAAAGTGAATGTGTCAGTGATAGCCTAGGCCGTTGTGTCGATAAGGCCACTTCACCTATATTAATCAAATGTAACTTTAGGTCTACCGTTGAATGATTGTCGGGATCAAGTTGTCATTAGCATTAGAAAACATTGTTTTATCACCTTGTTTACATTTTAAGGTCATTTCATATCATCATATCATTTCTCATCTCTCAGGTCGGGAGCATGTACGGTTTAACCGCACAAATGCATCGTCAGCGCATTCGCTTCATCCAACAATTTTCACATTAGTATACGGAAAGCCCGCGTTCGCGACTGACGTGTACTCATAATCATATCATTTCACACATCATTATCGTTTAGCAGTATTTTGGACATATACCAAAATTCAAATCAAATCAATTCTTTCATTTTATAACAACGTACGTGGTGTAGGGTGAGAGCCATACAGCCGTAATTAAATTAATAACATTTATTTTCATTTAAACTATATAAAAATAAAAGATTAAATCGACAATCTGATCCAATTTACGTCCTATACCGTACACAGATCTCCCATCTCTGTGTGTGTGTGAATAAATATTTCTCTCTCTATCTCTCTCTCTATATCTTTTGTTTGGAATTACTAAGAACTTTCATTTCTTTACTCTAGTAGGGGACCGTAGACCTTCGTATTTGATATAAATTTCAACTTAATACCTGTAGCCATTCCTGAGAAAAAAAGGTGATAACCTTCGGACAGACGGACAACGAAGTGATTCTATAAGGGTTTCGTTTTAGGTACGAAACCCTAAAAATACTGTCATGCCCTTATTTCCTTAGCGCGAGGGTAGCAGTGATATACTGTGTACACCCTCTTTGCGCTGATGACTTAAGGTCCCAATATACCTAATAAGGCGTGAGCCTATTATAGCGGGCGTAATTTCAGACTTTAGACTGCTACTGAAAATATTTCTATGACAGAAATACTGAAAAAATACTTTTTCTGAATTCCAATCTCTGTCCTGTTATTGGCTTTACGTTTTCTTTAAAGCTTTATCATAAACAATTTACATGTAAGCTGAACTATAAAACTCATAACGAGTGTGAGCAGCGGTTTATATCCTGTTGCGGCGGGCCCGCGTTCGATCAGGCAACGGATATATTTTTATATTAATAGTTGTTCCGAAGTAATGTACCGCTTCTGTAAACACGGCTCAATATTCACTGCAGTGTAACACACTCATATCACCTAAACTTGAAACAGAGAATAAGTACGAATTTTAGCGTTAGTAGGTACATAGGTACCTTATTCAAATTCAAATTTAACTCTATTTTATTGTGGTACGTAGGTGGAACTATAATATTACAATACAAAATATTATGATTATGACGGTACAGCTATAACCTAACTGTTGATTACTTAAAAGTTTTACTTTTGTGTTCCTAACAAGGCTTACTCCGTTCTTATAAACCAAACTGAGATTGTATTCTACTTTTCTTAACAATGTGTTAGTTATCTCTATTTTTTTATTTAAAATACTAAATATTTCATTGGTTCAATCCAGGTACAGCTACTATTATATCACTACACCAAATCCCTTGCGGGGGAGGTATAGAGCACAGAGTTCCCACAAAACCATACACCGTACACCTTTCTCGCTTTTTCTACTGTCATAGTCTTGTCATGCACGCTCGTCGGTTACGGAGACTCTTGTTAGTTGGCTCTTAATGTAAGTACAGCTGGTCCAAAATCTTAACAAAAACATAGAGATAACTTAAAACTAAAGCCAGAATCCCTTACGCTACGGTGACTCAGTAGCTTAATAAAAGCAAAGGGTTGTTTTAAATCGTCGAGGGAGAAGTTGATTCGTGGCAGTTGGGTTTTATTGCCGGCAGTCCGCGGCCGCCGCCGCCTCGGCCTTTATGCCTTTTATTGTGCCTTCTGCCTTGTGCCCCAGAGCGGGCACGACGCCTCGTGTTGCGTGGCTTGTCTGTTATAGCTCGGTAATACCAATGCCTATCAAATGTATCAAATAGAAGGATCAAAATAGAATTGAAGCAAAATAATGGGTAGAGCCCATTAAACCCATTAAATAAATACTTTCGAGTATTCACTGTTGGAAGTACGAGAATTGTTAATTTGCATGAAGAACTAATCGAGGCAAATAATTTAAGCCTACAATAATCCATTTAACCCCCTATCATCATTATCCAACAGACTTGCACTGCTGGACAAAGGACTCTCCCATGGATCGACCGACTTCCTGCTCCACGCATCCAGCTCCCTGTCGAAATATATTTAACTGACGATAATGACCTGTTGGAACTCTGTACTCTCTACCTATCCTGTAAGGAATCAGTTATGCAGGAGGCTTTACTGAAATAAAAATAATAGTAAGTTTTTATAGTTTTTGTTCATCGAACCTCGTTTAAATAGCTGTTGTTTTCTTTCCATAATGTACAATAGTCCTTGCACCTGCCGGGGTCAGTTCGCTGGTTATGTCTCTTCATTTTCAGCAAGTGATCTCAGCAGGTGACTTACATAACATTAACTGTCCCCATGCAAGCCTTTCAATGGTCCGGGTGAAGCCCCTGAATCTCAGTGTGATATAAATAATAATAAAATCAGCCTACACTGACCCATGGCTAGGTAAAGGCTTTCTCTCACAAATCGAGCTAAGAAAGATTATGTCATACTCCAACACGCTAAACCAGTGGGGATTGGCGAGGGCAGGTTTGTGACCACCTGCTGTTGAAACTTATCAAGCCGCCTATAAGGCTTCCAACTTGGCTTAACGACAATCACATTACGTGGTAATCGGACGGGCAACGGCTTAACGTGCCTTCTGAAGCACGGAGATGCCCGAATATGAAAATGCCACAAACGGTCACCCATTTCGGCGAACCGAGCAAAACGCTCTTTAACCTTGGTATTCTTGATATTTTTGAAATTTCATTTGCCAAATTTAATAAAATTGTCAAAGATATCATTCGTATGCTACATAATGTCATGCTGTGTAATATTCTGTTACCAATCCTTATAAATATTGTGTTTTATATAATTAGATGTGTACCTGGTTCTGTGTTTCTTCTTGGATAATGTGTTTACTTCCGTCTTTTTTTTTGTTGCGTTTGTTGCTTAATTTTATTTAGCTGAACGCACATGTTTTGGATTGCAATCCAGATCTATTGTATTACTTAGAATTAAGTGTTATGTTTGATTGTAATCTGTGTTGTGTGTCGATATAAAAATCGCTACAAACACCGCGGTCGCACAGCGCTGCGACCACCCGGCATTAGGTATTAGGTAGTTCTCGGGTATATAGTTTCGTGGAATATACGCATCGAATCTTTCAACCGATACCTTTAAATTTAACTTCTCTCTGAATGTACCTACAAAAGATAGATCTAGATATCCCAGTAACACTGACTAAACTCCGATACAAGTCGTCGAACGGTTCGCTCAGGTTCCGTCGGTGCGCGTATCAACTCGCTGTCCTCGGGGAAATATGCGACGGAATAACGTGGGTAGACTGAAACGTTGTTATTGTGTTATTTGCCGGGGTTTGGTGGACGTGGGCAGACCTTGATGTGCTTACACATTATAAAGTTGGTCGTATCGAAGTGCTTGCAAAAATCTGTGTGTGTGTGTGAATGATGTACGCCGTTGGCCGCGAGGCCTTCACAGCTTCACCGGACTAAAAGGCGAGCGTGCAACCACTACGCTCTAGCCAGCCAGAAGGGCAAGAGGCGACATACTCGAGGGCGCCTCGAAGAGGCGCCCTCGGTTGGGACAGTCGCTGTAGGGGGACGGGTGCACTACTAAGTGCACCGGTCAACCGCCGGCTATGGGAGGGGATTTACTACTACGTCGTCGTCGTCGCCCGTATTCTGAGCGGAAAGAAGGGATGACAAAGCATCGGGGGGGTCGGTGAGAACATGTCGCGGCCGGCGGTGGCGGCAGGGGTCGGGGGGGAGATCGTAGTCGGCGGTGGCTACGATTAACGGATTCGCATGGGTAGATGCGTTCGCGAAGTGACGTGTTGACGCCTTTTCAATAAAGGCGCGAATAGGTTCGAGACCTAGATCGGAGTGGAGGTCGACGTTCCGTACGAACCAGGGGGCTCCTACGGCTTTACGGAGGAAGCGGTTTTGAACCACTTGGAGTTTATCGATGTGAGAGGGGGCCGAATGCCCGAACACAACACACGCATAAGTCATGATGGGTCGAACGCAAGTTTTGTAAAGTGTCACCTTATTTCTAAGGGACATTTTACTCCGCTTGCAGATTAACGAATGGAGACGACCGAGCACAAATGATGCTCGGTGACGGACCCGCTTGATGTGCGGGCCGAAGGACATGGTACTGTTTAGGGTGACCCCTAGATATTTGACCTCTTTGACCCAGGGAATGGGTCGGTCGAACATGGTCACTTGGCCGAGATTACTTCTAGGGCGGCGCAGGGAGTGGCGCGGGGTGGCACCCCTGGAGAAGAACACCGCAGCGCTCTTGTCCGGGTTCACCTCAATACGCCACTTCCTGAACCAATTCCCTAGGGAATTGGCGGATGCCTGAAGGTGTCTGGTAATGAAACCCTTATTCCTATGCGAGACGTAGAGAGCGGTATCATCCGCGAATAGGGCTAGATGCGCCTTACTCGAACGAGGAATGTCGTTCGTGTAAAGGCTAAACAGGAGCGGAGAGAGAACTGAGCCCTGTGGGACTCCAGCACTGATGGAGTGGGAAGTGGAGCGCGTCATTTCGACGCGATAACGGAAGGCGCGATTCGACAAGAAGTCTCGTAAGATGAGCACGAGTCTGTCCGGCACACCCAATTGGTAGAGCTTGTAGATCAAGCCGTTGTGCCAGACTTTGTCGAATGCCTTCGCGACATCTAGGAAGAGGGCGCCCGTGTAGATTGGTTTGGGTCTATTGAGACCGGAGAGGATGTGCTCCGTGATGCGGTGCACTTGGTGGACGCAAGAGTGTTTGGCTCGAAAGCCAAACTGCTCGTCGATAAGGATACCCCTGGACGTTACGAAGTCCTTGAGCCTCGCCAAAAGGAGGCGTTCGTATATCTTGGCCAGGGAGTTGAGGAGACTGATAGGGCGGTAGCTCGCGGGGAGATTGCGAGGTTTGCCGGGCTTGGGAATGCCAATGACGTCCGCCTCCTTCCACTTAGCGGGGAAGGTGCAGTTCGTCATGGCGGCGTTCAAGATGGCCACCAAGAGGCAGATGAGTTGGGCGGGCAGGCATTTCAGAACGCGATTCGAAATACCGTCAGGGCCGGGGGCTTTTTTAGATTTAAGACCCATAATCACATCTTCGACCTCCGTTTGCGTGATAGGAGGCAAGGAATCGACGGGGGGGAGGGATGCCCTGCGCTCGACTTCCCTGTCTACCGCGTCGACGTGGGACTGGTCGACGGACTGAGAGCTGGGGGCGCACTGGCTCTCGAGGGAGTCGGCGAGAAGCTCGGCCTTTTCGTCGTCGTCGAAGGCTGGGGGCGCTGCGCCTGAAGGCCGGGACAGCGGGGGCAAATCAGTCGTGGAGTCGGATTTGAGGCTACGCGCCAGCTGCCAGTAGGCCAGATGCGACGGCGCGATGCCCTCTAGGAGGACACCCCACCGTTCTTCCCGGACCTCCGCGACACGACGCTTTACCTCTCGTTGTAAAGCGCGCATCCGGGCCCGATTGGCTTCGGTGGGGTAGGAGTCGTACGCTCGGATGGAAGCATTCTTGGAACGAATGAGATCCCTAACATCGTCCGGCAGTCGAAAGCGGTTGAGGTAGAGATCTTCCGCCTCGACTTGCTTGGACGATCGACTGACAGCCGATCGGATGTGCTCGGTGAAGGCATCTACGGCCTGATCAGTGTCCTGAGGGGACGGGATGGAGTCCGAGCTGAGAGGCAGGGGGGGAGGGTCGGCATCCGCCAAGGCCGTGCTTAGCGCATGCCAATCCACCACCGTCTTTTTGGGTCGCTGAGGGGCGGAAGGGGGGGAACCGAGTCTCATGACTACAGGTCGATGGTCAGAGTCGAGTTCCTGGACTACTTCCAAGGAGTGCAGCCGCAGGGTGACACCCTTCAGAAGCGCCATGTCCAGGACGTCGGGTCGGTGATTGGGATTGTTAGGATAGTGGGTAGGGTGCATGGGTGCGATGACGTCAAAGTCGAGAACGTCGACCAGGGCGTCAAGGCTCCTACCGTTAGGGGAAGTGGTGAGACCGTTCCAGGCCACGTGTTTGCTGTTGAAGTCGCCCGCCAGAATGACGGCGCTTCCCAGATTGAGGAGTGCTTCAAAGTCACTCCTGAGAACGGATTTAGTGGGGGAAAGGTAAACGGAGGCGATCACGATGGGCTGGTGCCCCGTGAGAGAGACGCGACAGACCGAGGCTTCGATGTTGGTGAGCGCGGGGGGATCGAGAGGGATGCAGTGCAGGGACCTCCTGTAGTAAATGAGAGTACCGCCTCCGCGGGAGCCGATTCTGTCATTGCGCACGAGGTTGTAGTTTGCGATCCTAGGATCGCGTTGTGCGGGCTTCAGGAAGGTTTCCTGCACGAGGAGGATATCAAGTTGGTGATCTCGGAGGAAATCAGCAACCTGATCTCGCTGGGAGCGAAGGCCATCGGCGTTAAAGAACGCCAGGGATAGGTTGTGGGGCTTTAGGCGGGGAGATCGTAGATCCATTATTGGGTGCGGGGGGGTTGGGTTTTGAGGGACGCCAGGACGTCATAGACGTCCCTGTATTCCGCGGCCAGGAGAACCTGGTCCGCCAAGTTGGTGGCGGCGCGGAGACGAAGGGCGAGTTCGCGGACTCTGGGGAACAGTGCGGGGCTTATAACCGCCGAGACGCTCAGGGAACAGTGCGGGGCTTATAACCGCCGAGACGCTCAGCAAAAATCTGTGTCGATGTGACTTAGCACTTAAAAAGTTGGTGGATGTCATGAAATGATAAACGTTTTTAAGTTAAAACAAGAGTTTATTTGTCTGCTGTCAGTCTTATATAATTGCAACATATTCGGCAGGGGGTTATGGCTAGCAAAAAGATGAAAAATGTTATTATCGCAAATTATTTATTGATAGAAAGATTTTTTTATAAGAGACTTTATCGTTAAAATGCTAACGGCAGTAACGACTAATTCCAATATTCTATCATCGTGGCTACACCCTTAAGCTATGGTTTTAGGAAATAATTTCAGCGAAAGGTAGATATAGTTTTAAAAAGGTTAAAATTAACCAAATATATTTAGAAATTACTAGCTGTTGCCCGCAGCTACACACGCGTTTATTTTGTAATTTGATGTCGGTTCTTCTGGAATAGCACAGATCCTGTAAATTATTCCGAGACCTAAGACACCTCCATACAAAGTTGCTTTAAAACCGTTCAGCCGTGTTAGTATGGTGAAAAAAACTATCCTGCTGGAATCAGCATTTTTCCGAGATAAAAAGTAACTTAAAATCTATCTATATCATCACGCCAAATCCCTTGCGGGGTAGGCAGAGAGTACAAAGTTCCAACAGGTTCTTTCCTTGCAGAACTTTCTGGTTTCCTCCACTCTCATAGTAACCTAAAATAATCTCTGAAAAGTCCTCCATCTACCAGTAACATTCCATTCAAAATCTGTTCCGCCGAAGATTAGTACTGACAAACAAACAGACAAAGAAAAATTAAAAAAAAACTGTTTGGGTTTTATTATGGTACCATATGGTACAAATAGCCATATGAGCTTAAGAAAAAATCAGATCGACACATAAATTCTATCTATTAGTATTCCCGTGTAGGAATCGTACTTGCGACTATTTGATAAAGTAAGTTGAGTTGTCCACGTTTTAACGCATAAATCAAGCCACCATCGTTTTGCAAAAGTATTTAAAAGGTAACTTTAAAATTAGTAAATTTTTGTTATAGAACAATGTAGTCGATCATTTCTCCATCAACAGGTTACGTCTTATTTCGTACAGAAAGTCTTTGTAAAATATGAACTAAACTATAGCACGATTTTATTAAACGCTAACGCCATCTCTTAGAAAAACACATACTTTATACACAATACCTAGGTACTTTCTTTCTGAAAAGGACTACCAGTTTATTTATTTATTATCATAGTTATTGGTAAAATTACTCTGATGGAAACCTTCTCTGCCTGCCCTGGTAACATCTGAAGTAATATATGAAAAAAGTACACGAATGGTCAGTATCGCGCACCGATGTGTTCTTTTTTATTATATGAAAGCTAAGTATGCAACACAGTTTTGTCAGTATATTTCATGTCAGTTTTCTCGTAAGAATACACCGTTCATGATCATGATCTGGCATGTTTAGGTATCTTAAACGAACTAATATGCAAAATTTCATGCCCGGGTCATTCATCATTGAAAAGTTGACTCCCGAAGGGACAATCCTAACTGCATCATCAGTTCGTGCAACAAATCGTATCTAAATATCTAAATTAAATGTGTATAAACAATTTTGAGCGCGTGCTTTTAACCATTGAAAAGTTTATTCGTAAGGAGACGAACCCGAGCGCAATATCTGTAGGCGAAATCACACATTTTAACGTAACATTGCAGCTTTTGACTAATCATAATTAAAATGATAAGTTTTATGGTTATTCCGCGATAATCCGGGATTGTTTGTTTCTTCCGGGATGAAAAGTATCCTAGATTTTAATAATAATAATGTTTATTTGCTGAGAAAAGACATTACAGACATACAATTTTAAAACTAAATATATAATACAGTACTTAACCAGGAAATTAACAAAAATTAGTCTTCAATACTAAATAAAAAAATAACAAAAGGTGAGGCTTCCTAAGTTAGGGTATAAGTTATAACCATACCAAGTTTCATTGAAATCGGTACTTTTTGCGTGATTGAAACACAAAGAGACAGACGGACATAAAGACGGACAGACAGATAATCTATCTATCTATCTATAACCTCACGCCAGATCCCTTGCGGGGTAGGCAGAGAGTACAGAGTTACAACAGGTTCCTTCCTTACATAGCTCTCTTCATTATTCTAGTTTTATCTATCTATCTATCTATAACCTCACGCCAGATCCCTTGCGGACAGATAATAATTCCAAAAAAAAGTGTTTCGGCCTCTATATCGATAAGGAAATGTATCTATCTATATCATCACGCCAGATCCCTTACGGGGTAGGCAGAGAGTACAGTTCCAACAGGCTCTTTCCTTACATACCTCTCTGGCTTTCTATCTATCTATCTATAACCTCACGCCAGATCCCTTGCGGGGTAGGCAGAGAGTACAGAGTTCCAACAGGTTCTTTCTTTACATACCTCTCTGGCTTCCTCGACTCTTATAGTTTGTCTCATACACGCTCGCCGGTTACGGAGACTCTTGACTTTTCCATCAGATAAGACTCGGTTTATTTGGTCGTGGTAAGATAGTCTAGGTCTTCCCCGGTACCTGCATCCTTCCACTTTCACATTGTATATCTGTTTTGTCATTCTTTCCTCTGGCATTCTTTCTATATGTCCGAACCAACGGAGCATGCCCTTTCTCATCTTTACACCGATACTATCTTTCATACCTACTCGCTGTCTTACTATGCTGTTGCTAATGCGGTCGGTCAGCTTCACACCGCACATCTTCCGCAGAGCTCGCATTTCTACCGCATTTATCCTACTTTCATTCTCCTTCTTACATACCCAGCTCTCGCTACCATATAACAGCGTTGGGACAAGAACTCCGTTATGTATGGCCAGCTGCGCCTTATGGCTTAAGTGCCGGCTCCCGAGTAGCTTTCCCATCGCACCATTCACTCTGTTCCCTGCACTCACTCTTCTCTCTATGTCAGCGGTGTATTTCCCATCCTTACTGAAGGCGCATCCAAGATATACAAACTCATTCACTTGCTCCAGCACATTGTTACCAACCACAATCCTTACATCCGTTCTGGTTTCTTCCCTTTCAAAAACCATAATCTTGGTTTTCTTCACATTCAAGTGTAAGCCATTGATCATGCAGTCGTCTTTCATAACTGTGACTAGTGTTTGCAGATCAGTGGCTGTTGGCGCTATTAAAACCGCGTCATCTGCATAAAGTAGATGGTTTACCACTAAGTCACCCATTTGTACACCTTCATTCATCGCTTTCAGTCTTTGGAAATGTACCTCAATTTAAATATTCAAAAAATATTCAATGTGCAGATTCGGCTCGGATATAGTTTTATTATATGTATAGATATAGATTGTGAAACTTTTGGAGTGATACTCGGTAGATATTATAAAGCGTTCTTACAAAAACAGTTATCCAACCGTGGTCAGGTAATTTTCCATCCCGCATCAAAAGGAATGAACATCATTTATATACCGCCAATTAACAATATTTACCTCCAAAACATATCGCAACAATACGCCCGCGCTGTTATTACATAATTACCGTAAAATTACACGAACGGGGCGAGCACGCAAGATTGTTTACTTCATTACATCAACCGGGATAATCACGGTCCTGGGGGTTGGGGGCGGCACCGGGCCGGGTCGGGCCCCGGCTCAATTGGATTAATTAAACTTTTAATAGATGTGAAATTGTCGGCAATGGGAAATAAATAGCGGAAATTTGAAAAACCTGTCGTGTGAAATTAGATTAGAGAGCACTCAATCAACTTGATTTGGCTCCCGTAGACGAGTCATATATCTTGTTTTGTAGATACGATCAAATGTTATAAGGCGCAGTGAAAAAACAGCATATCATAATTTGTCTAGTAACGTCAACGCTTGTAATCACTTTATTACCGGTGTTTCAGGTTTAAGTTGACTTACAGAGGAGTATTTTTAACCGACTTCAAAAAGGAGGAGGTTCTATGTTCGGTTGTATGTATGCTTTTTTTTTTTTTTTTTTTTTTTTTTATGTATGTTCAGCGATATTTCCGTCAATTGTGGACCGATTTTGATAATTTTTTTTGCATTGGGTTCAGTATATCTCCAAGGTGGTCCCATATTAATTTTATTGACATTGGACCTTGGACTTAGAAGATACACCAGGGAACTCCTTAACGACAAACAATAGGCATGTGTAAATTGGGATATTATGGGTATTACGTCAATCCTATAGGTACCCTACTATAGAATTCACTGGTCACTTAAAATTTTAAAATAAAAATCTTTTATAAAAAAAGGTAAACCGACTTCAAAAAGCAAAAAAATAAATATTTGAAGTCGGTGCCAAGTAACCGACTGCACCAACCAGCACCGACTTCAAATATTTATTTTTTTGCTTTTTGAAGTCGGTTTACCTTATTTATAAAAGATTTTTATTGACCTCCTGCTTCATTATTTCATGTCTTTGCTTGACTTCCAAATCGTAGGTTTAGAACAGATGAACTATTACCAACACTTGTTCTTTGTCGAATAATGTGCATTGCGATCACCAGGTCTTGGGTTCAAATCCTAGGTCGGATATATGTAGTTTTTCTATCAAAAAGTACATTTCAAACTAGAGCGAGACACCAGGACAAACTTTGCTTGGTACCTTCAAAAACAAAATTGTTACACAGCAGTGCATTTGCCATGGCCCCAAAAATTTATAATAAAATTCCGTCCACGATCCGCATAATAAACAAAAAACCAAGCTTCAAAAAGGCTCTTCGTAGCTTCTTGATTGATAAATGTTATTACACAATTCAAGAATATATGGAAGATAAACAATAACACTCCGATTTGTTCGACCTAATTAGAATTTTTGACATATATATATAATGACATAATACATACCTAGATTTTTATAAGTATTTTAGCGATATGAGTAACTTTGTATGCCTTTATGGCGGGACATAGAGATCTGTAACCCTATTATTAATTACCACTCACTTGTACCTATTGTTCACAAATAAAGACATTGAATTGAATTCGCCGAATATAAAAAAAAAAAAAGTTCCCAGTATCAGTCCGGAGTCTTAAAATGCCAACTATATGGCAATAGGTTTGCGTTCGTATAACATAGGTGCGAACATCTTCGGCGAAAAGTTGGTGTACACAGTACACCTCTATTATTGTTTTGACTATATTTTATTTGTTTTTTTCTTTGATAAATAATGAATCCTACCAATGTAGAGTTCAGATCAACCACACCAAGATGACCTCTTTTTATATCGGGGGTGTTTATAAATTGCGATGTACAAGGCACGTACGCTGTATGTTCGTTTATAAGACGTCCCACAATGAAACGCCGCTGGCCCGAGGTCGGCGCCCCGCGCGCAGGAACGCACCCCCATCCCCGAACGACACGGCATCAAACACATAGCGCGCGCTGACAAATAAAACCGCTGATACAATTGGCGCATCTGCGGGCCGCGAAAACATACGGATGAAGCGAAGCGGTGAGCACGAAGATCTACTTATTATTGTTAAATTGAAGTATATTGTATGCATTAATAACCCTGGAACACGAGGCAATATGTAGTGATTCAGCTTATTCTAGATATCCATATTTTAGAAAATGTCCATTGGTCGTCCCAGATATCGCTGGACGGACGTGCTCGAGACGAATCTCCGTAAGCTCCAAGTCGGTGACTGGCTGAAATTGTGTAGTAGCGCAAGAAGTGGCGGAAACGTAATAAGAATATTTTACAAAAACGATGTCAAACAACACCCGTATCAAGTTATGTCAATCACTAGAGGTTTTCTTTTAATGTTTAACTAATTTTTTTTTTATTTGTTTGCAGGCCTAGACGGGAGAGCTATGTATTTATAAATAAAAATGGGGGGCAGGATTAGTCTGTTGAACGTGACTCCAAATAATTTCTTTGAACTTTGTAGATCCCTTTGTAAATCCCACTACTTAAGTAAAGCTTAATACAACATAAATCGGAGGCTTACAATCGCGCCGCCTCCTATGGAAGCCCATGTGTCTCGCGGCCTCGCGCGCCGCTCCGGCTCATCTATCACTCGGTAATCCCGGCGCAATTGTACTGTATCCCCCTCACCTCCTCATGTATCCCCCGTGAGTCCTATTCACACAAGCCGCGATACAATCTAATTTAAAAAAATATATATGTTACATATGAAGTTTGTTCTTTTTGTCGTTTTTGGGTCAGAACTAGCGGTAAAATTAAGTTTTCGGAAAGTGGGTAACCTAAATTCTAAATACAGAAATTTATCTGCCAATATTTTAAAAACAAGGGTATAATCCTACGAAACTAATATTAAAAATGTGAAAGTTTGTATGTTTAGATGGTTGGATGTTGGTTACTCAAACACGCAAAAACGGATGAATGGATTTATACTGGTTTATAAAATCCAGTTAATGAACTAGGCATTTTTTTAAGATCCTTTGTTAGTCTAAGTATGGATTGAATGTTATCTATATACATATAGAACACAACATTTTTGAACTAAATGTTATTAGTTTAAGCCTCATTTTTATTTTTAATATTCCGTTCATCATTGCAGTTTTTTTATATTACTCCTTTACATGAATTCAAGCACGTAGCAATATCAAAGGTTTCGATATACCCATCAAGCACTACAAACAGCACTTGAGGCTATTGTTGTTGGAGAATTGACTATTAAAAAACAATGTCCCTTATGATAACCCTATATCTACACTATATAATATTTCTATTATTTATTATAATGAAATTCGCTGACAAACCAATCTTCAAAAAACTCGAAGGGCTGAACTTGCTCTCTATCACCCAAATGCAAGAGAAAAGCCTCCAGTTTTTTTTTCTGAAAAAATACACATAATTTGTCAAGACTTAATTGTTAGTTAATCTTAAACGTATTCTTAATACTAAAATATAAATTTGGACTGCATCCCATAACGGTAACACACTTAAATGATTTTTTAAAGTTGGAAATTTTTTTAAGGTTTCATTACTGAAGCACTTACCCTACTAACTTTTAATACATTTACTAATTTTACACCCAAAACAATCAATCACTATGAAATTCTGACCATAAATATCAAAGATATTCTGTATCACAACATTACCGTTTTGAGGCAGCGAACGTTATAATAATTGCAAGAGAAATTACACCAGAATGGTCTTCTAAATATTGCTATTCTCCTTAAGAGATCCGTAAATTATAAAAAAACAACTTACAAATGAGACGCAAGTACATCATCCAGTAGTATTAGCTGATTCTAATCAGATAATACTACTGGATGGCCGCTAAGATATTCCGAGTGCTCACAAGCGCAAGCGGCGGGAATCCGCCGACACTCCGCTTTCTAAATGTTTGATAGGAAATATAAAAGCACAGGCTCAAACTCAAATAATTTATTTTGTATAAGCCCTGCGGGGGCGCTTACAAATAGTCAATTTACATTTTTTTTAAATCTAATTTAACTACAAATCTACCACCGGATCGGAACGCGGCCCCCACTGAGAAGATCCGGCGAAGAAACTCAGCGTGATGGCTTTTTTTATTTAATTCTCATTCTCTTTTTTCCTTTAAATTTTTTATCATATTGTGTGGATACATTGTTTAGGTTACAATTAAATAGCTTACAATCTGGCTCCAGTGTGATGCCGTGCGACCGAGATATGCGACTAATGAACTTATTTATAAAGAGTGTCTGAAGGATTCCAGATGGACCGGTCCCCACAAGCAGCACCCGTTCACGAGTATGACTACTGGAACAGCCATCACTCCCCTCGACCATATTGGAGGGAAGGGAGTGACCCGCCCCAGACAGCCACCGCAAGCAAAGACATTATAGTGAGCATGACCAAACCAGAACCCCAGAGACAGTGGTCAGACTGGGTCTACCAAGCAGCAATACCCCAAGCACGTCAGGCACAACACGCTACGCTTTAACATAATACGCTTACATGTACGCTTTAATTTCAAAAGAAAATTAAATAGCAATACAAAATAATATGGCACTTCAATCCCACGCGGTCCTATCTTCTATGTAATCTGAGATTTTGTAATATGCTTTCTTACAAAATTTAGCCTTAATTATGGTTTTAAATTTATTAATTGGTAAATCTCGAATATCGTGGGGAAGTTAAAAAAACGTATACACTGGCCCATAAACGAATTGCTGATTCTGTGGAGACGCGTGACATGTACAGCGAGATTGTTTTTATTCCGAGTATTTACAGTATGGGTGTCACTTAATTTTTTAACTTGTCGATATTCTTTTTGTATATAACAAGTTTTCATATATAAATATAACAGGGATATAACAGATAGAACGTTAGAATGTTTATTTCCTTAAATTTATCTTTAAGAGATTCTTTAGGAGCTAGATTGTAGATGGCTCTAATGGCCCTTTTCTGCAGTATAAATATAATATTAAGGTCTGCAGAGCTCCCCCATACCAAATTCCATAGGACATGGTACTATGAAAATAACTGAAATAAACGATTCTAGCCGTTTCTACGTCGGTTAGGAGTCTAAATCTTTTAACTGCTTATGCTGCCGAACTTAACTTACTCGATAATTTATGAATATGTTCGCCCCATTGTAATTTGGCGTCTATAGTAATACGTAGAAATGAAGTTGATTCAACAAGATCTAACTCGACTCTATTTAGTTGTACACTTGTTCCTACTTACCTCACGTTAGGTGTCGAAAAGTTGCTGCACTTAGTTTTCTTCTCATTGAGTAGGAGATTATTGACTTCAAACCAATACACAACTTTGGAAATTGCTCTATTCACATCGTCATAACTTTGTAATTGTCTCTTAATTTTAAAAAAGAAAGATGTATCATCTTCGACAAAAGTATTTTGTGATTGTCCCCTACGAAGTAAGGTAAGTCATTAATGTGTATTTAAAACAGGAATGGTCTGAGGATGGAACCTTGTGGAACGCCCAAGGTGACCACAGATCCGTCAGATCTCTTCCCGTTGATATCAACCCTCTGAATTCTGTCATTTAGATAACATGACCACCAGGAGATTGAGAGCACTGCTTCGGCTTGAACCGAAAGCGGCTCAGCCGTTCAGCGTAATGAGCGCCAGACCTTTTTGCTGACATAAATATTTGCTGATATGTAGCGAGTGGATCGCGGCTGGTTTCTGGATCCAATCGACCATAGCACTTCAGTTATGATCACTTATGCAAATATGTTAATATGCATCATCGTACCAGTAAATATGTGTGATTTTGTGTCAGAGCTTATCTAAGGCAAACGGAATTAAATTACATCTAATTAGTGCATATTCTGTCATTTAAATCTGTTAGAAATTTCGCTTTAGAAATCTTGTCTTTAGTTATTCATATTTAGTAATATATCAGTGTAGACAAAATCCTGTTCTAAGAAAAGAAATGGGCATCTAGTGGCTATATAAGCTTACTACAATAAATTAATAGAATAGAAATGGACCCAGAATCGAACCCTGGAGCACGCCCATTGTCACATTAGAACCGGGAGATAGCTACTGTTTTATTTGAAGTGGAGGTTTTATATAAAATGTCCTCCATTAATCACTCGAAATCATCATAAGGTAAAGAAGGAGGTCTGTATATGCACACAACAATGAACTGCTCAGACTCAATACATGCAACTTCTATAACTCTTTCAACAAATAGGCTCACCATGTCCTTACGTTTTTTAAATTTAATATTATTATTTATGATTATTAAAGAGCCACCATGTATCATACTAACTCTGCTGAAAGAGCTAGCAACCTGGTGATTTGAGAAATTGATCATGATCTGGTTACTTTTAAGCCAATCTGTAATACAAAGAATATCTATTTTAACAAATGAATATCTATTTTTTATAATTCACAAAAGTGATGTCTAACGGCTTCTGTAAAAGGTTTTATTTATCTTTCTTCCTTTTAGGCTCTAGTTTTTATGACATCCGTGCCTACTTTCGAGGTATATCAAAAGTGACTGTATTTACTACTCATTAAGTACACAGGAAGCAGTCACAAGAACAAAAGTTGAAGCTAACATTTACTGGAACAACGCACAATATAAGCATCAAGGCATCCGCAACTTGGGAGCTGTTTGTTGTTCTTTCGAACTCCGCCGCTAGTTTCAGGTAAAATAAATGAATAATTCCCATTAGCTGCGGCGGGTGTTTAATTTAACTTCATGCTCGCGCCTCGCGGGGCGGCCAGAGACAATGGAAACTGTCGACAACAAGCTAACATACTCTTGCTCAGGGAAACTTATTCCCGGTGAGGTTGTCGTATTGGATACTGCCTTTATTAACAAACATTTTCTTATATAATATTTCATACAAGTTAATGTTGATCATGCCCGCTAAATAACGGTGAAAACTGCAATTTGACCTCAAATCAAATTGCAGTGCCTACACAATCATCCAGCCTATTGTGTCTCATTGCTAGACAAGAGCTTTCACAAACTGAGGTGAGACAGAATAAGTCATACTGATGATACATGATGATACATACATGATGATGATGATAGTGAAGTTTTTGCGACTCCAATGTACAAGGAGCCCCCTCCTTCTATTTTAACACTACTTACATCAATACGACTCCCAGTCCCAAATTTACAAAAAAGTATTTTTTTACCTCTTTTTATATTAGTCTTTTAATAAATAAAGGTGTTTTATGAATAATTAATAGATCTGTGTTTCTGACGTTCCCGAGGCAGCTGTATCATTTACCAACTCAATCTAGCGAACCAATATTTATGCTATTAAAATCTGTTGTCGTCTGTCTCTCGTTGTAGCTATGGCTCTGCGCAAATAACCTTCACAGTGAACGAATGCACAATTTTATTAATTATTTACCTTAAGTACTACTCCGCTTGTTCATTCACTTTTCAATTTCAAATTGGAGTACTTTCTCCATAGATTGTCTTTACCATTACGGACACTCTTGACTACTTTATCTCACTGAATTACTATTCAAGATTTTTAGATATGAGTGGACAGCCCCGGTCAACATGTTATTTTTTAACAAAATTGGGGTGTAAAAGATTTCCGTGTGTGTCGCTCAAAGCCGATCTTCATGGCGATCTTCGGGGGGAAGCCTGCAGTGGACTTGTTTCGGCTGATGATAATGATAAGATATGGTATCGAATTCAAGCTCATTACCGGGACATCCTGCACGGGAGTCGATTGCGTGGCAAAACAAATGTGTGGTGGGAAGTACCATCGGCACCTGCGCCGCTCCTTCCACCTCCCCACACCTTTCCCCCCTCACCCCCGCGACACTGGCCACCACACGCCCTTGTTTGCTGTACGACTGGGGACAAGAGAGCTAATTGAAAACTGTAATTAAAAGAACATAAGAGAAAATATATCTTTAGAAGTACCTACTAATACAATGATACGTTATTCTTATAGTAATCTACGATGCTATCAAGACCTTAAATCTGAAAACTAGCTTAAGTTAGTAGTTAAATTAGATTAAAAAAAAATGTTATTGACTATTTGTAAGCGGACCCATAGGGTTTATACAAAATAAATTATTTAAGTTTAAGTTTGAGTCTAATTCCGTTGCAGTGCAGATAATGACAAATAATAAAAGGTGAGCCTATTAAGTGCGTTCCTATGATCGTATTAATATAACATATTATATGAGCATTCCAAGTAACTTGCTCATAGTTTTCCAACAGTTCCTTGAGAGAAATAGTAGGCACACACTAAGTACTCAGACATTTCACATTTTTACCTAAGGAGTTAATTCTTATATCAGCATACTCGCGGCAATGAGCAAAAAAATGGGCTTCAATCGGGACCTGTTATATTCTTACGCTAGTTTCACGTTCACCCCTCTCTAGGGTAATATCCATTTCTGCACAAATAACCAAAATATAAGCCAACCAAAATATAAGATAAGAATTGTTATAACGAGCCATAATTATTGCTTGTTAATTGTCCCACTACTGGAAAAAGGCCTCTCCACTTTGTCCAATCTCTGTTATTCGCTATCTCAGGCTAGTATATGTATTAGCCTGAGATAGCGAATAACACACACCGTTAAGTGCGTAATACACACGCCTATATTCACCAAGAGGAAGTGGCAGCAATATACTCACTACCTCGGCTAGTTTCTTACAAAAGTATCCAGTTCATTCCATATGTCTGTTTGGGCCTACCGCGTTGCCGTTTTCTATATCAAGGAGATCAGGTGATGTAATTTTGGCCCTTTGATCGTTTGTCATGCGGCAGATGTCCAGCCTAGTCCCACTTAATCGCGGCATCTTTTTGACTTCGATAAATTTTCTTCATTGAACTGGGCTTAACAATTGCGACAATGGCGACTGCAGTAATACTTCCGATTGAATGTCTCACCGCTGGCTGCGCGGGAGCAAGTTGTTGCTACTCGGGCAGCCCCCGGGAACCACTTCATGGAGCGTTGGAGGTTTGCTCTCACAGTGTTGTGGCGATGATTCTGGATTTCTATGGATTTTGGGATTATATTTTCCATCTAGCCAGGGAGGTCTATAAGGAAAGAACCTGTTGAAAAACTGTACTCTCTACCTAACTCGCAAGCAATCTACCGTTATGACATAGATTGATAAGTCTCTTCTATTCGCTGTATCCCCGTGGCACAACGTATAATACTATAGGAGATTTTCCTTTCCCGTGACACTAATATATTTCATCACGCCAGATGGCTTGCAGGTAGACAGAAACTCTATATCATCACACCAGATTCATTGCAGGGTAAGCAGAGAGTTTAAACTTCGAACAGGTCCTTTCCTTACAGATCTCTCTTGCTTCTTTCGCTCTAATAGATTAAATTTTATATTACGATAACTTTCTACTCATATTGATTCTGATTGAGCTTGTGACTATTGATTATCAGAATCATTATCAGAAACTGGGGACAAGTGGACCAGTTGAAATTACTATTCAACTATTCGTCCATTTATTTCACTAGGTATTTGTACTGCACAAAAATTGACATTCAACCCTATGAGCATGAGTTAATTGGTTTAAGCAAATGATATTTTGTAGTTTTCCCTAATACGGGAAGGGTCATTGTAAAGCTTTGTGTATAAACCTGTAATTGGTGTTTTGTTACACTTTTATAAAATGTTTTTAGAAGCAGGTTTTCCAACAAACTAAATAGTAATATCCCGATTTTCTATCGTGACAAGCTGGCAACACTATCCATTTCCAGTACGAGCCCCGGTGAAGAGAACACGCCATTGTACGTCGCGACATGCTCTCACAATGGCCCGTGGAACGGCCGCGGCCGGGAACGAACCCGCGCCTGCACACGCCATTGTGCCCGCCGCACTCAATGCACGCTGCTCAAAAGCAACACCACAATGAGTAATCAGTACGAGTGATCATTCCGTTTTTTTCATTCAGCCGCATGTTGTATTTGGTAAGATAAAGACGTGTAGCTTCCGCATATTAGAAAAACACATTTCCTTGACTTCGTGTGGGTATATTTATCTATATCACTACACCAGATCCCTAGTGGCGTAGGCAAAGAGCACAGAGTTCTGACTGTTTCTTTCCTAACAGACCTCGTGTATATTAAATAATAATATAAAAAGAACGTGAAAAGGCTGCTTGGATATTCTCCCTCCTATATATTCTATTGAAATAGGGTCTTCTTTACATCATGTTAGACGATCAGTGTCGGGTTGGGGAAGATGAAGTATCTATATCTTACTTTATCTGCTTAAATAAATATTTCGACATAATACCAAAAACACTGCCACGCCGTTATTCCCCAAGCGGGGATGGTAGAGGTGTACTGTGTACACCCACTCTTCACCGACAATGTTAGGTCCCATGTAATAGGACACAACACCAGGCTCCGCAATGACACTGAAAATTTTACCATCGAAAAATTACTTGTCCCGATCTAGGATTCGAACCCGTGTTCGCCACCAGTCCAACGAGGCAGTCGAGTCAGACATAATATCTAATTCAAACAAAGTGGAGCGGTGACCTGGTGAAGGTAGTGGGCAAGGACTAGAAGTGTATAGCAGGTGCTAAGCCGGCAGTTCTGGACATCTTTGTGGCAGCCCTTGTCCTGCAGTGATGATGATGATGAATGTCTATTTGCTCACAAATGATTAACTATTACAGAATAAATAACATATATTCGTACATACTAAAATGTCCTCATTTGTAGTGAGGTATAGATAATATTTACCCACACACAATATGTATGATAAGTTCCCGTTAGCTCCCCGCCATGCGTCGTGGAGTGGCCGGCAGAACAAACACATATTTCTCGCAAAGTAAACACGCACATCAATCGTTATCTACGATGGAAGGAAAACAACCCGCACCCCGGCTAAATAGCCTTACAACAAGGATTTGATGTGCTGTGGAAAGATTTTAGCTTCCTTGCAAATCCCACTGGCGATCCAACTTAATTATGTCAGTTTGTCTATGTCTTTACTATAGAACTATAGATTAACGAAGCACAGTCACGAGCAATATATGTGATTATAAACATGGCGCAACTGTGACAACAAGAATCAGTTGTCACAGTAACACCATGTTTTTTATAAAGACTTATACACCGTCACGCCTACATTCCCTAAGCGAGGCAGAGGTGTACTGAGTACACCCACTTTTCGCCGACGATGTCAGGTCCCATGTAATACGGGGAGAACCTATTGCCATATACCGGGCATAATTCCAGACTCCGGACTTGTACTGGGAAGTTTTCTTTAGAAAAATTACATTTGTCCAACCTAGGATTTGAATCCAGGACCTCGTGATCAAAACAGAGATGTGCTTTGTCACTGGACTGACGTTGCAGTCACTTTTAGCACTTTATCATAATAAAGACACTATGGTGAAGTATAAAATCATCATGATCAGCCAAAACGCATCCACTGCAGGTCAAAGGCCTCCCCCGAAGATCGTCACGAAGACCGGCTTTGTGTTCTATGCATCCAGCATTTACCTGCGACATTCACCAGGTCTTGAAACCTTGAAGAGGGGCCTGCCCCCCCGACTAGAGGCTAAAATGCCTAAAAATTATTGCGCTCTGCAAATCTTAACAAAGACCAAAACTGCACCACCCGACACTAAATATGTATACCTATTTGTTTCGCCCTACATTACCTCTAATACAAAGAAGGGTTCGACCCAATATACTGTGGGCATAAATAAAGAATTTCTCATAACAACGTTATTTTTGTAATTCCCCTTGCTCCGGGAATGAAACACAAACAGATGGTTTAGCACCGGACGGTTAAATGGCGATGGGTGGCCATGAAACATCAACAAATGCCAGTCTTATAAATTACGGACTACTTATTTATTTATTAATACAGATAATATTAATCTACTTACGTGAACAAAATAAGACAGAAACAAATTAAACGAACGGAATACAAATAAAGAAAAGACAAACACATTCATTCTATTCCCTCACAAATCGCAAAAAATACTTTTGGCTCCGCGGGGAATATATCCTTAAGATTCACAGACTCCTGCGGACGCGACTAAAGTATATGGCACTTTTTCTATAGTAAAACCCCTTCATGCTAGCCTTTTTTGACAAGGCAATAGGCCGAATCTCCAAACGGAACCTACCCGAGCCCCTTATATTGCTTTATTTTCAGAACACGTCTTTGGGAAATGAAAGATAATCCTCGCGCACTCTCGAGGTGCCACTGGCGGCGTAGAACTATTTACGTCCCTGTCCTCATCGGGATGGCTCCATGAACTGGACGAGCAAGGCTCACACCCCACACTCTAATTGAATCTACCTATAATTTGCTAAGCATATCCAAACATCGTGAGGACCGCAATGCAGTAAATTTAGACTAAATCTGCACACATTCATCTGCTGTCTCGTCCATTTTTGATTTACACTTTTCCACTGGATCTATATTCGCAATGACCAAACGCGGTGCGTTACGATAACTTCGTGTAATGATATTCTATATGCCGCTGGAGTACCACTGAACGATCATTCGCGGAGTTATAGATAGTTATGTGATTATTTAGTGAACAGCCCAGAATGGCTTGCAAACACAGTTTTCTTTGGTAATTATTGGCATCGGTAGAGCTATCTCCCGGCTGATAGCCGCAAATTGAGAGTAATTGATAACCGACATCCCCTGTCCTGATATTATCACTTTGGCTCTCGCGGCTTCGGGGACGCCTGATTGGATCGAGGGGAGAAAGTTATTACATTGACAAAATTGTTACCCCGTATAATCTATTTGGTATCATATTGTGGAGACAAGCAGCATGATAATAATACATTTGAACCAGAGGAATCTTGTGCACTTACTATGTGTGTTTATACTACTATAACGCCCAGGGCCCTTATTCGCTATGACAATTTAAACACGAAACAAGACGTGTTATCAAACATACGTGTTATTGGCGTGGAATGGAATTCTGTATGCCACTGTCAGATTTGAAAACATGACAAGGCTCGTCACACGCCATGTTTCGAACTGTCAAAATAACACGCTCCGCGCTTGCGTGTTATTGAAAACATGTTAAAAACTTGCGAAGCACTTATTTAAATGATATATTATGATCATCGCGTCGTCGTCGTAGTAATAAATTATTACTCATAACCAGTGACATTGGAAAATTGTGGTGGCTCATCTATTAAAGTGAACTTCTCAATTTCAACAATAGTGTACACATTTGTCTTTAAAATATGGTGTTTTGTTTTAGTTTGTAGTCACAATGAACCGGACGAAAGCTTCTACAGCCCAATTAGCATATTTACCCACCCACAGGTGGAATCTAGGTACATCAATTGTTCTCCTCAAGAAAGGTCATCGAGAAATGTGGAAAGACCTAACCTACCAATTAAATGCGTTAGGAGGCTCATTTAAAACTGTGATCATAAAAAACAAATACGTATCTACTAAAATAAATGTGACTTTTGTTATTTTATAAAGACAAATAATTTGTGGTGTGCTACATTATTGATTTTGTGGTGAATTAAATATTTGTATCATTGATTTAATTATAGGGCATAGGTGGATGATGTTGACCTAAAATAACATAATAGGCTATTTTTCATTATCAATTTTCATTACAAGTAGAATGTAGGGTTATTATAATGCATTTTCTATTAGTGAGTCTTAATTGTTCATCAAATAATGTGTTGCATATATTATGAAGCACTAATTTTGCATCTAAAATCATATCTTTCATATGAAACTTCTTTTACAGAATTGCTGATGGTTGAGAAAATTAGAACACCCAAGTTGACCCATTCTTGTAGAGGAAGATGTGCGGTGGTGTCATCTGTGGTGGGAATTTCTATACTAATGAATGAAAGAAAACTGTTTTTATTTCAATTTGTTTTTCAATTATAGCTGTATAATTATGGTGTGGTAACCTTGGTAGCAAAGTGGAACCATTACTGTGTGGTATACCAAACTGTATAATTTTGAATGTTTGTTGTTCAAATCCAATAAAATAGCATTTATTGTGGTCATAGTTTCCAAAGATGGTATGTGTTGTTGTTCTGATGAGGACTTACAAGTTTCCATTTAACAATACCAAATGACTTGCATGTGATTATTGATTTGTTATTCATAAATAAAACTTGTTGATTTACCAATTACTTTAGTTTCATTTATACTTTTGTTGCATTTATATACATACCCGCCCCGCAGGGGATCTGGCTTGATGATGTTTTTATTATTTTATTTCTTTATTAATTCTTTAATTTAGATAGATACATAGATTATGTATCTATCTATGTATCTGTGTAGATAGATAGCTAGTAAAGATAAAGATACATAATAAATAAACTAAATAAAAAAGTATACCTTTTAATTCACTGTATGTATATTTGCAAAACAAACTTTAAAATAAAAAATAAACACCGTCACGCCGATACCGGCGTGACGGTGTTTATTTGTGTTGTCCGGGAATACTCCCGGAGTGGGGGGCAGAAGGGCATAGGGGCAACTAGGTTCAGGGAGGACCGGCCTCGACTTGGGCTGTTGCTATGGGGGAAGGCATACATTAGGTGTCTCGCCGTGGTGAACATGAAAGAAACTTGTCCGCTGGCCAGTGCAGAGATGCACTGGCCAGCGGACAAAGGATTCTTCCACGTCGCCGGCGAGGTCAGTGTCTAATCCTGTGTGTGATATCGGTATCTGATAGAAGGGAAGTAAGGGCATTGTAAGGGTTGCTGAAAATATGGCGCGGGCAGCAATAACGGCTGATAGAAGGCGAGTCAAGTGCGTAGGCGGCAGCAGCTAAAAAGGGCTTTTATATAGGTGCGACTAGGTTCAAGGCTGAGATCAAAATGGTGCTAGGTTTAGTCAGGTTTTTATTTAGTGGCCAATTTTATGAAAAAACATGGTGTGACTACTAAAGACACTAAAGTGGTCGGTTCGGACGAAGAGCAAGGATTGGGGAATTAATGAATGAATAAAATAAACTAATTTTGAACCAATTGTATTGCCTTAAGTTATCACACAATATTGTTATGTAAAATTGACCACTTAAAAAAAACAGACTATATATATGTGTGTGGGACAAGTATTTGTTTGTTTAGGTGTGGGTATAGGTTATTGTATTTGACATTCGTACGTTCTAAAACTTGGATCTTTGTTTAATGTGAATTAAAGTTGCCTTTTTTATATCTGGCCCTACTTATTTACTTAGTTTTCAATAGACACATACTTAAAACCATGTTATCAGCACATATAAATATATTTTTACCGAAATTGAATAAGTTGAAACGAATATTCGAAAAACCGATACTTTACCGAAATTAACAGATGTAAGATTATGAACGAATCCAGCGAAATCTCAAATTAAAAATAAAATTGCCGTAGACAACATTCCTTACGGCATACCGAATTCCATTTTGTAATTCCACGCGAAGGCTCTTCAAGGAAGCGTGTTTATGTTTACTGCATGTTATGCCGTCACACGTTACTTGCGGGGAATCTCATGTGGCATAGCGAATAAAGGCCCAGGACAGTCCAGTTATTCAATTACAGCAACAAAGCTATTTACTATTTATCATGATGGTCTTTGTTTGTCGATTGGTTTTAATTATGGGATCTTATGAGGAGAGTTAAAGTTTATTCCAAAACTTAGCGAAAAAATGAGAGACAAAATATTGTACCCAAAATAATTTCAAATATTGTTATCTGTAAAAAAAACTGTCGCAAAGAAGGATGATTTAAATATAAACCAAATCATTAATTATAATAAAGTACTTAATGATTATAAAAACGGTGACTCAAAAACTATTTGCTAACACAAAAGGGCCTTCGATGTTTTGGGACGACAAATTATTTTCATCTTTTTGTAAGCCCCTAATTACTACCAGTTTTTGGACCCTACGAAAACCACTTAACATAACGGGACGATGCCAATTTCTCGCTGGACATGGACACGCCGCATGTATCCGGGTAGTCCCGCAGGTGAGCAGCAATGGATGGTGATTCGCTCTGTGCGATAGCTACAGACCAATTAGCGCGTGCCTATCGATTATCGCGTCATCTTAAAAGTTTGGCCGTGAGCAGACAAGCGACTGTCGTACGTTTTAAGTCGCAGTAATGGAGTAAAATTAAAAGGTGATTAATTAAACTTCTCTAGCTTACTTAGACTTCTAAAAAGGAGGAGGTTCTCAATTCGACTGTATGATTTTTTTTTGTATGTATGTTACGCGATCGTTCCGCCAATTATGAATCGATTTTGATGATTCTTTTTGCATTGATAAGATTTTTCTATGAATTAATTCCTGTTCGACCGGGTCGAAAACATGCTCCGGCCGGGACGGGAGCTTCTTCTTCTTCTTCTTTAAGTTATGGCTTCACACTAATTTTTTAGTGTATTTTGCCAGTGTCCAGTGAGATATG
Organism: Phalera bucephala; assembly: GCA_905147815.2. Taxonomy (NCBI): domain Eukaryota; kingdom Metazoa; phylum Arthropoda; class Insecta; order Lepidoptera; family Notodontidae; genus Phalera; species Phalera bucephala. The sequence continues at coordinate 30,669,217 of LR990623.1, read as the reverse complement.
TAATCGTGTTTGTTTAAATTAATTCGATTCCCCGATGAACTTGATGATAACGATGATAATGAAATTGATGAAGTATCCCACCCTGGATAGTAAAACGGTGGATACTTTACATACCAATTGCGACGGCCGTTTTGAGGGAAGTCAAAAAGGCACGTTTTATCACTTTGTTACAATTACCTTCACTCATGCACATATAAGTACACATAATGGTTAATATTCCACCAACATTACACATTATTTGTCGAAATAACACAAGTTATGGAAATTAAAACAAATTGACAACATCACTCTTCTACATCCCGCCAAAAAACGGACGGGAGCTTTTTCAAAGTGAAACGTAAATCATACTTAATAATACAGTCTAGCTGGAGGATGGGTAATGTCCCAGATAATATTTCATAAACAAATTTCTTCAACATAATAACGCGTTGGAATCTTTTTTTTTATTCCATACATGTCAAAGCTTCCCATATCCAGATATCTCTCTTCTATACTTTACCCAAGTGACTTCCACTAAGTTACCAAGAGTGCGATCGATCCGGCTACTCTTCGAACTAAAACGTGGCCACTAATGATCAACTCGATAAGATATTCTAGCTACAACGCCTAAAGACATCTAATCCTAAATATCAGTTTTTTTGCAAAGCCATCAACGAAAGTTAGTCTACATCGCCATCAATTCGCGAGGGCATGAGCAAACTGACGCCCCTGCCCCCCGCCCCGCGACCCCTGCACGTCCCCCGTGACCCCTACGCCCGCTCGCCCGGAGCGGGACGTGACCGCAATAACTCGCGCCCTCACGGAGCGCCGCGCACGCCGCCGACCGAACAAACTCTACCTGCCATCTTGAAATAAGAGATGAAGAAACAAACATTACTATATTTAACGAGTGTTTCGTCCGCAGTCAAATATAATATTATAGTTCAAATTAAACAACAGTTTTATGGATCTTGTAATATTCTGAAGGCAATGTTCATATACTGTTTACACCTAGATTAGGGTAAACTACAGATAGAAACGAAATCTTCAAGCACAGGAAATCCTACCTTTGGATTTAGGAAGAGGGACGTATTATTAAACCAAGCGATCATCTAAAATTATAATATGTTGCATTATAGAAGTTAGCAACATATCAATAAATAAGCATCAGCTCTGCACTCAACACGGTTGCATTGATAATTTATTAGGATAATACTAAATAATTATACTAAGGATTATGGTTGGTAACGATGTGCTGGAGCAAGTGAATGAGTTTTTATATCTTAGATGCGCCTTCAGTAAGGATGGGAAATACACCGCTGGCATAAAGAGAAGAGAGAGTGCAGGTAACATAGTGAATGGTGCGATGAGAAAGCAACTTGGGAGCCGGCACTTAAGCCAAAAGGCGCAGCTGGCCATACATAACGGAGTACTTGTCCCAACGCTTTTGGCAGCGAGAGCTGGATATGTAAGAAGTAGAATGAAAGTAGGATAAATGCGTTGGAAATGCGAGCTCTGCGGAAGATGTGCGGAGTGTAGCTGAACGACCGTTCGCAACAGCGTAGTAAGAAAGCGATTAGGTATGAAAGATAGTATCGTGCAAGATGCGTGCTCCGTCCATGCTAGGCCTAATATACGCAAATACATGACAAATGTTTAGCTTCACACTCGGGCCTAACATATGGATTCCTCTCGCTTCCCATCGTTTCACAGAAATCCACGTCATCGTTTTGGAAATCCGAAATTAATTTACTGCTCACCTGCCGAACCCTATCCCCCACCCTCCGGTCCCACCTCGCCGCGCCCTCCCCCCTCACGTAAAATTTACGAATTCGGACAACATTATATTCGCGAAAAAACTAGCGCCATTCGGCGCACATGGCCCGCGTGACGAGCGCACAACTAATACAACTAATATTTGGCGTGGGCTTATTAGTCTGGTGGCAAGTGCTCTTGTAGTTATATTATTGGACTGAAAGTATTGAATTGTCTGGATATCAATTTATTTAACATTGTAAGGTCACTAGATTTAGGTGGAATCTTTTAGTAAAAAAGTTGACTGAATTTGTAATATAAAATAGTGATTATAATTAATATATCGTCTGGCGCGGGTCATTCCCTTCCCTCCAATATGGTCGAGGGGAGTGATGGCTGTTTCGGTAGTCATCAGATCAGGTGGTAGATTAGTAGTTAAATTAGATTTAAAAAAAAATGTTAATTGACTATTTGTAAGCGCCCCCGTAGGGCTTATACAAAATAAATTATTTGAGTTTTAGTATACCAAAAAAACTGATCACATCGAGTCGATCGAAATCGCCAGGGCAACCGCTTCAACCACTGAGCTACCGAATGAAGCAGTATTTTTCTTCCCGTTTATTTACGCTGTTAGAAAGTCAGGCCGAAAGAAATGTTGGAGGATAACACAAACATTTGTCTCGTGCGGGGATCAAGTTCACGACTATTTGGTACAGTGGACAGAGCAGTTTCAGCTTTAATCCGCTGGGCCAAATCGTTGACAATTTACAATATTCGTTTGACTAATTTACTTTTTCTGCGCTGGTATTTATTGATTTGTGATCACGAGGTCCTGGGTTCAAATCCTAGGTCGGAGAAACGTAGTTTTCCTAACGAAAAATGCCGAGTATGAGTCCGGAATCTGAAATTATGCCCGGTATATAACAATAGGTTCACCTCCTACTACATGGGACCTAATCATCTAAATCAGAGGTTCCCAGACTTTTTTTCTCATAGACCACTTTCAAAATTTAGCTGAAGGCCAATTCTCGTATTTAATTTACACTGAAACTGGATGCTGACTGAATTGGAATTTAATTTTGACTCGCAACTGGTATTCTGTTAGTAATATTTATGTAGAACTCTATCAAGAAATTTGGAAATATTCTCATATGTGTGATTTGTTTATAGACTGTTGAACTGAATACGAGGCATGCCTTTTAAGTTTTGTCGTTTGAAGAAAAAAACACAACTAGAACCTTATAGTACTTTTTATTGTTTTTCAAAGTATTCACCACGTAGCTTAATACACTTTTCCATTCGCTCAAACCAGTTATTATAACATTTATACCACTCTAAAGTGGGGGTGTTCAAAATGGCTGACTTGAAAGCGTCGACTGCTTCTTTACCAGAGTGGAACCTTTGACCACGAAGACTTTTCTTAATTTTAGGAAATGTTAAGAAATCGTTAGGGCTTAGGTCAGGACTGTTTGGAGGATGGTCAAGAATTTCTACTTTTTCTTGCTTCAAATACTCAATCGTTTGACGAGCGCTGTGTGAGCTTGCGTTGTCGTGGTGCAGGATGATGCGTCGCTTTGAGTTAGATTTTCGAAGTTCGGCGATAACTTGTGGTAAACAAACTGTGGTATACCACTCTGCGTTAACCGTTCTAAGATCTTCAAGTGCAATAGTCGCAACATGGCCGGTTTTTCCAACGAACGTGGCCACCATCTTCTTTGAAGTGCTTCTAGAACGAACAACTTTAGTCGGGTTTGGCTCGTCTTGAAAGACCCAGATTGTAGATTGTTGTTTGGAATCAGGATCGTAGGCATAGATCCAAGATTCGTCACCACTGATGATGTCGTAGACGTGATTTGACTCTCCTCAGTTGAACCTTTGCAGAGTTTTCTTACACCATCTGACGCGGGCCGCCTTGTGATCGTCGGAAAGCAGATGCGGTATCCAACGGCAAACTAGCTTTCTCACACCAAGCGCTTCATGCAAGATCTTCTGAATGGTTGTCCCTGAGTTGCCTAATAGAGCCTCTATCTCTCAATACGTCACATGACGATCTTCGAGAATTAGTTGTCTCACAGCAATGATGTTATCTTCAGTGAAGGCGGATTTCGGGCGTCCTTCGCGAGATTTGTCACTAACACTACTATGTCCACGCTGGAATTCTAAATACCAGCGTTCGACAGTCCGCAGACATGGGCCTTCATCACTGAACACAGATGTTAGCTCTTCAAAACACTGAAGCCGTGTCAGGCCTCTTCTAAAGTTGTAGAAAATTATTGCACGAACATTTTCCTTAGAAAGATTCGTTTTCGTACGTAACCTGACAGATTCCAATCGACGCTGTGACTAAACAATAGCATTAATCCTAATATTTTCAACTGTTTTGAGATAATAAGAGATTTAAGATAATATAGAACAGTTCCAAATTCAAAACTGCCGGGAAATATGGAAACGACAGAACTTAAAAGGCATGCCTAGTACTAGCAGTGGCGGGAATGAGGGTGCGAGTGGTCTTGTCCTAACAGGAGACAACAGGTCAATTTTGAGTAAGTATACAACCAACAATATAATAACCACTAAAATAATTTTATTAAAAACAAATGTGTGAAAATGTATTAATCTTTAATTGTCCACAGGGTTGCACGACCATTTGCTGCACAGCTGCGGCCGTCACCCGTGAATGTGCTTAGAGCAGCTGGTATGTCCGGGACTAGCATCTCGTCACGGTCGTGCTCCAGAAGTTCTGGTGTTCTTAGCCAAGCCTGATTGGCCACATTGTGTAGAACACAGCAAGCATTTACATTTACAATTTTCAGACACCTGAAAAATAAGGAAAATTGAAAATTATAACGAAACTAAGAATTTTAAACATTGCTGATTAATATTTGTTAAAACGATAAACTATTGTTGATTAGTGAGTATAAATAATTTATTTTAGTGTATTCTATCTTTATATGTTAAGTAAATACATATAAGTGTTTACACATTGTTAATTAATAATTTGATTATAGATTGTTAGTGATATGTTTTAAATGAATAAATGAGCCCTGATTTGATTTAGTAAAACATGTTTATATTACCAAACCTGAATCTTGCTTTTGAAACTCCTATAGTGCGTTCCACTACATTCAGGGCTTCAATATGTTTTTGGTAAAAGCAACTTTCAGTAAAACCAAACAAATTCCCACTATCACCTGCAATTTAAAAGTGACATTATGCAGTGTTTATCGTTGTTATCTTACAATGTGACTGCAAACATATACATACCTAAAAGAAAAATTGATTCACCACCCTCAATGACCTCATTAAGATAACCATTTAATGGGTGCTCCTCCAAATAATTGAATCATGGATACTCCTGAGCTGTATGGGTCTACACAGAGAATATTTTGGTCTGAATCACAAATCTGAAAAGCAAGTTTTTTTTTTATTAACATACAATAATAAAAGGGTTTAATAATTATTACTTCATATTAATTAATCTATACTTACTATCATCACATAGAAAGAATGATAAGCCTTTATGGCAGTAATATGCCTCCTCATGTTCTGAGGGTTTTATGATGCATCTCAATCAATCAATCAGCCTATCGCAGTCCACTGCTGGACATAGGCCTCTCCTAACACGCGCCATTGCACACGGTCCTCCGCCTTTCGCATCCAGTCTGTCCCAGCGACCTTTTTGAGGTCGTCGGTCCATCTAGCTGGGGGCCGTCCTACCTTACGCTTACCAAGTCGCGGTCTCCACTCTAGGACACGCTTGCTCCATCGGCCGTCGGTCCTTCTGCAGATGTGACCAGCCCATTGCCACTTTAGCTTACTGAGTCTGCGAGCTATGTCGGTAACTTTGGTTCTTTGTCGGATTACCTCGTTACGAATTTTATCCTTCAAAGAGACGCCGAGCATAGCTCGCTCCATAGCCCGCTGTGCGACTTTGAATTTGTGGACTAGTCCCACTGTGAGTGGCCACGTCTCAGCCCCGTAAGTCATAACAGGTAGGACGCATTGGTTATAGACTTTAGTCTTCAGGCATTGCGTTATAGGCGAAGAGAAAACGTGACGTAGTTTGCCAAATGCTGCCCAACCTAATTGGATCCTGCGGTTGATTTCTTTCTCGAAGATGTTTCTACCAAATTGGACAACTTGTCCAAGGTAGGCATATTCCCGAACAACTTCGAGCATCGAACCATCGACGTAGATCGGTCCCGGCGTGACATGTTCATTAAACATGATCTTGGTTTTATCCAAGTTCATGCCGAGACCGACACCTCGAGATGCTCCATTTAGGCTATGCAGCATTTCGCTTAACTGTTCCAGTGACTCTGCCACGATGACGATATCATCGGCAAACCGAAGGTGTGAGATGTATTCGCCGTTGATGTTAATGCCCCGTCCAGTCCAGTCCAGCGTCTTGAAGATGTCTTCGAGTGCATTGGTGAAGAGCTTGGGGGATATTACATCCCCCTGTCTTACCCCTCGACGCAGCTCGATCGGGTTGGTATTTTGGTCCTGGAGCTGGACGGTCATTGTGGCGGTATCATACAGACATCTCAACACCTCGATATAGCGCCAATCGATGCCACACCGCTGCAGAGCATCCAAAACCGCCCAGGTTTCGATGGAGTCGAAGGCTTTCTCGTAGTCCACGAAAGCCATACACATGATGCATCTATGCAGCCCATATTTGGAATAGAATCTAAAATACAAAAATCATACATTTGTTATTATTAGCAAGAGGTAGGTTCATATCACAATGATTAGTATAACTTACTTGCTTGCTTCTAATTCTTTCCCTTGCCTCCCATGTCAGAGGAAAGTTTATGTACTTGCTAAACACTGCCGGGTGGTTCAAAGCATCTGTCACTTGCTGCACAGCCCTCGACACACTGGGTTGTGACAAAGCATGTGAAATGCTTTGTCCCACCTAAGTTTGGTATGATCCACTCACATAGTGATACCAAAACCTAGGAAAAAAGATAATATTAGATTCATTTTTTAATATTAAAGTATATACAATGCAAGGAATCTAGTGTATTTCTAGTGTTGCATATATCGAGTATTAACCTCGGGTGTGTAAAAATGTGTGTTGTGTATAGGTAACTAATAGGTACTTAAACTAACCTTCCCAGCAGCATCCAGTCCTTCGTTACGCCTTTCTCTGGGCATATGGGGCTTCAGCTCGACAATAAGATTTTTCACGAGCTTTCATGAGTTTTTACAAACTCCGAAATGCTCATGGAAAAGGGGTCAGTGAAACGACGATCACGTAAAGTACGACGACTTTGCCTACGTCTTTCCGACGCTGTTTTGTCGTCTGCTCCTAGTTCAGCTATCAGATAATTCCACCTTACGCCGAATCCACTCATTTTACGTGATATAATTGCATAAAACCTTAGAATAAAATTTATTACTATGCGTAAAACCAACTATTTGCAATGTCTCTCCAGTCAAATTCGAGTCAAGCTTCAGTGTCATTTCGATCTCAGATTTGACGTTTGTTATTGGACGAGAATACCAATTATGTAGTTTAGGTTAGTTCAAAACGCCAGAATACGGTTTACATGTTTTTCAACTTTCGGTCCGATCTCGATTCGGTAAATATCATTGAAAGATTCAAATATATTAAAAGAATACCATTTGTGAAGTTGATGAGATTGAGATCAGATCGGAACTGCATTTGCATGAACACTTTTAATTACGAAAATTGGCCTTCTGGTTCCGGTGGACCCCCTGCAGCTACATTTCTACCATATTCCCAAAACTCGACAAAAAATGTTAAGATTAGATCTTACCATAGAGATAGCATAAAACATAGAGGGAGCATGTACAAGATTACATATTTGCACTGCTTACACTTATGTCATGTCAGTGATAAGAAAGGGAACAAATTCATCATCACCAGTTACCCTTGTACATTTCTTTTGACATTAATGACATAGATTATAGACCATACTTGTATTTTCCCATAGGTGTAGTATTGAGACTTTCCCATATAACTGCGAAAGCTTTATCGATGAAATCATTTTGTATATATGTCGAAAATTAAATATTTTTTACAATACAAATTATCGCTGTATTTCATATTGCCAATTATAGATGTGTATTTTACTTAAGTTTTGTAGTAATCAATAATAGTAATTGTATCTAAAGAATCTTGACATTCGTTATATGTTAAAAAGTTGAGTAGTTTCATTGGCCACCTTCCGGCTCTATCATCAGACCCTGGAGACCATCTAGGTGTAAAGTACTCATCAAGACAATTCAACGAACCCAAACACGGCAGAGTTATATTGACTACTTGTGTGCTTCCATTGGCCAACTTTCAAGTCAATCAACAGCCAAGGACCAGTCCTTCCCGTGACCATGGGTTCTGCAAAGCACTCGAAACGTCGGGAACATTAGAATCAAAATAAACCGCGATAAAATCCGAAAAAATAGTTTTATTTCAAGAACAAATTGAAGTTAATTTTACATTGAAACTGCTACTGGTTGTAATCTTCGCTGTTTGAGTCCAACATCGAAGCACTCTTTTGAAAAATGTTTTGAAAAGATGCAACTATACTGAGTTCTGCTCTTAGTGTTCACTATTCATTTAAGCTGCAATATCTGTACGCATACTAAAACAAAAAAACATGCGTTAACAATTATATCGATATCGATGTAAATTTTCCCATCATTATGATTAATCTCTTTGGGAATACGATTATTAAGATTCTATCCAAATCTAATGATTTATGCTAAAGGAAAACAGTCAATCTGGTGTAGTTATTATGTATCTTCAAACTAGTTACATCTTTTTTAGAAAATACATTTTATCTTTACCATTATACAGCAAAACCAAGTCACCGGCCGAAGCTTCCATAATTTAGCTTCATCTGCTTTTCTAGACTAATTAGATTTGCATTCCAATATAAAGCACGATATTTTAGTTGTGTGGCACGATGTTTTCACAAACATTTTAATTATATATCTTTTTATTAATTGAAAACAAATTAAAAGTCTCCGAGAACACAATCACTAGACAAACAAATATTAACCGATAAATTTGCGTAAAGCCTATATCAAAATGACAAGTCATAAATTTTGAATAAAAAAGAAGTTCGAACCATGTAGAAACAAAGATTTTTAAATTGGTTACCTAAATTTTTTTATTTTTTTTTATTTTATTCATTTTAGGAAAACTAACAGCTAACAAAGAACAAGTATGGCTTAAGTTGTAAATGCTGAAGGCCAAGTATAAGTTTCCACAAATAATTACAACATGAATATAGCACGGCAGAACATAAAGTGACGATAAAACTTAAATAACATACAATCAAAGAAAACACATACAATTAAAGAAAAAAGAGACCATTTAACATATTTTTAGGCTGAGAGACTCTAGTGTTAAATAAATCAATATCAATTGTTTGCGTTATCGCATTATATGATTTAGATGCCCTTACGAGAAATAAGTTTTGCCTGTAAATGCACCTGCTGTATGGAATATTTAATAAGTCTGGCTTCCTTAAAAATGCTGAGGGAACGCGTAAACCAATCTTTTCTCGCAATTCGGGACAGTCAACAGAATCATTTACAATGTTTAGAAGAAAAGCTAGATCCGCTGCTCGCCTTCTTTCATACAACGGTAACATATGAAACTTTTTGCAACGATGTACGTAATTTGGCAGATAAGTGCTGGAGCGGTATTGCAAATACCTCACAAATCTCTTCTGTATGTTTTCGATTCTGTTAATATAGATTTTGTAATTGGGATTCCAAACTTGACAAGAATATTCGAGGTGACTGCGAACGAAAGTACAATAAAGGATTTTAAAAGTCTTAATGCTTTTGAATTCATTTGATAACCTAATAATGAAACCCAAAGATTTCGATGCTTTTCTTGTAATAATGTTTATATGTTCATCGAATAGAAGTTTTGAGTCAAATGTCACCCCCAGATCCTTAATAGTGTTGACTCTAGATATGAGCGTGTCTTTCAATTTGTAATTAAATAATAAAGGTTTAGGTTTTCTAGTAAAACTACATATGTGGCATTTAGATGCATTTAACTCTAATTTGTTTAAAATGCAGTAATTCTGGAAACGATGGAGGTCATGTTGAAGATTGATTGCGTCAGTGACAGTGGTAATGGGACTTAGAATTTTTAGATCATCGGCGTATAAAAGTATTTTTGAGTGCCTAAAACAGTGGGAAATATCATTAATGAAGATGACAAATAGCAAAGGGCCAAGCAGAGAACCTTGAGGTACTCCAGATGGAATAAATAACACCTTAGAGGAGAACCCATTCAAGACTACAGTTTGGCACCGATTTTCAACATAGGATGTAAACCATCTGAATAGATCTCCTCTTATACCGATTAAAAGAAGTTTCTGAAGTAATATCGAATGATCAATTCTGTCAAAAGCCTTACTGTAGTCAGTATACACTACATCGACTTGGGACCGCTGTGACATATACTCGGTAAGAAAGTCAGTCGATACAATAAGATTAGATGTTGTAGAACGGCCGCTCAGAAATCCGTGCTGACTTAAATTAAAAGAATGTTTAAGAGAGGAATATAGTTGTGAATATACAATTTTTTCAAGTATTTTAGCGAAAAGGCATAATTTAGAGATGGGTCTGTAATTTGCAACCTGGTCTTTAGATCCATTTTTATGTATTGGCGTTACATAAACAGATTTTCAAATTTTGGGCACCTGTCCTTCTGTAAGAGATCGTCTATAAAGTAAGGAAAGGGGTAAGGCAAGGCTCTTAGCACAATTGATCACAAATATAGGGGGGATATCATCCGGTCCAGCAGACTTTGTCAGGTTAGTCGCTTTAAGTAATTTTAAAACTTGTTCATCGCACACTTCAATGGAACTGATATCTTCCGTAGGGTCGTCAATTCGAGCAAGGCTTGAGTCTACAGTGTGGGAATTATGTAAGAAGTTAGAGTGAAAATAATCAGCAAACATGTTACAAATCTTTTCCCCGTTACTAGATGATTGTTGACCATAATTTAAGACTGCAGGGTAGATATTAGACTGTTTTTTAGATTTAACGTAAGTCCAAAAAGATTTTGGATTTTTTAGAATATTATTCTCAATTGCTGCTATGTAATTATTAAATAGATCGCATTCCAAGGCTTTAGCCCGTGCTCTTAAAGTAACAAAGGACTGATAATCGGCTAAGTTGCCGTACTTTTTATATTTGTGGTGAAATTTTGACTTTTCTTTAAGAATTTTAGTCAATGTCGGTTTATACCAAACTGGATACTTCGTCGAGGGTACTACAGTCTTTTTAGGTACATGTATCGAACGTAGCTTATATAAAGTATCATAAAAGAAAACTGTAGCATCCTCTAATGTTCTGGCGTTGAATTCGCCCTGCCAGTCCATTTTATCCAGTTCTTTTGTAATTGAAGAAAAGTTGACTATATTATATAAGAATTTATTATAAGGTTTTGAAGATAGAGTATGAATTTGTACGAAGTCAGCAAGTATAAAAAGCGCTTTGTGGTGGGGGTCCTCTGGTACAAGTGGACTAGTACAGCAATTAACGTTCACAATATTATTACATAAAACCAAGTCCAATAATCTATTATTTATATTACGGGGAGAGTTGTATTGAGACAAATTGCATAAACTAAAATTGTCAAATAAACTTGTTTGAGTAGCACCACATAAATTACTGGGCTGCAAGGACAAATCATTCTTTGACGAGGACCAATTTATATTAGGCAAATTAAAATCCCCTAGTACAACAAATACATCTGCTGGATTTTTTAAAAATATATTAACTAAGTTATTAGAAAAGTTCAAAAGTTGAAGTGACATAGTGTTTCCCAGATTCTGGTTACAAATATATGCGACACATATATGCATTTTATATGCGATTTTTGGACTTTTCTGTTGCAGCGTTAACGTTACCCAAATATCCTCGGCAGCCGAGCACCACTCGTCGCGTACATTAGTCACTAATTCACGACGCACTAGTCACTAATTCACGACGCACTAAATGATACCAAGTGTCCAGAAAAAGTGTACGCCTGATTTATAATCCATCTATGTTTTATCCTATCTCTATGCATCTTACTATGGAAATTTGCGTTGCGGCTGAGTTCCAACCACGAATTAATAGTTTTCGAAAAAAAAAGTGGAATTGATCGGTTAATTAATTAATTGTTTGTGCTGTGAGTGGATGTCAAAAAAGTAAAGTTGGCCAATTAAAAAAGTGATTCCATCCAAATTTACTTTTTTGATATCTACTCACAGCACAAGGAACCAATCAATTCTCACGTATTTCATTTAGAAAACTCCCCATTTGGAGAGGTAAAAATATAAAGAAAAATAGTATATTTTTTGTGTTGTATTTATTTAAATATGTAATTATTACACTATTAATTATTATTGTTATCATATGACATTGTAATGTGATAACAGTCGTAATACAGTTACAATTAAACATTAATAACGTAACGTAACTTCTACAATGACAATCACAAAATAGTCATAATTTTAATGGGAGGGATGTACTTGATGGATTGACAGCAATTAATTAATATTTGGCTTCAGTTTTGTTAGGAATAACCGCGAATCTACCCGTTCCGTGATATTCAATCTGCTCCGTTTTTGTTAAAAGGTTTATAACGACAATAAAACTTTTTTCGGCAAGATATGACAAGGTAAACGCTATCAAAAGCTTTCTCGCAATTCCCCACAGTCCAGGATATTTTTCGGGAATTTCTGCCTGCATCCAAAATGTTTAATACCCTCTTTTAAATTTTACCCTCAGCTCCTCATGCTAAGCCCGAGTAGCTCCTCTAGTAATATCATATTCTCCACTTCCGTTTCATCAAATGGATTTATGATCCAGGGTGGTATCTCCATCGTCAGAATATCTTCAAATCTGATTTTAAAGTCATCATGCAGGGCAATTTAATGTTGAACGTATTTTTGAATATCCTCATCAAGGCATTCTACCTGTAATAAGTTTAAAAACTGGGCAAATTCGCGCCGACTAATATTTTACTTCATACATTTCAATTTTCCAAGAAAAGCTGAAATTACACCCTTTGTTTTTATGAAATTGAGGCTGTCCCCTTGTAATTGTAAGTTAATGTCATTAAATTTTTCGAACAAAGCTGTCAAGTCAAATTGATCAGGTTTTCTTTTTAATCTGGATCTTTACTTTTCAGAAACTCTAAAACTGATTCAAAAAGTGAGTAAAATTTTGTTAAACATGCACCTTTCGACAACCAGCGTACTTCAGTATGTAAGAGCAATCGTTGGAAGATTTTATCATTTTCGTCGCACAATTGTAAAAATAAACGCGTATTCAATTGCTTCTTATTTTGTTAACTGCATTAATCACAAATTGAAGCAATTGGTGCAATCTATCACTCAAATTACTAGGTGTTGTCGGTGGATGACACAGTGAATTGCAGTTACCTCTGGTATAATTCTTTTAAGATGGTTCCAAACCCACGATATCGCCCGACCAGCGCAGGAGCTCCATCTGTTGCCACCGAAATAATGTTTGTGAATTGAATCGATTTTTCCTTAAAAAAGTAACTCAGGACTTTAAATATTGATTTAGTGTCCGTTTCCAAAGTTTTCGCGACTAGCTCTTCATGAATTTCTTCGTCCATAACAAATCGAACATATGCCAATAATAATGCTTAATTTCCAGGTAAAGTTGTTACGCCCAGTTGAATAGAAAAATGAGTTGTTTGCAGATAATTACACAAGAAACTTTTAATATAAGAACTCATTTCATCAATACGTATTTGTACAGTGTTGTTACTCAAAGGAATTCTTTTGAGTATGTCAAATGGAGATTTGTGCAGAACAGTTTTTAAAACCTCTTCAACAGCGGGTAAAATTAACTGTTCTCCAATGGTGTGCGGTTTTCCAGATTTTGCTATAAGTAACGAGATATTGTAAGATGCCCGCAAGCCATCATACTTTCAAAAATAAAAAAAATACTTTCAAATGTTAAAGCGATCATACTGTGCACGGTGGGTCTCTTTTCATATTTTTCCTTCAATACTTGAAAATATTTCAAATCTTTACCTATTTTATCAGGCTGACACCTTTTTAGATCATCTTCAAGCTTCGATGGTTTCATAGAGTTGGATGGTTTCATCGCTCAAAACTTTATTGCATAAAAGGCATCTGGGCAATCGCTTGTCTGCCTTTGATGGAAGAAAACCAAATTTTAAATAATCAACACTATGCTGTCGACATTTCTTGTTAGATTCAGCAATGTTTCGTATCAGTTACCTACCCGTAAATAAAAAAAAAACTTTGTTTTAGTAATCATAAGGCGGTCTTATAAAACAAGACATGGCTATTTTAACAGAATAGGATTACCTAATTAATTATTGCATTGAAATAAACGAAGTACCGACGGCAAACTGATTCTAATTATTAAAAGCAATAAATCGCTTCATAAAACTCTCTTAATCCATAATAGAGTTTTATGAATACGGCTTTTTAATGTAATGTAAAACATTTTTTCATAAATATATTTTGATAGGTCCTAGGTCGGACAAGTGTAGATTTTCTAACGAAAACTTCCCAGTACAAGTCCGGAGTATGGAATTGTACCCGGTATATGGCAATAGGCTCGCCCCCTATTACATGGGACTTAACATCGTTGACGAAACGTGGGTGTACTCAGTACACCTCTGCCACTCTCGCTTGGGAAATATAGGCGTGACGGTATTTTGATATATTTCGATTCGCTTCGATCGATTCACTTTACTTTAGTTTTCTTTTCGAAATTCCGGAAACAAATGAGTAACGTTTATCCTTGGCATTCGTATTTATATTGGTGAAGAATCAAACAAGCTCATGCAAGATTGCAAGCACACACCACAAGTCGTATTTCATCTCTTTGCACGTCTGAACAAGCGTTGCGGACGGCGGCGGCGGCAGCGGCGGCGCTTTGAAAGTCTCGACACGTTGTACTGAATATGGAATATGTAAGTTTTTACAAGTAACAGTCGCTGAACTTCTCAAAATATTATCTGCCTACATTGATAGGTTAAGTCAAGCCAATATTTTAGTTCTTCACTATCGAAAGCAAATAAATTTTCGTGGACTCTTGGACGAATTGTGAACCCCCAATTTTTTGTCACACCAACGTAGACCCCCGTCGAGTCTCCCGTGGACCCCTGGGGGTCCACGTGGACTACTTTGGGAACTAAGGATCTAAATCGTTGGCGAAAAGTGGGTGTATTCAGTATGGTGACGGTGTTTATTATTTTTTTAATGATTATTAATTTGTTGTTCATGCATTAAGGTGAAGGAATCTAATTCAGAGAGTCTCAGGGTCAAAAGCCTCAAAATGACCAAAACCAAACAAGATTCAATTTATCAACAAAAACGTACAATCAGATAAGAGAACACTGCTCTTTGCAGTAGTAGGTGTAGTAACATTCTTCTGGTATAAGGAGAGTTAAATGAGATAGTCGATGTCGCGGGTATCAGATCCGCGACTTTATATTAGGGAACTATTGCCTTTTAATCTTACTTCTAAATAAGGGTTAAGGTTAAACTTATCTTATTTCGTATTAAGGCGAGTTAAAATATTCTTTTATATCCTACTGGATGATTTTGGAGGTTATAGGATAACCCCTCTATAGTTACTTATCGCCAATAATCATCGCCAAAAATAACAGATTTTAAGTCAATTTCGCATTAGAAGTTCTGATTATGACTCATTTCTGTTACTATGTTCTTCTACGGTTATAACACTTAGTGGCAAAAGTAAGCACCATTATTGCACATCACTAAAAACTTTCGTAGTATAAAACGGCCCAATAGGTTTCCTATCTTTTAATAGACGTATATAGATGATAAATGTGTGTCTCGATCGTGCGTTTCTACTGTTTTTACTATCGGCAGCTGTGCACAGCGCCGGCGCGTGCCGGTCACACGATAGCACCCCCCACCTGTCACTAGAACTCATGAGAGAGAATCTAGGATAGACATATTTTGATTATAACTAGCTACGGATGATTAAAATGTGATGAAATTATGCTTGTTTCAAATTATGGAGAGTTAGAATATTATTGTGATATACTGCCTCATCAGTCTAATGGCGTATAATGCGCGTATCGATTACCTGGGTTCAAATCCTAGGTCAGACAAAAATTAATTTTTGGTTAGAAAAATGTCCAGTATCAGTCCGGAGTCTGGCATTGTGTCCTGTATAATGGTAATAGGCTCGCCCCCTGTTACACAAGACCTAACGTCGTACACAGTAAACATTTGATACCCGCGCCTAGGAAATATAGGCGTGACGGTGTTTATTTATTTTATTGGGTCGTTATTAGTTAGGCGAGGACCTTTCAATAACTAAAAGTAATCCACATAAATTGTGTCTGTAGTACACTCAAATGAAATTGATAATAATATATTGTTATGAATATGAATACAACGAGAGATCCGTCAAAATTCTGATAACCACTCATATCTCTGAATGTCCATGACAAAAAGAAGAAAAAGAATCACCTATCTTAAATAATCTGGAACGTGTATTCCCATCATAAGTGACGGATGCGTGTCACGCGGCCGCGCGACCTTCACGCGTTCTTCACGGCGCGTGATCGACGACGCGGCGACATCACGCCACCGCGTCGCGCCCCCGCGTCACGCCACCGCGTCGCGCCCCCGCGTCACGCCACCGCGTCGCGCCCCCGCGTCGCGCCCCCGCGTCGCGCCCCCGCGTCGCGCCCCCGCGTCGCGCCCCCGCGTCACGCCACCGCGTCGCGTCGCCGACGGAGCGGCGATAACTGTCTTGTGCTCACGTGTCATTGTCGCTCGCGTCACCTCGAGTGTAGTGGATGTTAAGAATGTGTCTCGCGCGTGGCTGAAGAGATAAAATATTTCCCACAAAATATAGTACACAGATAAAAGTGTCACCAAGTAGATCGTCATTTCGCCGATTCAAGATTTTACTAAAATATACAATGGCTTGGTCCAGTGGTTAAGAACTTGTGGCGCTTCGCCCACTGGATTGAGTTCTCTGATCGCGGGTTCGATTTCCGCACGGGACAAATCTTTGTGTGACCCGAAAATATCTGTTTCGGGTTGGGTGTTTATTCATGTAAATTTCGTATTTGTGAACACACACCGACACATATACCATATTATGGATAACAACAAAATAATCGTTGTAGTACAATAAATCAATTAGGTTTTAGTAATATGCCAAAGATCAAAGATCATTGTTTGTAAACCATTTGTTCATGTAGTATAATCCATTCATTAGCCTCCTAAAACGTTCTAAAATATCGTATTCCCAATAGCTTCAACTAATAGGAACCAAAATATGTCTTGAAGATATGTGTAGTTACAATTAAAGTCATCACAGGGAATGATCGATAGTGTCCCCTGAGCCCTGAGCCGAGCGGAGTCACGCGATATAACTACTGCATCGCTGCACCGAACTACCCCTGTCTCCCAAACCACGGCACTAATTGGAGTGTGCAGCTGAATTATTAATCTTATGTACGCACATATCTATACCCTACACATATATTTTTAATACCTTGAGCTGACACAGTTATCTACATTATGTATTTATAGGTACGTAAGGGTAAAACGTCGCGTTTTCATAAGTTTATTTTTTATCATGTATTTGTAATATATAACCTACTGGCCCTTGTCCCTACGTAGGCGTCAATTTTGTAATATTTTTATAAGTTAGAGCGTAAGTATTATTCTAATGTATACGCTATATTATTGTAATGTTTCATTATAATCTATTTAGTAGTTTTTGTGTCAAAGATCAACAATATCCATACATCCATCCATCCATCCATCCATCGTCACAAACTATCGCGTTTATAACATTAGTAGGACTCGCTATTTTATCGACGTTTTTTTGGAGACAAAAAATGTCCTTCCCCAGGGTGCAATTCATCTACTTGACAAATTGTATCAAAATCTGTTCAGCGGTTCAGATGTGAAAAGGTAACAGACAAACAGACAGTATTACTTTTAAATTTATGATATTCCATCTATATCGTCAGGGCGGATCTTAGCGGTGTAGGAGTGCGGAGTGTACGGAGAGAGACTTCCAACAGGTTCTTTCCTTACAGACCCCTCTGGCTTCCTCCGGTCTATTTGGTCAATTGGTATTCAAATTTTAATCATTTATGATATTAGTATGGATATCCACACATAAATATATTTGTATTTTTTTTTTCTATTTTAATAAACGTAGCCTCTCAATAGGATTGATTCCTGTGTCGTGGGTGCATTTACAAACATGAAAATTCACATACACAAATTTGATTTGCATTTCAATCAAAGCCAAGTTTGATGTCACCTTGATTACGGCGATGACTTATTAATGAGAATGTTGGCAACTGCTCTTTCTGAATCGAGTAAGTAGTCACGATGTATTCACGAATGGAAATCTAATTATCACAGAAACTAAAATAACCCTTAGCAACATGCATATACAACTAAACTTGACAACGTTACGCAGACGTCACTAAACTTAGTGAAAATAAGTTCAAAGCTTGTGTAAAACGAACACTTTGTAAGCAAGCTTATTATTCAATAGAAGATTATTTAAAAGATAAAAATGCTTGGATAGATGCTATTCCAGCTCCACTTGAGTCATAACAACCTATTCAACTGTTGTTAGTTAACATTCCCTCTCTTCCTTCTATTAATTTAACACAATATGTACTTTTTTTG
This sequence comes from Phalera bucephala, assembly GCA_905147815.2. Classification (NCBI taxonomy): domain Eukaryota; kingdom Metazoa; phylum Arthropoda; class Insecta; order Lepidoptera; family Notodontidae; genus Phalera; species Phalera bucephala. Next base: position 30,650,777 of record LR990623.1, on the reverse strand, counting down.
TAAATGAGGGAACCATGTAGCCATTCTCATAAATAGTATTATTCGCTTTTTTAACTTAGACTCACCTGATGACCAACCTACATTGTTCTCCCATACCCCACAACAGAATGTAGATGAAAAAGTTTGTAATTTCTTATTTTAAAAGAGTAACCGTGGAGTTTCTTGCCCTTCTTCTCCACAGGAATGACATTCCGAAGTGGCGGTAGAGTCTTTGTTACTTTTCTGACGATTCATAAATACTGTAATGGTTTACATGAATAAAAAATATTCTGATTCTGATTCTGATTCAGAAAATTTAGCAACGGACGAATATCCTTAAGTAATGATATCAAAATGGAGTAAACACGAGTCTTTTTGAAATCGTTTGAATTCAAAGTGGACAAAAGACGAAGACGGACGAATTAGCGCAGTGGTTAAGAGGTTAAGCCGCTCCGCCCACTGTGTCTAATAGTCCCGGGTCGATACCCCCACGGGATTACATATTTAAAAAGATATATAAAAAAAAATGATTAAACTAACGCAAAAAAGATCTAGTTTATTTCTTATCGTGTGACTAATGTTAAACGGGTCAAACGATAACTCCCAACATAATTCATTAAAATCTTTACTCGCTCGCATCAGATAAACATTTTGTCAGTCTTGAAGAAGGATAAAAAGCAATAAACGTTGTCACGTCTAAATTCCATATACACTCACTTTTCGCAGACGACGTTAAGTCTCATGTAATAGGGGGTATATTGCTATTTTACCGAGTAAAATTCCATACTATCCTAATCCTGGAATTTTTCGATAGAAAAACTACACTGTCAAAGTAGAATTTGAACCCAGGATCTCGTGATCGCTACACGCATTATACGTCATTAGAACAATGAAGAATGTAATTCATCATTATTATTAACAAATCAAATGAACAGTTTGTCGGTAACTCAATTTATGGATCAATGTGTCCAATTAGCGCCCATATGCATATGTCGCCCGGCATGCGTCTTGTTATACGGGAGAGTGTAAGGGCAGGGAGCGGGGCGGTCGGGTACGAACACCAATCAATGCACTCTAAAGACGGAAATAGCTTAGCGAGACTCGTTCCCATCTTCTTACTTTCTTGCTTCCTTTAAAATGGTAACAATCAATTAATATCATAAAGTTATGGTTTCGAAAAGCAGAGTCTATAGTAGGCAAAAGACTTAAAAAAGAATAAAATACATTCAATAAAATAGATGAAAGCTTTGAAATCTCGGTATTTAAGATATAACGGAAGCAAAACACCAGAAACCCCTAAACAAATTCGGTAACGGCTCGTAAAACAAAGCAAATTATAATTTAGTACATCCGATGCATCCTGCCATGGTAACAGGTTCATCTGTTACACGGCGCATGTGTGAAATCATTTTGGAAATGTGAATAAGTTTAGTTTTTCGAGCTTTTCCGACACCCACCTCTAGGGTGCAGAAAAATATCATGAGTAACCTCCGTGTCTAAAGTTTATTAGCTAAAGTTTGCTCCGGCACAACCCAAAAACTAATAAACGTCCAATACATTGGTAATCAAATACCTACACATAATATAGGTGTATTAAGTACTCTCACAGTACAGTGGCGACCTTTGTCTATTCTGATATCCTCTCTGCCTACTCAATAAAGGAAAACTGGCGTAAGAGGAAAGGTCCCTAGTCCATTAGACCCGTCAAAGTAGAATATCGGTGTGGTGTCGCGTGGGTCCAGCAGTGGGCGTGTGTCGCCCGGAGCGGCATTTGATTGAAACCGGCGGCGCGCCGCGCCACGCGCCGGCCATTACTGCCCGCAGGGCTGTGACTCACGAGATATGACAGAAAGAAACATGATTTTTACTCAAACTTGAATATATTACATGAAAAGTGAAGAAATACGAGTTAAAACGAACCAGGTATTACATCTATTAATAATAAAAATATAACTTCGTCCACACCGTGCACTATTTTAAGAAAACAATAAACATTTTAAGAAAACCCTGCTGTGTGTCATAGTTCTAGCTCAACTTTCTAAAAAGCGAGCACTGGTGTCCATAACACAAGTTGATTATTAATTTGGGCACCAGAGTTCAATCAAACACTTTAAATATTTAAATGTCAATTCTCTACCTATTACTTGTATGATGTAATCCGTAAGTGTTTCATTGTACACTATTTTTGGTGATAGGAATTTTTTTTTTTATAACTAATATGTGGGACGAAAAATTTTATGAGCCATGCAGTTATATAAGTGGAAGTATTTTTTGTCTGTAAAAGTGCTCGTATCTCTGCGGAACTGCGGGTTTTTAGCGGTCACCAAGGTTGGATGAGTGACCATTTGCAGCAATTCCATTTTCAAGTATCTCCGTGCTTTCGAAAGCACATAAAGCTGTTGTTCCCGGCTGGCCAAAAGCCTGCTACCACCAATGTGCACGATGGAGGTCCACATAATGGAGGATCACTTAATTACTCTTATCTTGATTTGTTAAAGAAGGCTATTACAGTCAAACCTATTACACAGAGTAATTACTGTTACAAAAATAACAAAAAATACAAATACTGAAAACGTAATTTTTCGTAATTAGCTCGGTAGAAGACTTCAGCCCTTAAACCTAAGATATATATAGATAATGAAAAATACCTACGCTCTTATACATTTATGTCTCCTTACAGTTTCCAGCACAAGTAATTTCCATAACTAACACAACTTTAACTCTCTCACTCGCACGTGACAACCCTACGGTACGATTCGCGATCCGACTCCAGTGACTTACGACTCTCCTGCCACAAGCAATAACTGGACCTTCCACTCAAACATCGACCGTAACTCTACCCCATAACATTGACTTCACAATAGCAAATGTCTCCACATCGTGCCAAAAACTATGGCAAGATTGCAAAGCCCGTGGCGCCGGGTCTCTATCACTGTGACGTATGTATCTCCTGAGTCATACAGCTCTGAAATTTCGACTTCAAGGTGTCGGAGAGAGGTGCTGTTGTTTGGAAATGAGTTCTGTTTACATCCGTACCACTAATCCTGGACCAATTGCTTTTGAAATACGGGACTTATTGTGCAAACTGAGGAGAGGATTCTGATGCTCGAATATTTAAAGGTATTTTATTGCATTAGGTCCAAATGAAGCACTTTGCCAGATCGGCGATTCGTTTGTTTTAACGCAATCTCTTTATCTGACTCACATAAATAAATCACGTTAGTTTTGTCACGCTACAATGATAATGATGGTAATGTATTTTTAATTATGTAATCGATTTAAGTGTTTTATCTGTATTATTATATCCCATTTTTAACATATTGTTAATGCAAGACAGTCTTATGTCTTACTCCAAATTTCAATAAATAGATAATAAACACAGATGCCGAGGTGTGCTCTGTACACCTCTGTCACCCCGTCTTGGGGAATATAAGCGTAACGATGCAATAATAAACACCGTTACCCCTACATCCCTCCAGTAGGCTGGCGGATGAGTACTGCGTACACCTATTTATCGATGACGATGTTAGGTCCTTAGAAAGCGAACATGTAGTCATTATACCAGACAGTGCCAGGTTCTGTAGTGATACTGGTAATTTTCTATAGAAAAACTTTGGCTGACCTAAGATTTGAGCCCAGGACCTCGTAATTGCAACGTGATTTGCCACTAGACCAACAAGGCAGCACAAATTTCTTAGACGTAAGTCAATTTTAAACCTTAGAATCAATCTACTTTCTTTACATCATCCCTTCTATACCTCATTATTTGCTATACTTAATACTTAACTGCCCAACCTCCATTTCCCATCCCTTACATTTACACTAGCTGTGCCCTGCGCTTTATTGCACCCATCGCTTAAGCTAATACGGCCTAACGCTTCGTACACCCGCGCTTTTACTTAGTGTTCTTTCTGGCTTTTTTGAATGGCGTGATTTTGAATAGCTTATAATATTTCTCAAAAACTGGGCTACAATATGCAAAAAATAATCAAAACCGACTGGCAGGTTCCAGAGATTAACGCGTCCAAACAAAAAAAAACAAACAAACTCTTTAGCTTTATTGTATTAGTATAGGTTCCCCCAGTTCCTCATTCCCATGAACACGATGTTAACTCTAACAGCGTCGTTCTCGTAAAACTGTCGTTAATACACGCACCCGCGCCCGCGCTGTGCCTGTCGTATTAAACACTGATAACGGAGAAAGATATGGGGGAACTCGTGTTTTATTGCGTAACTAGAGTTTCACACGGACCCGTCCTTACAAAATATCTCGGCGAAACATAGGGGAAAACTATTCCCACTTAAACTTTTTTATCAAGCTGTATCTCTAGGTTCACCCAATTATATATAATATGGTACTTTTCTAAGTCAGACTGTACCCTATCCCTGTGATTTTGGAGTGGAGTCGGAAAAAAACAGAAAAATGAAAAAAATATTATTTTTGTGTTAAGGAATTTTCAAAAACCTCACAAATCTCAAAATAGTCTAACGCAATCTATCTCTAACTCTTTAATCTACGGATGCAGCCTCCCAGACAGTTTTCTTTTATAATAATAGAGATGGATATAATATTGTCTTAATTTTTAAGTATATTTTAATAAAATTGGTATGGAGAGTATGGAGCTCGACTCCCGATCACGAAGTGTTTCTACGGTGCTACACGGCTCGTAGCGCTGCGCGGTGCTACGACGCTACGCCATGCTACGCCGGCAACTGTGAATATTTTACGAGAAATGAACTTACGTATGCAAAGGGAGATACGCGAAACACAAACGCGGGGCTACTACGGTATCGCATGAACTTATCTTTATATACGGATATTGTCGACTAATATCGTTTACGTGCACGTATTTTCATGATCATATTTCCGTAGGAGTTGTTACTGACTAGACTAGATTAAGTAATTTGTTTATCAGTTTTCATACGAATAAGTTACACTCAATGTGTTATTGTTTATGTTCCAACAAAGTAAAATAAAAATAAAATAATTATCTCGTCAGTTATGGATAGATACCGGACCATTTATTTTTTTAAGAAAGTGCGTTGGTCCACATTAAGGATTATATCAGGGCACCTTGGCGAATATAATGTTACATACACAAACACCTGGCGAAACAAATGTTTATGAGTTACTGGGATCGAACCCGAAATCACTCGATCCAGTAAGCAAAATCGCCTACACTCTACCCACAAAACCAAGCTGTTTAATTTTCCATAGATAAATAAATACTTGTCTTCATTTTTAGATGTGGTATCTTTCTTTGATTTGGATGTTTGCCAAACTGTTTTCATCCTATTTTTAGTGCAATGTCTTCTCACGGAGAGTATACAGCTTATATTTAGATGAATGAAAAGATTACTAGAACTAAAGTATAATTTAAGAAAAATTAAAAGCAACCTTTTATGGATAAATAAATTATAGTTTAAAAAACTAATATAAACACGCTAGCTAAACTAAAAAGGAGAAATTAATAACGAAATAGTTAAATTTATTGTGAAAAAGCTTTGTGGAAAAGTTATTCGAACGCCTTGAAGTTGGTAAAAATTATATTGAAAGATTCCGTTACATATATAGACACATAGTTACACATACAGGTCAAGCTAATAAAAGCGTAAAATAAAAGTGGCGGGAGAGCAAGAAAGTATTAACAAATAAATGAATGAATATAATTTTCTTAAGTAGGGCATTTTTAATAATGCGTCCGTAGCGTAAAGTTTTCCGTTGTGTTAAGAACACGTTTAGAAACACTTTTCTTTATTTACAGTCAAATTCGTTAGCCACCATGCTAATGCATGCATGTTTACCTAGATTTCAAATATATTATAAATATATCCTAGCACTAGTCAGTTTCTCATCCATTTCTCTGCTCACTACTACCACTCGAGTGAGTACTACACGATACTAAACAAACACAGCTACTATTTACACTGAATTGAAATTAAAGTGTATCAACAAGCGGGAAGCGCGGGCGGCGCCGGGCGGCGGGACCGTGTGGTATCTGGCCGCGCCAACTCAAACAATATTGGCATTGCAATTGATATTCATTGAGGAATCCCGATGAGTAAGGTTACAGTTTCCGATGCGGGAGCGATGGATACTATGAAATAGTTGGATTTTGTGCTAATGTTTTATATGCGACAGTTTGGGGCTGCCTTGGCCCTATCAGTTCGCGATCCAGTATGGAGGCCGGTAATAGGCTCGCCCTTTATTACATGGGATCTAACGGGTGCACACAGTAAGTTTCTGCCAGCACTAGAGGAATATAGGCTAGGCGGTAATATTTTTGTGAGGTTGGAATATTGTTGTTACAAAAACAAAACTACTGATTAATCTCATTTAGGAAGAGATTTCCTATAGTTACTAGTGGAAGACAAGGCATAAAAATAGGTCATGGTCGGCAAAGTATATACGGGGTTTTATTAAGAAATTTTCATCAACCCATAGTCTAGAATCGTGCCAGGTATTACGGCTATAGGCCCTCCCCTTGTTATTGCGACCTATATAGATATATAGGTCAATGCGATTCACCCTAACATTAAGTTAACGATACAAATTTTAGGAGCTTTCTGCGTGTTATTTCTTTCTTTGGTTTTATAATCGTCTACGGATCCATTGTGCCAAATAAACAAACAATACTTCACACTTTTTTTCGAGAGAGACCCTTCATATCATAAAATATACCCTCCCACCATTTTAGAAGTAACACAACTTATTTAAAGCACGTCGTTACCATAACAGTAAAGTTTCCGTCGGTCTGGCGAGACCGGCGCGTAATGAACGCGGGTCTCGCTCCCGCGGGTCTCCGAGACCCCGGTCACAAGATGAACAGGTGGAGAAGGCCAGATCCATGCAAGGAGCGCTAACTGGCGTAACGCACTCATAAACGCGTTCTTACGACAATCTCGGATTGAGTCACATGAACCCACCAAAATCGCGATAATCAGACACTAGATATCGTATACCTGCGTGGCCTTATCGCCACACATAATTCAGTGCAACGTGAACCTATGTGTGTGATACATGAAGTAAAACTGTGGTTTGTAGTATTTATGTATTTAGCGCACCAACTGTATAATTACATAACATGATTATATTAATTACATTAGCATAATGAAATACAATGTAGTTATACAAATTATAGGTAGGCATATCATTTGTAAGTATATTTTAAAGCGACAGTAAATGAACAAGTGGGTAACATTTTACAATTTTTAGATAAACCAGTCAATAAATAAATAACAAGCAAACTGAGTTTGGTCATATGCCATTTTTTTCTGCTAATATACAAGATGTAACATAATAAACGCAAGACCTCAGACACCCCAATTAGAGAATTGCTTCATAAATTCAAAACGAAAACCAAATTTCCAAATTTAAAGGTTTTTACCCCTTTTTTAAGCACTTTTATACCCCTTTTAACAATGAAACTTGTACGTGTATGTGTGCATTTTAAGAAATACGGGTTAGGAATGCATTTGTAATCTCCTTATTGCTATGAATCAAGAATAAATTTAGTTTTTTATAGCGCACTGAAGGAGTAAAATCATTTTTTGCAAATTTAAAAAAAAATTTAAGATACATTAAAAATAGTTGGAATCAATTCAGTTACCGATTTAGAACAAACTACTTTCAGGTCTTGCGTTTAGTATGTTACAGCTTGTATATACTATATATATATATATATATATATATATATATATATATATATATATAGTTTGTTCGGTACATAAAAAGTTGAACATTAAATGAAGACTTAGAACATGAAATGAAAATCCAAGTGTGGAAAGTTTCCCAAAAGTCAAACTAGACTTTTATGGGTATTACTAGTCATCAGAAAGTATTTTTACAGCATTTATGTTAGTGTGTATAAAACTATGTCTATTTGTTTCCAACTGTGCATGTGTGACAAAGCAGCGACAGTCGTTTCGGACGAAATCGCCCGCTGTTTCATTTTTAGAGTCTTACTATAACGATTTCTGTGGATACAACTGACTTAATTCGAGATCGTCGTAAGCACGCATTTAATTTTAGGAAGCTAGTTCAAGGAAGCTGGCCTTCTGTGCCTTTTTATTTCTCGGTCAAATAAAAATAGCTAATGACCGCCCCAATCCGAAGTACTTTTTACGAACTTTAACTATTCCAGGGGATTTTTGGCGTTCGCCGAAATAGAATATTTTTGACGCGCACCAAAATAAAATGGGCTTAGGATGATAAATGTTCTGTCAGATCAGGTTTCGTAAAATATTGATATATTGATATTTGTTTGCGTACGAACGTGGGAAGTAAGGGTCTTACCATATGTGCTTACTTATGGGCGTCAGTACAAATGTCTAAGTAAATAGCTGTCATTTAAATCCTAAAAAATACGTTTACCCAATTTTAGTCACTAGAAGATTTGTTAATGTTACGTTCCATCTTAGTTACTTTAAATATGTCAAAGGAGCTAGTGAGATTCGAGCCCGACATTAATTACCTACCTAATTACCTGTTTACATGGTACCTGTATTTACGCCAATAATATCAATTAAGTACCATTTCAATATAAAGCGATAAATCACGAGATTTGCAATAAATTTTAACGACAAAGGCATTCATTATAAATATGAATAATAGAGGAATATCTTAAGTCGAAAATCTCGTCTTAAAGCTGAAATGGAAGCTCGAAATGTTTCATGGCTGTTGGAAGTGTCGTAAAATAATTACCGTCAGAAACGTAACGAGGGCGATGATCAAAAGAAGCGGCGGGAGGTGGCGGCTAGGGATGGGATGTAATGTAGTATCGACTACAAATTTGTTATAATAATATTTATTATAAATTAGCCTATACGGTCCTACTGCTAAGCAAAAACCTTCTCTCACAAGTCAAAGTAGAGTGAATAAGTCACATTATGACTAATAATTTATTAATACAATCCATACTAATATTATTCAATCTAAAGTAACTGTGTTTGTTTGTCTGTTACCTTTTCACGCCAGAACCGCTATATTCAATTTTGACCAAATTTGACAAGGGCATATATTTTATTCAGGGGAAGGACATAGACTACCTTTTGTCTCAAAAAAACTTAAGGGTGTAAAATATTTGCATGCAAATAACGCGAACGAAGTTGAGGGTACAGTTAGTATCATAATAACTTAACCTCCACGGTTCAATAAGCTAACATTTTGCTGTACTACCTGGCACAAATCGAGGTGACAGAAAATAGATCATATTCCGCCACGCAGACCCGGTGCGGATTGGTGAGATTTGTGATTTACCGCTAGTGCATAGCAAATGATACAAACGGTCACGCATCTCAAACTGCTCAACCTGCCTCCACAATCTTCACTGGTTCCTTGCATCGTGGCGTATGGCCTATTCTCTCTTACTTCAAGTTGTGAGAAAAGACTCCCAGTAGTGGGACAGCAACGACCAATTTGATATACTAAAAATTTGAAATTCCCTCACAAAAGATCGAGCAGACATTTTATCGTTACAATAATCCAATATCGATATGTCCTATCGACAGCGGGCCTCCTTACTTCGCACAAGAGGCTTTCGTTCTGTTTCCTTACACAATAGAGCGGTGACTGCCCGCGGCCGCCGCCTGAACTGTACATTCCCCCCCCCCCCCATCACCCTCTCACAACGTAATGCCACGGTCTGTACACGTCACCTGCCATGAGATGTGTAAATATGAACACGCTGATAACAATAGAAACTTGTAATAAAAACGTAATACTGCATGTATTACATACTTAGATATTTTTTACAACATAGGACTATCTTTCTGTCTATAGCACGCGGAGTAGGCAAAGAGTACAAAATTCCAAAAGGTTTTTCTTGCAGACCTTTCTAGCTTTCTCCACTTTGAGAGTTCGTCTCATACACGCTCGCCGGTTACGAAAACTTTACTTGCCCTTTAGACAAGACAGGGTCTTTTTGGTCATGGTAAAATACTCACTTACGTCTTTTGGCGGATGATGATGATGGTGATGTTGATGAAGATACTCGATCTAGGCCTTGTCCGATACCTACATAATTCTACTTTGATACTGTACTTTCGTATTTCGCATTGCCACAACTTAGGACTATTTTTACGAAACTTTATATTATTCCTCCATAATAAATCTTCTACATTCGTGATGTATTTGCCTTGGTTTTTGATTAGTCAGTTTTTAAGTTTTGCTACAATCGTCGGTTTTTTTTAAAAGGTTTATGCGTGGCACTCTAAACCGACGATTAGATGAAGCGAAAGAGGTATATCATGATTGATGCATGTGGTGAGTTGTAGTATTTGCCTACCCCTGTTGGATATAGACATGCGTGTATATATGCGTCGTGATAACAACACAGGAAAATTACTTCCACGTACATCTAAAACTTTATACGTGATGTCTTAACCTATTTAAAACGGCCAGATTACAACAAAACATATTTATCTACGGAAAATCATAATGCTTGATCGAGTAGTTCTAAATATTCCACTTCAACTAAACAGCTATAATTTGAACGTCTTATCCCATCTTACATACAAAAGTACCTACTGCCTTTCTGATTAGAGTATAAATCCTCTGGTCACAGCTTAGCTGCAGTAAGCTCACTAAATGAGTAAAGGAACGTTACCGAAACCTTATCTCATACAAACAGAGATACGCGTCTGATTTGTAAGCGTATAACCACAATATTACTATACTTGGTCCGACCGCTTCAGTCGTCATGTAATCCTAAGTCGAAAAAAAAGTGTTTTTGAGCAAAATTTCGCAGCATCAATTCGGAGTCTGCAATAGTGCTCAGTGTAATGGAAAAAGACTCGCCCTCTTTTCCTATATCAGGACATAACATATGAACGGACGTAAATATTGATATAATATATGTACCAATCCCGTTTAGGGAATGTAGACGTAAATGATTAAATTTTTTTTTCAATAAAACGAGTTTTACTTAAATGAGGAATCAGCATAAAAAAAAATTTGTCATTATCGTAAAACTGTCAAGAACTCGTGCTAAACCGAGTTTGGTATATATGTGGGACGAAAACGATGGCGTATCTACTTGATAGCGTGACGAGAACGTCAATCTGTTCATGGGAATTAAGTCCTCTGGTTTCTGACACGGCTTACATAGCGTTCCGCGTCTCTCCATTACGTTTGTGAAGACAGCCAGCTGGTCCTCTATGCTGTGTTCTGGTCTAACATTAGCAACGCCAGCTCTGGAATCTAACGGCACGTAGGCCTCGTACATCAGACAGTTCTGTTCCACATTCTGCGGCTCGTTACGCCGCTAATAGTTTTATGAAGGTGCTTTCCTCGCGAGTGATCGAGTGCGCACTACCCCTTATGGCAACGGCGGAGCAGATTGAGAATAGATGGACCGATTACACACCAAATGAAAATCATTCTGGTTGTTAAACTACGCTAACTGAGGATATTTACCAGTTGGTTTATGAATATCTGCGCAGTTCTGGATTAAATAGTGCAGGTTCGGTTTCTACATCGTTTTTACGTAGTTTAACCATCACCCGTGAGTCATTGGGATCGGACCGGAATTATACAGCATATAAACATCTTACTTACGCAATCTAAAATAAATTATTTTAACAGTTTTGAATGTGTAGTTTTGAGCGTAAAAACGAACGTGCAGATTCGTTTCTACGCTCTATAGAAAATTTTAAGAAAAAAATACATTCATTTTTTTGTGTGTAGTATCAATACGTCCGACCATGTTAGTGCACGCTCGACGACATTGGCCAATTTCAGGTCGTGTGACTATGACTGATGGCCATGTCCTCGACTGATGAATCGGCGGTCTGGCGTGCTGTGAAAGCGCGGAACGCAAATACTACTGTAACTCGTCCAAAATTACCAATTCAGTAATTTGGAAACCTGATCATTTGACAATTTAGTTACAACGACATTTGATTACTATGTTAAAGTTTTTAAAGCCTTGGCTTGACAGCTTCAGTTTGGTTAAAACAGGCGGAACAACTGGTTTAAGATGTTCCACCAGCACACGGGGCGGTCACCTAACGAAGATTCGATAGATCTTAATGTAGGTTTACACCGTTAACAATCGCTTAAGCAATAACTTTGTATCACATAAATGTTTTTTATTTATTTACTTGGCCCACAAAACAAGTTACAATCATAGATAGTTATGTATACCAGACCAGTACACAGCTCAGTGCAAGTACTTTAAAAGATGATGCAATAATAACAGACTATTGCTCATACAAAACAATTCCAAGTACTGTTTTGCTAAATCAGCTTAACTTGCCTCAGCTGCGTATTTATCATGTAAACAGATATCAGGTTACTTGTTTAGTCTCAGTCCAATTCTAATAACTGTTTTGCTTAATAATCAGATATCAATTAATAAGACGCATAATGCGTGGGTTTGTTCTAGAAAGAGTTGTTTACTTGACGATGCCTATAAATAGCCATCGCCAAGCAAAGTAAGTACATTTAATATCAACCTAGCTCTCTTACCGTTCGCACTAACGATTAAGTAATATTAATTAACTGCATTAATATTTTGAATATTCATTATTTATTTAATATTGTTAAATATATTTTTATAAAGTCACGCCGGCCTTTATATTTGACTAGATAGTAAACATTTATACATCTTAAAAGATAAAACTAGATTGTAGCTCTAACAATGTGTGCACAGAGAAATCCAAATAAAAGGGTTAGTTGTGTTAGACTTTAATTACGGGGCTACTGGCTTACGTCTAAAGAATGAGTATATTAGTACAGTAGAATATAAAATAAAAAATACTAAAATATCTATTGCTAATGAAATATAAAAGATGAGTGTTATACTAAGCCAGATCTTTTGAAACAGAGAATAGTTTGAATTTCGGTTTTGAAATTCCTGAGACTACTTTAAAACAAATCAATAGCGGAATTCTTAGAGACGATATCAATATACATTCATATTCTTATTAAAAGAGTGTATTTTTTATAAAATTATGACTGTACACGACCGAGACTATCCCAAGAGCGCCCCCTATAGCGATCTCGAATAAAACACCAGTTGGGGTTCGGATCTGATTCCACTTTAATTAAAAATGTATTATAAAGGTAACAAATTGCATAAACGAAACCGGTATGGTTTCGATGTAAATCTACGGTGGCGCCATCTCGTTTTGCCCTTAGAACTAATTAATTATGAATACTATCGATTATCTCAAACAATGACAATAGCAATATTCCTAAAGCTAATAAAGTTTCCAAACAACTTAACACATGAATATTTTAACCGAAAACAATTGACATAAATAACATAATTGTCAAACTGGGAGCTTAAATCAAAAGAATAACGTTAGCGTAACGCTAGCGACTTGATAAGCCATTCTTGTCACACTATAAAAACTAAATAAACATGAACGTGACACGATTACTCGCTGGCATCGGACAAATGTCAAAGTTTTCATGCTAAGCCATGCAATCTTTAATATCATATGACTTGATAATATTCACATCCGTGTGAACCCAAATAGTCCAGTTATTTACGTGTGTAAGCACACACGGGGGTCGGACGGGCTCATCAACTCGCCGGCGGCTGCCGAACGAACCGGAAATAAAACTACTGACCTGATTCCACCGAGATAAAACTAGCGAGCTGTAATGTAGGTAAATCACATAATATCGAACTTGATAGTCTAGGCAGTTAATAGGCTAGCTAAGATAAGAGAAGTAAAAATCTATCTATATCATCACGCCAAATCCCTTGCGGGGTAGGCAGAGAGTACAGAGTTCCAACAGGTTCTTTCCTTACATACCTCTCTGGCTTCCTCCACAATCATAGTTCATCTCATACACGCTCGCCGGTTACGGAGACTCTTGACTTGTCCTTCAGATAAGACTCGGTCTATTTGGTCGTAAGGTAGTCTAGGTCTTCCCCGGTAACTACATCCTTCCACTTTAGTATTGTATATCTGTTTTGTCATTCTTTCTTCTGACATTCTTTCTAAATGCCCTTTCTCATCTTTATACCGATACTATCTTTCATGCCTACTCGCTTCCTTACTACGCTGTAGCTTCACTCCGCACATCTTCCGCAGAGCTCGCATTTCCACCGCATTTATTCTACTTTCATTCTCCTTCTTACATACCCAGCTATCGCTACCATATAACAGCGGTGGGACAAGAACTCCGTTATATATGGCCAGCTGCGCCTTTTGGCTTAAGTGCCGGCTCTCAAGTAGCTTTCCCATCGCACCATTTACTCTGTTCCCTGCACTCACTCTTCTCTCTATATCAGCGGTGTATTCCCATCCTTACTGAAAGCGCATCCAAGATATACAAACTGATTCACTTGCTCTAGCACATCGTTACCAACCACAATCCTTGCATTCGTTTTGGTTTCTTCCCGTTCAAAAACCATAATCTTGGTTTTCTTTACATTCAAATGTAATCCATTGTTCATGCAGTCGTCTTTCATAACTGTGACTAGTGTTTGCAGATCAGTGGCTGTTGGCGCTATCAAAACCGCGTCATCTGCATACTATAGGTGGTTTATCACTAGATCACCCATTTTAACCCCTTCAGTCATCGCATTCAGTCTTTGAAGACTTTTATCCAGATACACTATAAATATATACTATAATATGTGGCTGTTAGCGCTATTAAAACCGCGTCATCTGCATAAAGTAGATCGTTTACCACTAGGTAACCCATTTGTACACCTTCATTCATCGCTTTCAGTCTTTGAAGACTTTTATCCAGATATATTATAAACAGTCTAGCGGACAACACGCAACACTGCTTGACGCCGATTTCAACGTCAAACCAGGGTGACCTGTTACCACCCACCCGTGCGCATGCCTTGCAGTCCACATAAGTGGACTGGACGGCTCGCAACAGAGTCAAAGTCCCTTTCGCACAACTCTGTCAAACGCCTTCTCCAGATCCACAAAACCGCAGAAAACCTTCCGGCCCACTGCCAGATGCTTCTCTACGATGTTGGGGAGGGAGAAAACTTGATCCGATCATCCTCTTCCGGTCCTGAAACCCCCTTGTGCCTCGCACAACATTTATCGGACTTCTCGCGCATTCTTCGTTCAATAATTTTACCGTACACATTGGCTACCAAGCTGGCAAATGGTAAAGCTGAAATGGCGCAATCGTATTTATCATAGTATGTGTGCAGTAGATATCGATGTGAGTTCGAACCCGACTAATGGTCTTTTCTTTTTGTGTTTTTACAATTTTTATATTTCGGAATTATAGGCATGGTGACGGCAACGACGGCTATTTGGTTGTTTAAGAAAAGCAACTCGAAAATAATTATAATGAGAAACGAGCCACCGCAACCTAGGCGGATGCCCTTCTGCTTTCGATCTTTGAAAGGATTTTTAGAAAAATCGTGCTATTTCGTATGTTTGTACTCCATGTTAAAATAGCAATAATAATATTATAAAAACACCATATAATTCCAGTTTGAACGCATTTATTGCTTTAAGATATTAACAAAATCACCATTAAGCCATTCGTGTTTAAATTAAAACACCCAAAATTATGAAATTCACACTTGCGAAAGTAACAAGTTACCTCTTTAAATTTCGTATAATTGAGATTAAAATCACGAAAGAAGTGCTGTCAAAATGCTGAAATTTCGTTTCTTTGGATTACTTCATGGTAGCGTTTTACGACTGACAAAACGTCACAAGCCGTCTTCGGGACCGATTTCGGAACGAAAGTACTTCGTGGTAGGAATCGCCCGAAATTACGATCCGAAACTTGGGAATTACGTTTCATAGTAGACCTACAGTATTTGAAATAGGTCACGACGTGGGTTTACATTCTGTCTGCGTTGTTCATCGACTTATACACCGAACAGTAACCTTTAAAATAAAATCAGCTAGTACACACGCACACTTTGGCTCTCAATTACATTGAGACTCGAAACGTATTCCGTCATGATTTTTGATCATAGTCATATAGAATTTAAGAATTTATTGCTGCCGGAAGTAGAATAATGTAGATATTCCTTTCTAAATACAACATATCTAGAAGACTGAAATAGCCAAACAATATATTTTATATAAATGTTGTAATTCGTTACAACCGCTTGTATTAGCCGTACAACTATTCTGCTTTTACAGCTTCCTTTTCCACTGCCGCCGCTTTCGATTTTTCTGCTCAAAGCCGGACTTAACGTAGTTGAAGGTTTTCTAACCATTTCCTAAGCGTCATCACCAAATCCAAAAAATGACCATAAATAGGCCTCATCCCAAGCTCGCCACGACGACCGGCTTTGTGCTGTACACATACAACTTTTACCCGCGACCTTCGCCAGGTCATTGTCTATATTATCCTGCTTGCGGTGGCTGTCTGCCGCGGGCCACTCCCTTCCCTCCAATATGGTCGAGGGAAGTGATGGCTGCTCCAGCAGTCATACTCGTGAACAGGTGTTGCGTATGGGGACTGGTCCATCTGGAATCCTTTAGACACTCTTCACAGATAACACCATTAAATTCAGATCTCGATCGTAAGGTATCGCACTGGAGCTAGATCGTAAACTATTTAATTACAACGTCAACATTGTATCCACACAATATGATTGAAAAAAAGAAAAGAAACAAGAGAAAGAGAATTGCATCTTAATTAAAAAAAGGACAAGCCCGCTGTGTTTCTTCGCCGAATCTTCTCAGTCGAGGCCGCGTTCCGATACGGTGGTAGATTAGTAGTTAAATCAAATTAAAAAAATATATTAATTGACTATTTATAAGTGCAGGGCTTATACAAAATAAATTGTTTGAGTTTAAGGTTATACTCATTTAATATTTAGCCAGTACTTTAGTTGTTGTGTTCTATCAGGTTCCCTCTGGCGCGAGCTTTGCCAGTAAAGGCTAAGTTTGTTTTTAGTAACACCGGATTATTCAGTTTTAACTACTACATCTCTTCCTGTGCGCCAACTTTAACGTAGGTCTTGAGTTAACAGTTGGAGAAGTAACTGCTTACCTTGGACTAAATTACGGTACCGTGAAAATGTATGGAGTAAAACTTTACGTTACAATTAAATGAGCTTAGTTCGGAGGCCTCATTTCAGAAGTAGAGGTCTAAGATTCAAATCTCAGTTTCTTTTTAGATTCTCTGTAGGTTTCCGATACAATTGAGGCAAATCTATTTGTGAAATTTCTTACCATATTCTTAGAAATTAATAATTAAAGACCCTTCTTCCTGTCCCTAGACATTGTCAAACTTGAGCCTGGGAGTAAAATACATGAACTCGTCCTTACATTCTCAAATACTTACCATTGTGAAACGTAGACGATTAAAACATTCTACAATTATTATGTATCTTTGTTCATTACTTTGAACTGGATGATCCTTACAATACATGAACCCCAAACTTTAATTTGCTACATCCTACCATCAATATAATACCCCATCTCGTTCGTAATATCCAATGAATGGATCCCATTGACTGTCCCTCATAAATACGCAACGATCGCTCACCCTGCGCTCAGCGGACGCGGCTTAGCTCAGAAGACTGGCCATGCCGCGAGCAAAACTCAATCCCAACCCTAATATAAACAACTAAGAGCTCAAATTCCGTCAGCTCAGTTCAGGGGTTGGTCGTTCTTGATACATAATGCAGAGGGCGCTGGTGGCGCGGCCGCGTTTTTCGCAGATGAGGCTCAAATCTTAAGTGCTGATATTTATTTAAGGAGACGCCGGGAACACCTTGCGTGCCGGCCGGGGGGTACGGGGGGGAGGGGCAGGGGTAAATGGCTAACGTGTAACGGCCTCGCCGTGGGCGGAAAATGGAAATGTATGGAAGGGTTAAGATATAAGTAGCAGGAAAAATTGTTGTATTGTATTCACACTACGAAAAAGAGGCTTGAGGAAAATTGGGTGCGCAAATTGGATTTATTAAAAGAAAAAAAAATGTAAATGAATGCACATTATAGTGAAATAACGGTGAAATCATGTATTTTTTCTTCCGTAGATTATTTCAAATGTTAATGAGTCTTCTCTGGTAAGACTTTACTTTTAGATAACGCGAAGACTTCACTCTCGAATAACCAAAAGGAAAGTATAGGCATGCTATTTAGAAGTATAAAAATGATATACAAAGTGTGCACGTTTAAGATGCTTAGGTGTAATGGCATGCAAAAGAGCTTCGTTGTTGCACACCTTAGCGTCAGCGGTTCTTGGGTCCGGAATCTGAAGTTATGCCTGATAGGCTCGGCACCGATACACTGGGAGTTAAAATCGTCGATGGAATATGGATGTCCACAGTGCACCGCTGCTGCTCTCGGTGAGGGAACATGGCGTGAGTGTGTGTTTGTGTGGTACAATAATTAATTTTATTTTGTCACTTATTAGAAAATACTTTCAGCGTTTTAGGTTCACCCAAGATGTCAGGTCCTCTTTAGCCTGAAATGAAAAACTAAATTTACAACAAGACATTTCTCACCCAGACCTTGATAGATAAAAAACATGAACACGAACCGTTATATAACATAAAAAAAACACATTACGACCGTAAACACTAAAGTTTTATGGTGGCAGCCGTTACCGTAAAACATAGGAGGCAATTTGGGCACCGGCCCGCGGCACATACGTCTTAGACAAGTTGTGGCATATATCTTCGGAACTTGCTAATACCGGGATTCTTGGCCTCGAATGCGACTTTTTAAAATTAACCATAAGGCGCAATTGACTCATCGGAATCTGTAGAAATTATTAACCGCGTATCGACTTCGACGTCCATTTACAGTTAAATCATATCCTTTACTTTTGGGCAGTTACCACTACTGGGCCAAGGCCTCCCACAAAACTGACGTGAGAACGATCTTTGGCTAAATTGTAACCTACCAAAGCTAATAACAGAATTGACATATACGGTCATCCAGATCGGTCCTACCGGGCTGAAGACACTTTACTTATCTATCCATCCATATAGGTAGGCAGAAGGAACATAATTCCAACAGGTTCCTTATGGACCTTTTTGGCTTCCCCTACACTCATAGTCGTATCGTACATACATTTTAACACCTTGGTGTTGTTGATGTAAATAATTACATTTCTAAACCTACAGTATTCAACAGAGCACATGTGTGTCTCTTGCTATGACAACTATATTTTTTTTATATAAAATTATTAACCATCTCAATGTCTGAATAAACTTTGTAGCTCATGGCAAAGCTACGGTTTATTACAATGCTTAAACTTTGGGAATGACTTATTTTATAGTTATTGCAAAGTACTACCTCCAGCTAACTGGTTTGGCTGTGAATGTAAAAACTTAGTTATGGTCTCGTAAAACTGAAACCTTCTGTCACAGTGTAAAGTATAAAAGTGAAAAACTCTAAGTCGTCTGTGTTACACTCTGGCAAATTAGTGTTACCCTGATTCCACTTCGTAATTTATCGAAGTGGTATCAGGGTAACACAATAGTCATACTAATAAGAGGTTACATATCGCCGACTTTATATCTAACAAATACTTTATCAAAATGATGTCAAAAATAAATCACAGATTTGTCTTATTGGAAGTCTATTTCTTCCCCATACCATTTCAGCATCATCAATGTTACGACTCACGTCACAAACCGTGTATGCACCGGGATCGAATGTATATTTTATGGGGTATAATGGGTGACGGTCCGTGAAATACAGAGGGCGTAGCACGAGCATATTGAAGTTATCTTCACGTTGTCGAGAAAGTGTGCTGTCACGTTCATCTTTCTTTAATATATTTGTAGTGTAAAAAGGATGGCATATCAATTTGTTAACGTTATGGTAACGTCAATGTGTTCGTGCAAAGCGCTCTGGACGATTTTATTAGAACGCCCTTTTTATTGAGACCAGATGACCTTTAAAGAGGATTATTTACGGTCTATTTGGTTTTAATACGGGTTTTGTGATCGGGTATATTTAAACGCAGATGAAAGAAAGTAAGCGCCCACGTAAGTATTGCTATTTCAATGTATTTTATTTTGGTGATTGGCATTTGCCTGTCGCAGAGCGTTCACGCTTGACAAGTCTTTTGCTTACCATAAAATAAAATATAGAATAGTGATTCTAAATAAAAGGAAATCTTACACAGTCCTTTGGTAATTAAGCTGTATAAGCCCCGCGGCCAACAGCGTAGATCATTCACAAAAACCTTTGGTAATGTAATAAATGCTTCATTTAGGAGTACCTACCTGCTTCGCTAGCTCAATGGTTAAAGCGGGTGTCCTAATAAGGTAAATTACCAAATGCGACATACATTAAATAACATCTCTATCGCTCTCTCTCTCTCGCTCTCTCTCTCTCTCTCTCTCTCTCTCTCTCTCTCTCTCTCTCTCTCTCTAATATCTATCTATATCATCACGCCAGAACCTTTGCAGAGTAGGCAGAAAGTGAGTTAGTATCAAATACCTCAAATGTTTAAGATATTATCTCGGAGATGGGGTTTGCTAATGATTTTCTTTACCGTTATTAAGTGACAATTTGCGCCGACTATGCGACTATTCGCTCTGGTAACTCGCTTGAGCAACATTGCGGTACAGGACCTGGGGGAATTATTTACATGGTTGCTTAGATGAAGCGAAAGCCTTGCGCAATGACCTAAACTAGCTTACACAGTGTAGAAATACAATCCGGATTTTACCTCTGGACTTCTCAAAAGCTGTCGCAACTAGGCTATCCGATCCGGGACCAGTGCATCTACCCCCCTGCTACCTGCCCCGCTCCCCACACACGTGGGGATCAGCAGGCCGTTGTTTTTATCAAATATTGATGATATTATATCTTATTCAGCGCCGGCTGGCGCCGCCATTGCGCGCCGGAAATGTGTCGGGTCGATACCGATGTTTTCGGCTCGTGTGTTCATGTGGAATTCATTATTGAAACACTTGCTTTGACCTTTTAACCAAAGGGGGTGGAAAAAGATGTTCGGTACACGAGACTATGATTTTCTACCGTGTTAATGTCAACATTTACTTAATTATGGTCAAGGACAAATGATGGTCAAATGGAACAAAAATACGGTCGTCGAAAAAAGTTGGAACACTTTTTAAATTTGTCTTGAAGTCACATGTGTATTATTTGCTTCGTCTGATATACTTGTAAAAACTATTCCTACCAAATAATTAGCCTTATTACTGTATTATCTAATTTCTCCAACAATCCGCACTGTATTTCTCTTACAGACAGAAGGCCTGTACTCAGCTGTGGAACAGTGTAGGCAAATTACTATTACCGTAATCACGAAAGGCGTAAGATCTACGCTGTTTTACTCTTCACATTTTGTAATATAAGCTAGAGTGCAATAAGAACCTGCCCTTTAAATAATTTCTATTCTCCTCCGACGGCGAACACGTTTCAAGGTAGCCATATGTAAACTTGCATGTCCTTACCCTTATGTATTTAAAAGCCAAGATCCAAAGAGTCTATATATAGGATATAAGCCACCTAAACTATGGGGAGGCTGGGGGTCTGCAAAGTGCGGGCGGCGTTCGAAGTTGAAACTCAAAGGTTCGCTTAACGAACGCTCGGCGGCAGGCGACCGCCTCAAAGAGCTGCAGTTGGTGGGCTTTTTGAATCGCTTGACAGAAGCTGAATAGAGCTGGGGATAAACTGTTTTTCCGTGTTGTTGTTTGATTGGTGGAAATAAAATTGATAGTCTAACTATCAAATGTAACTTCTAATTACTTGTATAATTTCAAAAGTATCATATACCTACCTAAATCTTGCAAAACCCAGAACAAGTCCGTGATTAAGTGTGCATAAATTCATTTTACTTTTCAATTCGAGGCCGAATCTTATGAAGCTCTGTTAATTGCGAGTGTTTCATTAAAACTTCCCCTGAGAGGACCGGCACCCCCCCGGTGACGTGCCAGCCAAGTATGCTGAGTCCGTGATCGGAATATGATCACCAGGTGATTATAACTACATGAATATTAATTTAAACTTTTCTGTCTTACGTCGGTTCAGTTACAAAACAGACATTTTTTTTAATATCTGAGAATTGCGTCTATATCTAGCGGTATTTTTTACTGATCAGTGAAGTTAACTTTGACCTTTTCACGGTTCTTCTTTCCCCTTTTTGCGTAGGTCGTTTAGGAATCAAGAATAGAATATTTTTATTCATATATACCATCATATTCATATATGGGGGTCTGTCCAAGAGCGTGCTCGTCGCGACCCCTGCCAGCCGCGACGGCTGCAATCTTGGACCGAGCAAGTACCGCAGTGCGGGCTAGGGCGCCCCCCGAGGCGACGCGTACCGGCCCGCCCCGTCGGTACCAACATAGGCAGAAGCGGTGATGGGGGCCGCCACCCATCACGCCGGGCCCGAACTGGCGAGTCTTGGGGTGCAGAGTGCCGAATAGGCACCTGGAATGTAAGAGGTGGTATGGAAGATAAGATGCATGAGGTGATTGATGTAATGAAAGAGAGACGCCTGGATGCTCTGTGTGTAACAGAGACTAAGCGAAGGGGCAGTGAAGCCTGTGATCTCCCTGATGGCATGATGGCTCTGTGGTCTGGAGTGCCACAGAGCGATCGTGCCAGCATGGGGGTGGGTATCTTGTTGTCCCGTCGCCTGGCCTCTGGAGTGAGAGATTATGGCCTGCATGATGCGAGACTTCTCTGGGTCCGCTTGAAACTGGGTGTCACTGAGTGTTTTTGGTTGGAGCCTACGCTCTTGTAAGCTCGTCGCCACCCCCGGGCCTTGAGAAGTTTTGAGATAATGTCAGGGAAGTTCTGGATCTGGCTGATGCGAATGAAAAGGTGATTTTGTGTGGCGACCTGAACGGATGGGTGGGAACCAGGCGGCAAACTTGCGACGCTGCTCTGGGTCCTTATGGTGATAAGAGAGTGAATGATGCAGGTAAGCTTATTGTAGATGTGTGTTTGGAAAGAGGTCTCCTTGTGTCCAATACAATATTCCAACACAAGGATATTCATATGTATACGTGGAGAAGAAATGACCAGAAAAGCATGATAGATTTAATCCTGGTAGATAACCGTCTCTGAAGTAAACTTCAAGATACCCGTGCGTATAGAGGCCCCATTCTTGAATCGGACCACTATCTCGTAATTGCGCGGTTTAGTGGTTTGTTCAGGAAATGGAGGCACTGGCGAGAGCGTATCCCCTTCGGAAGCCTTGAAAGAATCAAGGTTGAAAAGTTGCAAGATGAGAGCGTGAGGAGAACGTATGAAGACAGAGTCCGGGACAAGCTTTTGACAGCTGGTTCTTCGGACTCAAACATAGATGAATGCTGGAATTGTCTGAAAGAGAGTTTGGTAGAATCAGCGAAAGAAGTATATGGCTGCTCAAAGAAGCATAGCACAGCAAAAGGGGATGCATGGTGGGACACAGAGTTAAAAAGCTCTGTAGAAAGTAAGAAGAAAGCGTGGCAGGACTATGTCTCTTCTTTGAATCTAAATGACAGTATGACGGAGATGAAGAAATAAATATACCGGCAATGCAAGAATGCCACCAAAACCTTAGTGAAAGAAAAGCGTGAAAGAGCTAGTGTGATTGAGGAGGAGAGGCTGACGAAGAACTTCGAGAATAACAACAAACTCTTTTGGAGCAAGGTGAGAAAGGCTCGAGGTGATTCGTCAGGCTCCAGAATGGAAAATATAAAATCTAAGGATGGTGACATTCTTGCAGGCACACAAGCTGTGCTAAACCGGTGGAGTGAATACTTTGGAGAAATGTATGAGAATGCCCCAGATGCTGGTGCCACAGACGAGCCCAGAGGCGAGTTTGCGGCACCAGAATCCACAGAGGACATCACTATTAAAGAAGAAGTTAAATGGGCGATACAAAGTATGAAAAATGGTAAAGCTGCGGGAATAGACATGATATCTGCCGAGATGATTAAATATGGTGGAAATTGCGTCCGGGACGCTTTTTGGGTCCTCGCAAATCTTTGCTGGAAGACCGGTAGAGTCCCTACAGATTGGCGCCACGCAGTTATAGTACCCTTGTATAAAGGCAAGGGCTCACAATATGATTGCGCCAATTACAGGGCCATCAGTTTGATCAGCTTGGCAGCTAAGGTGTATGGTAAAATTATTGAACGGAGAATGTGCGAGAAGTCCGATGGAGTGTTGTGTGAGGCACAGGGAGGTTTCAGGTCTGGAAGAGGATGTTCGGATAAAGTTTTCTCCCTCCGCAGCATCGTAGAAAAGCATCTGGCAGTAGGCCGGAAGGTTTTCTGCGGTTTTGTGGACCTGGAGAAGGCGTTTGATAGAGTCGTGCGAAAGAGACTTTGGGACATTTTGCCAGAGTATGGTATAAACGGCACCCTGTTGCGAGCCATCCAGTTCATCTACGTGGACAGCAAGGCATGCGTACGGGTGGGTGGTAACATGTCACCTTGGTTTGACGTTAAAATCGGCGTCAAGCAGGGTTGCGTGTTTATAGACTGTTTATAGTGTATCTGGATAAAAGTCTTCAAAGACTGAATGCGATGACTGAAGGGGTTAAAATGGGTGATCTAGTGATAAACCACCTATAGTATGCAGATGACGCGGTTTTGATAGCGCCAACAGCCACTGATCTGCAAACACTAGTCACAGTTATGAGAGACGACTGCATGAACAATGGCTTACATTTGAATGTGAAGAAAATCAAAATTATGGTTTTTGAACGGGAAGAAACCAGAACGAATGCAAGGATTGTGGTTGGTAACGATGTGCTGGAGCAAGTGAATTTGTTTGTATATCTTGGATGCGCCTTCAGTAAGGATGGGAAATACACCGCTGATATAGAGAGAAGAGTGAATGCAGGTAATAGAGTGAATGGTGCGATGGGAAGGCTACTTGGGAGCCGGCACTTAAGCCAAAAGGCGCAGCTGGCCATGCATAACGGAGTGCTTGTCCCAACGCTGTTATATGGCAGTGAGAGTTGGGTATGTAAGAAGGAGAACGAAAGCAGGATAAATGCGGTCGAAATGCGATCTCTGCGGAAGATGTGCGGAGTCACGCTGACCGACCGTATTCGCAACAGCGTAGTAAGAAAGCGAGTAGGTATGAAAGATAGTATCGGTGTAAAGATGAGAAAGGGTATGCTCCGTTGGTTCGGGCATATAGAAAGAATGCCAGAAGAAAGAATGACAAAACAGATATACAATGCGAAAGTGAAAGGATGTAGGTGCCGGGGAAGACCTAGACCAAATAGACCGTGTCTTAGCTGAAGGGCAAGTCAAGAGTCTCCGTAACCGGCGAGTGTGTATGAGACGAACTATGAGAGTGGAGGAAGCCAGAGAGGTATGTAAGGAAAGAACCTGTTGGAACTCTGAACTCTCTGCCTACCCCGCGAGGGAGCTGGCGTGATGACATAGATATAGATATATACCATCGTAACGTGTATGTATAATACTCGTCGTATGTTTTTGAAATCTTTTAGTAAGAGCTCACGAATTGATTGTTGAGGAGTCGTTACCCTCAAGCTATATCCAGCAGGTTATTGAAACTAACAGTATTGCAGGCAACAGCAGCATTATATAGAGCAATTGTCCAGAACATTAGACTTCCACTACCTCCCAAATCGACACAAACACTTTCTAGGTGGTTTACGTCTAACACTCCAATGCTACTAACAGACGTTATAACAATCTTAACCGCTGCAGATTAACATTTTTCTATTCCAGTAGTATACAAAAAATGTTGTTGAACGATAAGTACAAGTTAAAGTAACTGACCGACTGACAACGACTTCAAACGTTATGGTTTTTGCTTTTTAGCTATCTTAGGTTTGTTACTTTTAGCAATTTTGAAGTTCTTTTCGTTTTTTTAAACTTAATTGTGATTTTTTGGGTCCAAATATCTTCGCAAAATAACAGTCTCCCATAATGTGGTGTAAGTCATAAAGAAATGGCAGCAGGTGGAGATGCTCGTTACATATTCATGGGCGCGACTGCGGCGCACTATGAATTATTCCGACGCATTACGCGGGCTCTCAAACGCTGACAATTTGAAAAAACTCATCCCCCACCGCTTTATGCTGATAGCTTAAGTGTGGCTTAACTTTAAGATATAGCTAAGTTTAACACAAACACAACAAAATAACAATAATATGATTTACGAGTATCTGCGCGTGACTTCGTCCGCGTGGCCTTTAGGCAGGAACCTTACAATTTTCCAGGATAAAAAATCCTACAAATCCGTTCAGCCGTTTTTTGTGATTGAGTAAACATATAAACATACAACACACACCATCACGCCTCTATTCCCCAAGCGGGGGTAGCAGAGGTGTACTGAGTACACCCACGTTTCGCCGACGATCTTCGGTCCCATGTAATAGGGGGCGAGCCTATTGCCATATACTGGGTACATTCCAGACTCCGGACTTGTACTGGGAAGTTTTCGTTAGAAAAACTACACTTGTCCGACCTAGGATTTGAACCCAGGACCAAGTGATCACAAATCGATGCGATTTGCCACTAGACCAACAAGGCAGTCAGTAAACATACAAGAGTAAATATACAAACTTTCACATTTATAATATTTGTAGGATAGGGTCGCCTTCTTTAGGATTTAAAGAAAAATATAACACACACACACACACCGTCACGCCTATATTCCCCAGAGGGGGTGGCAGACCTCTGCCACCCCCTCTGGGGAATATAGGCTGAGTACACCCACGTTTCGCCAACGATGCTAGGTCCCATGTAATAGGGGGCGAGCCTATTGCCATATACCATAAAGAAAAATATGATACAATAATTTCAAGATTACCACTTTTTTGGGTAAAAAGTAGGCCCACACTGAGAACTATTCCTATCTCGCGGGCGCGCTCGCGAACATAAAACTCGCGTACACAAACAGCCACACCAAGACTACTATTTATGGGGCACACAAAGATTTGTCTCGTGCGGGGATCGAACGCCCACTACTCGATCGAGTGTGCGGAGCTGTTAAGCTCGTAATGACTGGACCAGCCCGATCAAGTCGAGTATAAAAACAGCTGCGGGTCTTTATACTCGACTTGATATCTGTTAATAATGTAGAATGTCTCATTTCCAAATATAATTCCTTTATCGTTTTATCCTAAACTACGGAAGAAATCTTAATGGTATTTAACCGCTCACAACCGCTTCAGTGTCTAATTATCCTATCGATAACTAACAAAACTGAATTTATATATATAATAAAACCGTCCCACTGCTGGGCAAAGGCTTTCTCTTACAAATCGAGGTGAGATTTATTGGGTCATAATCCACCACGCAGACCCAGTGCGAGATTGGTGAAGTCAGACAGCTGACGCTCAAAAAGAAAATGCCACAATTGGTTACCTATCTCAAACTGGCCAAGCCGAACGCTGCTCAACCTTGGTGATCGAAAAGAACACCGGGTCCGCACAGCGCTACGAGCGCCTTCTTAATATACTTATTCAACACTGATTGCGGGGCTTGTCATCACTGTAACAGATTTCCTATTACGTGTATCGTATCAGATTAGTAAGTCAAGTTTGGCAATTCAGTACACTAGAACTATGCTACAAGCAATTCAAATTCGTGTAAAATAATAAATTTTTAGTTCTACAACTGCACGGCTTAAAACAAATCGCGGTATTGTAAATCAAATTTAGTGAAATTCACTAAACAAGATACACAAACAGAACATAGTCATGTTTTCGGATCGGCCACCAGCCGTCGAACTGCGTGCTGAAATAAAATATTTTGTTGGCACAGAGGTGTCCTAACCACCTGAATTTATAATTTCATTTTTATTCGAACGCATATTTTTGATGGCTAAAATTGATTTTTACAATTCCACTGCACCTAAATTCTCGAATATGGTATAGATGATATTTGCGGAAGTGGATTTAATTTTGATTTGTATTTTTCTCTGATAAATTGATGATCAACATTTTAGTATCTCGATTTATTAATAACTTTGACGATAATCACGAAATGAAAGCTTTATTTTATATTCTTCCTCAAAGTAGATAGCTATCACATTGTATAAAACCTATGTTTAGATTTTACTGAGGCACCTAATTACACCGACGTAAATAGACGTGCAGGAAAACAGCAAGAATAAAAAATGGACCTTTTAGAACGCATTTAAGTTTTAACCGAACCTAAAATACATATTTTACAAGTGTACACACAAAACGGCCATAACACAAAGTTTGTACCAAGGCATCCCGCAAGGCGCCCGCTTTCGACCGCATTTACTCCTGTTAGCGGTCCCCGGGGAACGCGGTCTTGAGGCCGAGCGTCGATAATTGCCCAGTTTACCGCCTACTACCTGCACAAATTGTTTTCTCCGGTGTTTATGCATAATATTTTGTGATTAAAATTATCTTTACAGCCTATACCGGCATCTTTTAAAAATTCTGTAATGATGAAGAAGTCAAATGAATATGATTTAGTGCCTATGTTTATTTTGTATCTAACTCCACATACTACAATTAGCTGACTGACTGCCCCGTTGGTCTTGTGGCGAAATGTGCGCTTTGCGATCACGAGGTCCTGGGTTCACATCTTAGGTCGGAAAAATCTAGTTATTCTACCAAAAAATTCCCAGTATCAGTCCGGAGTCTACAATTATGCCCAGTATATGGCAATAAGCTATTACTTGGGACCTAACATCGACGGCGAAAAGTGTGAGTAGGCAATACACCTTTGCTGCCCCCGGGTTGCGGAATAAAGGCATGACGGTGTATTGGTAACATTTTATATTTGTATTCATAACTTCTCTCAAAATATTTCTATTTATTACCTAGCTTGTCTAAAGGTTACCAGTAGGTAGCCTTTAGACAAGCTCATCGAATTCAAGTCTCAGGCAGTTGCTGAAGTAAAATTCTATTTTGATTTTATTAAATTCAAATCCACCCCCAATCTACATCTACACTAATATAATAAAAAAGAGGAAAGATTTGTATATTTGTATGTTTGTAACGAATAAAGTTAAAAAGTACTGGACCGATTTCAATGATTCTTTCACCATTAGAAAGCTATATTATCCAGAGAGGTACGAAGTCGCGGAAAGCTGCTAGTTTGTTATAATTGGATTGCCCAATGCTGTTGAAACGATAGCTATAGCGCCTGTCCAATAATCTAAAAAACTTAAATGCTTAAACACCTAGGTATTGTATTCGACAATAACCTTTCCGTTCGAGACCATATAGAAATCTATTAGCTAGAATAGATCAATTAACTCTAGATTGAGGTAACTAATGATCGTCTTCAGAAATTTAAGAAATTTTGCCTTTTACTAATAAAACTGTACTGAAACTGTATTAAAACCTTTAGAGGTAGCCCGACGAGCACTGCTGAAAGTTAGCTCATCCCGACCTTTGAACTGTACCAGTCGTGGGAAGTATTAACCGTTCGTCAATTACATATTCTGCACACTATAATATAAAAACATTCGACCTTACCCTTTAATAAATCCTTAATTCCGTTTAAAAGGGGAAAAGATATAGTCTGCACTGACGGTTATGTTATGAAACATGCTTATGTTAATAAATACTTTTCGTTTTTAGGGTCATTTGTAAATAATAAGCTCAACAAAACTCTGAACATATATGCCCTAAACCAAACACAATACAAAATTCGTAGTAAAGGAATATTTTACTTCACGTAAATTATATGAAACCGAAAAGCTCCTATTTCTGTTACGTACCATGAATAAAAATCACGTCCGTGTCCCAGACTACCCGAAATGTTATTGCATATCACACCCTCTTACACACTCACACCCACATTCATTCAACACAGAACGAAGACACAAACACACAACCTTAAGTATTATTTCTTCTTTTTTAATTAAAATTTGTTATTTGTATTTCTAGAAAATAGTTTATTGTTGTATATCACGTTAGCCTAAGCTCTCTGGGACTGTTTAAGGAAGAGCATTGTGTCTGGGATACAGATTATACATAATATTATATATATATATATATAATATTATATATAAAAATACATAATATTATCTAGTCCAGACACAGATGTTTCCGCAAATTTGAGCAGATTGACACAAGGTTACTATTATTGCAATACATATTTGCGTAATGAATGTGCTGCCTACTCTTTGATTTGCTACCTATTCCATTATTATTATTATATCATTATCACTTGCGGCACTCGGTCTAGTTTTATCTCAACTGAGCCAAAAATGCATTTTGTTCCAGTTATTTGATTATATGCTAAATGCATTTCAGTGGAAGTTGTTAGAGTTGCATGCATCAAAATTGCTATTTTGACGATAGCTAATTAGCAAACCATTTTCGGTAACACTAGGTTACTTTTTAATAACATTTATTGAAATTTACCGGATTATAAAGGGACAGGCGACCCCAATTAGGTTTAATGTTAGTTTATCACGCATTTATTAATTTACCTGAAAAATAAAATATTCACAGGTGTATTCATTATTCTGATCCTCTCAACCTCGAACTACTGAAATTGAAATCAAATTTTCTAAAAAATTCTAACCAATTAAAATATTACAGCTTAGGTTTCGGTAAAAGTTCCTCATTAGTCTAAATTAGCTGAATAGTTATTATATTAATAGTTAGATAGATAGATAGATAGATATAGCCTTTATTCGCTGACCATATGAGTATCTCAACTTTAAGTATTAATAAAATAATAATAATAATGAATGGCTTAAAAACTATAGCAATTATAAATAAAGAAACATTATTTTCCAGTAACCAGTTTGTTAGTCAGGTTGTCCTTCGACATAGGCCTCCCCTAGTTTCTTCCATACTTTTCTTCCTTGATCTAATCTTCTCCATCCCGTTGGTAAATCATCTTCCCATCTCTTTATTTGACGTCCTCTTTGTCTTTTTCCGTTTCTCGGGTACCATTCCATGATGTCTTTCGTCCATTTTTCTTTGTTTGTCCTCATAATGTGTCCGGTCCAGTTCCATTTTAATTTTTTGATTGTTTTAAAAACATCAATTACATTTGTTCTCTTCCTTATTTTTGAAATGGTCCTCCGGTCACTTAGCCCTTATACTTAACATACTTCGTTCCATGTGGCGTTGGCAACTTACAAGTTTTTGGTTATTTTTGTTGGTAGCAGGCTACGTTTGACAACCATAGGTAAGACATGGAAGAATACATGTGTTGTATAATTTACTTTTTATTGACATGGGCATGGTTTTGTTTTTACCTATTTCTTTTAGAGACCAATAGCGTTTCCAAGTGTTGCTTATCCTCCTGTCTATTTCTTTTGTATATTGGTCTTTTGTGGATATTATTTGTTCCAGATATATGTATTCATCGACATATTCGATAATTTCTTGCCCCAATTCTGTTTTCTTGTGATGCATTTGTCATTAACTTGGTCTTTGTTGGATTCATCGATAAGCCTGCTTTCCTGCCTTCTTGATGCAGTTGTTGTATCATAGTTTTGAGTGTCTCTGGTGAGTCGGCAAATAGCACAATGTAGTCCGCAAATCTTAGGTGATTTAGATTAGTTCCGTTTACATTTATTCCAAAATTCTCCCATTCTATATTTCGAAATATATTTTCAAGCACTGCTATAAAAAGTTTTGGCGAGAGTGGATCTCCTTATCTGACGCCTCTCTCGATGACAAACTCTTCTCCTACCCGTTCAAGTTGTACCTTTGCTGTGGAATTTTTGTATATTTCTTTTATGATTGTTATGTACTCTTTTTCTATGCCTTGGTTTTCTAGTGTCTTCCAGATGTAGGTGTGACTCAGGGAATCGAAAGCCTTACTGTAGTCTATAAATGCCAAATAATACTTTTGACCATACTCATTATATTTTTCTATGATCTGTTTCACTACATGAATATGATCGATAGTAGAATAGTCATGGCGAAACCCTGCTTCTTCCCTTGGTTGGTTTGCTTCGAGTTGTTTGGTTATTCTTCCAAGTATAACTTTTGAGAACACTTTGTATATATTTGACATTAGGCATATTGGTCTGTAATTATTAACATCGCTCTTATCTCCTTTTTTATGCAGCAGGATTATGGGAGACTTTGTCCACCATAATCCAAATAATAGTAAAAGAACTGTAAGGCAAATATTATTGCCGACATACATGTCCTAACTCTAACCAAGCCAAATGGAAAAAAAGCTTTATGAATAATATTCATGTAAAAACAGGCCGTATTTCTATATTTTCATGTGCTAACACAAGTAGCGGGCGCGGCGCCGCTCGCACTCGGCACAATGTGAATTATTCAAATGACAGCTCGAGTGTGGCTCGCGCCGTGAATCAGTTTTTGTTGGCGCGGGACAACGACATGAATTTTAGAGCTATCATAAAATGTTGTTTTACGAACATTTTACAGTATTTCAGCCTGAAATGTGTAACACTCTAAAGGGTTGGATGGAGGATATTGGCTATAAGAATTCAAATTCTGTTTCCTCCCTCTGGCAGTTACTTTATTAGATTTCAAAGTTCATTTGTACATGCTATTATTTAACTTACAATGTTCGTATGTCTGTCTCTCTGTTCAAATCTTATGATCTATTTTTTAAGCACTTACGGGTATCCATTTGAGCTGAAATTTGGCATACGCTTACATACGTATTTGGTGACAATGCAATAATATGGTACCATGGAGCTGGTCTGATGATGGAGTCTGAAGGTAGCCATAGGAACATGCGAAATATACAACCTAACCAATACTATTGACAATTACTATACATTCTGATAGTAATCAGGATCTGATGATGAAACCGAAAGGTGGAACCACCCAACTGCTCAATATAACCGCTGGGTTTGGGCTCGTTGCATGTGTCTTGACAAGCACTTTAGACCGGGATGGTATCCAAAGTTTGAAGATGGAGCCGGAGGAAAGCCATAAGAACGCCTCAACTAAACACAATATCTTCATTGTATTGTTGCTATAAAAGCTTGTTTTAAAAAGGTCTTTTCAAATTGAAGTTATTCGAATTATGTGAAATATGCATATTGACTAGTATTTCCAGCTACGACTACAATATACATAATCAGATAAAGCTTGCAAAATAAAGTTTTGTTCTTGAACTCTTGTCTCTCAGGTTTTCCGGTGTTTTTAAGAAAACACGGACTTGGCGCCCAGTACAATCTATTGCAAACATTGTTTCTGTTGGTAATAGCTTTGCGTTTACCCTCCTTTCTAAAGGACAAGTAATAATCTCTCTATCTATGTCATCACGCCAGATCCGATGCAAAATAGGCAGAGAGTACAGAGTTCCAACAGGTGAAGTTATAAGTCCTTCTTAAATTCATATTCTAACATTTTTGTTGTATTTCATTCTAACGATGACGTGTTTGATCAATAAACTAAAACGGTTTCACAACAATTTATCAGCTGTTGCATTTTATAGTAACTTTTCGAACTCTTATTTAACTGGAAGTGCCAACGAGCAAAACCTAAATACCGTTGCCACCGCACCCTTTTCCATTACGCCGGTATCGGCAATGTATCGGCGCGTGATTTACGCGCCGCCGGTAACAAATAGCGGCGGGAATCGAATGCACTACCGACGAATTCAATTCACATTGCTTTGCGGGTAATAAAAAGTGTTATTGGTGTTGCATTGTGGTTGCGACCCCGGGCATAAATGTTACGGGCACCTGGAATTATGTATATAAAACACCGACACACCTATATTCCCCAAGCGGGTGGATACTATGTATATAGATTTATATAATATTTTTACTTTTGCGGGGAAATTAAATGCCGAATAACGTGCGTAGGACTTTATTAGGCGCTGTATCCACAAACCAGTACGTCGAACACTAGTACACGCAAGTACTAACGCAAGTACTAAACACGCACTAGTACTATTGCTAGAACCAAATTACTGCTTCCAAGTCGCTGAGTCACTCGTAATATCCATATAACGTTGGAAGGATTTTCGAGATATCGGGGTATGTCTGGGTCATAACGTTACTATACCTATAAATTTACAACTTTGAATTCTAAAATGTATGAATTGTTATTTGTACACTTAGCCTTTTTGTCTTAGGCGAGCTTCAAACAATATTATAAGTCAAATTGCATGAAATTTCGCATTTGACACTCACCCAGGGCAAAGGTTCTTTATAATATTACCTACGATCATGTTCCAAAAGGTTAAGTCAGCGATTTCCAGAATATAAAAGTATGGAATACATGACGTAGTGATCGCTACGCGTTACAAATTGCAACTAGCCTTGCTACAATACAAATAATCGTTAAAACACCTGGAACAATATAATAAATTTTCATTAAAATCTAAAACTTGAACAGTATGTATTTACAGACAAGTTTCAGTCATTAACTGCTGGAGATTGAATCTGCACCGAATCGCTTCACGTCCGGCACTCGGCCCCCTCTCACATTGATAAACTCCAAGCGATTCAAAACCGCTTCCTCCGTAAAGCCGTAGGAGCCCCATGGTTTTTACGGAATGTCAACCTTCACTCCGATCTTGGTCTCGAACCTATTCGCGCCTATATTAAAAAGGCGACAACTCGACACTTCGCGAACGCATCTACCCATGCAAATCCGTTAATCGTAGCCGCCGCCGACTACGTTCCCCCCGACCCCGAAGCCGCCTCTTCAAGGCGCCCTCAAGTATATTGCCTCTTGCCCTTCTGGCTCGAGCGTAGTGGTTGCACGCTCGCCCTTAAGTCCGGTGAAGCTGTAAAGGCCTCGCGGCCAACAGCGTACATCACTCACACACACACACACGAATCGCTTCACAATAAGACCTTCCATTTTCCGATCGTACCACAAACTCTTGATCTTGTTCTAAATAAATCGATGTAGCACACAATAAATTGCATCGCGTCGCCATGTTATCAGGTAGTGTAAATCACGCCTCTACGCCTGTGCGCCTCTGCGCCTCTCCCGCAGACAACGTCGGGGCTGTAATCGAAATACGCTACTAGTGCCTAATAGTTTTACGATCGTGTATCTAGCTATGTATTTGTTCGCAAACATGCTTCATATTGACTAAGGGAAATATATGGTTATAGGAAAAGAGATATAGACCTATTGTTTTTCATGAAGTGATTTAAGATAGGAATATCTTAATAATTTCTTTAAAGAGTCGGGTACAAGCTCAGGAAGAGCTGTATTAGCTAGAATTTTTTATGTATAATTATGATACTTGGCAACCAGACTAGCCAATAACAACTTTAATGTAAGCCATTCGTTTTGGAAAATCTAGCAGTAATGCATTTTAAGCCAAAAGCGACATTTGTAAATACTTATTTGGCCTATAAGGACGAGAATATCAGAACCATAATTAATAATATTATTAATTATGGTTCTGATATTATCGTCCTTTTATCAACTTGGGATAATCGTGAGGATTTACATAGAGTATTAATAATTTCAGAAATCAGAGTAACCATACAGACATAGCTAATACTACTACTACTGAAGAATGATAATGTTATTGGTAGATACAGCTGAATTAAACGGCTTTAATAATACACGACCGAAAAACTAGAGCCAACCTCAGTACAACGGTATGAAACTATGAAATAAAACAAACAATACAGGGATCCTCTCAAGCAAAACTATTAACTCTTCATACAATAGTATTTCCGAGACTTCTGAAATGACAGCCTCTTGTTCAAGTTTAACACTTAAAACTTTCCGGAACCTCGACCTAGAAACTTAAACACAGCGCTCAAATAGGTGCTTGTCTAAACTTGAGCGATACGTACTCGCACGATACGTTGATCCTTTCATGTTAGATAAATTAACTTCGAAGTTGTCATCAATTGGGATATTGTATGCATTGTATGTATGTTCATAGATTCTTCTCTAATGACCGGATTGTTGATGGTGTCCATGTGATCTGTAATGTTACTAAATCATACTGTCGTTACCAATGATTATACTTTACCACAACCTCCTTAGCAAAACTGTTTTAATCTAACTTTGCCGGAAAAACGAGACAGGGCTAACGATATAAACTGCGTATATCCAGACCTCTTTCTGACAACAAAACAAGATTATAATAGTTTAGTTAAAGAAATTAAGGTGCGCACCTTGATCAAGCTAACATTAATTTCATCTTCATTTTGCAGGTTGTTTCCTCAAGTCTAAGTGGTAACTATTATGTGGGTACTGGCCTACAAGACTGCTTCGTTGGTCGGGTGGCAAAGCGCATCGCTTTGTGATCACGAGGTCCTGGGTTCAAATCTTAGTATGAATCCGGAGTCTGGAATTGTGCCCGGTATATGGCAATAGGCTCACCCCCTATTACATGGGACCTAACATCGTCGGCGAAACGTGGGTGTACTCAGAACAACTCTGCCACCCCCTCTGGGGAATATAGGCGTGACGGTGTTGACGGTGTGTGGCCTACAAGAGTTTAATTAATGGAAATGCGTAGCAAGCAAAGATTCGGAGAAAGAGCGTATGTGTTATGTTCAGCGATATTCACAACAGCTTATCCTCAAGCAAGATTGTAAGATAATAAAGGATTACTAAACAATCGACTGGCATGTAAATGCACTCGTTAGATGGTAATACATTGGGTTTTTAACGATGTGTCTTTACATTGAGTTTATACCGATAGATAATTTCATCTTTTTAGCTACCTGCTTCGACAGCTCAGTGGTGAAAAGGATCATGTTATGGCGGGTGTTACGTAGATTTGATTGCCACTCTAAGCAATTTAAAAATATATTTCTATTTAGACTTACAATCGTACAAGATTTAAACCAGAATTCACCATATATCCCGTTCTAAGTGGAATATACAACCAAAGTGTCTCACGTTCCTTTACCGCGAAAACAATATACACATCCTAAATCTTGGAGCAAGTTAACCCGGTAAACCTGCGGAGACACCACTTACCATCAATCTCGCGACTTAACAGAGTCCCACCCCCCGCCCCGCGGCCAGGCGCCGGGAGGCGTAAATCACGTCGCAAAGTGGGGCGCTACCCGCCGCCACGTAATTGCCAGCATGGGTGGTGTTTATGAAGGTAAGTGGCTATGGAAGATATGTCCAAGAGTATTTTTGTTCACTGCCTCTGCCACTTAACTGCCTCATTGATCTAGAGGCGAATAATGCATGTTGCGACCATGAGGTCCTAGGTTGAAGCCCTCGGTCGAACAAATGTAGTTTTTATATCGAAAAATTCTCAGTACCTGGTATATGACAATAGCCTCTCCCTCTATTACATGGGACCTGGCATCGTCGCCGAAAAGTGTGTGCACACAGTATACCTCTGCCACCCTCTCGTAGATAATACAGGCGTGATAATGTTTATTCTTTGTCGTTCAACACTGCGAGGCTAGCACAAGCAGCGCGACAAGACATACGACACGGACTTTCTCGCCCTAGGCGTGAGATAACTATTTTGTCTTACGTGCTAGCATAGCGTGCTGTGACCAAAGTTTGTCACGAGAAAACTGATTTTAAGCATTGGATTGTATTGACATATAGACGATTTGGATTTTATATTTCCAGACGAGAAAAGTCTTGTAGCCCGTGCTAGCCCTGCTTGTGGATATTTTCAGATCCACTCAAATAAAGTATTTTTTATTTCAAGTTACAGATCGGAATGGAGCGAAAAGTTAAAGTTTACATTAAGATGAAGTTCATGCTAGTTAAGCTTGAGTTCCATGTTGACTTTAGAGACAACTTTAAGATACACTTCATAGTTAAATATCGGTCTTTTTAAGAAAACTTTACCTTGAATGGTCGTTAATTTAAAAGATAAGCTATCTTTTAAATTACGTTACAAATGACTCATCGTATAGCAACATTTATTTTCGTTACATTAAAAAAACTTGAACAAAAAAATTACCTCAAAGAGCACTTGATTTCAACTTGATCAAAGAACTGCCAGAAAAACCTTAATATTTTTCCCTTCACCTTAACATTTTCCTGCAGTTCACAAACAAACCAACAACTATTACAATCCAGAGGAAATAGAACCAAACCTTAACAAAAAAGTAACCAAGTAGCCGCCCCAGTTCATTGTGTTCACAAAACGGTTATGTAAAATGCGAGTTCGCGCACAAAAGCCAAACCAGTTTCGCATATTTCAGAGAAATTGTCTCGCAGCCCGAGAGCGGGAAATTTAGGCGAGAGAACAGGAGCTTAGACCGGGGGTAATTTGGCCAGTCACCGGCGAATGCGCTTCAAGTTTTTAGTTGAACAATGCAATTTTTGGTGTTGATATTTTAACGATACCGTTGGTAATTAGTTTGTAAAGTCCTGCAAAGTTTAGACTTGAAAAGGTTAGCGGCGTTTTTGTTGACAGTTTCCTCCCACTTACTGGTCTTATAGCCAAGTTAACTTTTTATAATCGTTGAAGCTTATAGAAAACGAAAAGAACACATGAATGATATTTTAACGCCAAAACTCACGTGGACAGAACAACGCGCTATCGATTGCGGAAAGAGTTGATACAAAATGCTTGCAACTTGGCTAGGATCGCTGTGGTACTAGTATTTCATCTTGTTGCCAAATAATCGGTTATAAAAAAATGTTAAACCACTTCAAATGCGGTCAAAAATCAGAACACATATATGTAAGTATAATTCAATCTCCTTATAATCGTATTCCAAATACTTTTTGAAAAAAAAATTGTGCGGAGGGGGGCTCCCGTCGGGAACGAAGTTCCTTACATAATTTTTTCAACTATAAACGTGATTAAATATGTAGATTCCTATTGATTATATTAGTGTATTTTTGTCACGCCCTATTCTCTCTCTCTCTCTCTCTGTCTCACACACTCACTCACTCATTGACTCACTCACCTACTGACTCACTCACTCACGGATTCACTTACTCACTGACTCGTTCACCGACTGATTTACTCACTCACTGACTCACTGACTCCCTCAATCACTGATACACTCACTCACAGACCCACTGACTCTCTGCCTCACTGACCTACCGACTCTCTGCCTCACTGCCTTACTGATTCACTCACTGACTAACTCATTCACTGACTCACTCACAAACTGACTCACTCTTCACTGACTCACTCACTGCCTCACTCACTGCTTGACTGACTGACTCACTCACTCAATGTCTCACTGACTCTTTCAATCACTGACTCACTTACCCACTGACTCACTCACTCACTGAGTCACTTACTCACTGACTCGTTTACTCACTAACTCACTCACTGACTCACTCACTCATTGACTCACTCACCCACTGAATTAATCACCCACTGACTCTCTACCTCACTGTCTCATTGACTCACTCACATACTGATTCACTCACTGACTGACTCTTTCACAGATTCACTCAGTCACTGACTAACTCACTCACACACTGACTCACTGATTCACTCACTCACTGACTCACTGACAGACGTACTCACTCAATGACTCACTGACTCCCTCAATCACTGACTCCCTTAATCACTGGCTCACTCACTCACTCTCTCATTCTCCTACTCTCCCTTTCCCTCATACTCTCTCAATCTCCTACTCTCCTTCACCCTCTTACTCTCTCATTCTCCTACTCGCCCTCTCCCTCTCACTCTCTCATTCTCCTACTCTCCCTCTCTCCCTCTCCCTATCTCCCTCTCCCTCTCTCCCTCTCCCTCTCCCTCTCCCACTCTCTCACAAAGCTCTCTTTCTCACTCTCTCACCTGTCATTTGTATATTTATTTTAGTTAAAATGTGTAGAGATTAAATCACATTAGTGTACACAATAAAAAAATCTTTTATTACTTAAATATCTAATTGTGCATTATTATTTATATACCTACTATAACAAAAAACATACAACAATAAAAATTACAAAGCATTACTTTCTATAATATTTACACGGGTTTACAATTGAGGTTATTCACTTCGCCGTCCCCGGAGAATAAAATGATACGAGTATCTGCCATTACCGTAGTTTTAGTGTTGTCATTTTTGAGATCTGTTGGTGCTAATACATGTACTCAATTCTTTTCGTATTTTTTATACTTTAAATTATGAAGTTACAACATAATACAATAGCATTCAAAGATTTTACCTAGACCTGAAATTACGAGAATAAAGTGTTAATAAAATATTATCTAAATAAAAAAAAAATAAAAAAAACACCGACACGCCTATATTCCCCAGCGGGGGTAACAGAGGTGTACTGAGTACACCCATGTTTCGCCGACGATGTTAGGCCCCATGTCATAGGGGGGGCGAGCCTATTGCCATATACCGGGCACAATTCCAGACTCCGGACTCATACTGGGAATTTTTCGTTAGAAAAACTACATTTGTCCGACCTAGGATTTAAACCCAGGACCTCGTGATCACAAAGCGATACGCTTTGCCACCAGAACAACAAAGCAGTCAAAATCAAAATATTTTCCACATATTAGTAAAACAAACGGTCATAGACTTATGTTCTCGTGAAAATCATCCGACTAGATAATGGTAAACGCAGTTATCATTTTATTCTCGTCCAAAACCGTCCAGTCGATTCGTATAAAGTTATGTTAGGTGAATGAATTTTATAGTTTTGTTTACTAAGACATATTGTCATCCTCTTCTAAACACGTAGACTTTACGCCAGCAAAATTGTAATGACAAATATCGCTTTCCCGGGGATTCCCGCGTAGTGACAATGTTTTTTACATAGTATTATTAAACTAATTAGTGTTTCTTTAAACGTCATTGCGTAAATATCTTAGTGCTATGTTTTTACTCAGAAAGGTGTAGTGGCAGCTAGTGATGATGATTAAACAAAGGTCTGCGCGTCTAAACGCTATTATGAGCAATGCTCACCAGATTGAAGAAAAGCCAACTCATTTAAATAGTGGTAAGTAAAATATAATTATGCGAATATCTAATATTATTTTAATAAATTATTATGTAAGTATTTATAGTGTTTTGTTGTTGTTTTGTGTGTGTTAGTAAATAAGTATTTATTAATTTAAATGTGTGTGTGTGTGTGTGTGTGTTTGTTACCTCATCACGCCAAAACTTAAACAAAACAAGCAAGGTCCAGTACCTTGGGCTGAAATTTGGCATGTGGCGCAGCAATTTTTCTATTCAGCTTGAGCCACCCGGCAACCGGCCCGCACCGTCTAGCCTCGTATGGTAAGTATTCTTTCTATTATTTTGAACTTCTACGGATATCCGCTTACTACATCGTATGCTGTCCATGTTCTAGTCGGGCGCCGGGTAGCTCAAAGGAGCTGTGACCTTAAAATAATCATACTAATATTATAAATGCGTACGTTTGTCGGTTTGTTTGTGTGTGTGTGTGTTTGTATTGTGCGTTGTGTTGTGTGTGTGTGTGTTTGTGTGTTTTGTATTGTGCGTTGTGTTGTGTGTGTGTGTGTGTGTGTGTGTGTGTGTATTGTGAGAGAGTAAGTGCGAGAATGAGAGAGTGAGTGTGGCTGTGTCTGTGCACACACACGCACACACACTCTACGTGTGTTGCTTGTTACCTCTTCATGCTAACACTACTGAACTTATGGGCTACAATTTGGTATTTAGCTTACTCCTTATTACCAATTTTTCTGTGTTAAGCGCCGTCGGAATGCTTTTATTTATTAGCGAAATATTATTTTATTTTTATTTATAATCGAATTTGACTTTTAGCCCAACATCTGAGGGAAAATAAGAACATGGGTAATACAATAGCTGAAGAAGTTATTACCAATAAAACTCATGAATACATTTTACGAGAGCCCCAAAAAGCAACTTACTGGGAGGTAAACGAAAATGAAATAAATGAAGATTCTCACCGAACGTGTCTTGAGTATTGCCGAGCCCAGCAAGAATGAAAAACTTACAGCAAAGCAAAAGTCCATCAAGTATTGGAGGTAATTCAGATTACATAGAAATAGTAAATCAGAATATAATATGAAACA
This sequence comes from Phalera bucephala, assembly GCA_905147815.2. Classification (NCBI taxonomy): domain Eukaryota; kingdom Metazoa; phylum Arthropoda; class Insecta; order Lepidoptera; family Notodontidae; genus Phalera; species Phalera bucephala. The sequence goes on along the minus strand of LR990623.1, from coordinate 30,609,081 downwards.
CCATCAACTATTTCCAATATTTCTTTAGTTTTGAACACAATAGATTTCATAGCATCCCCTTCAATCGTATACGAAGCTAATAATTTACTTGGAACTCCTAAAGTACAAACGGAACCCTGTATTCTGGATTCAACACCAGCTTCGATTTATAGACCCATGAGATATAAAACAAAGCTGTCGTCAAAAAGATGTCTGAATAAAATATTTCAAAACGATAATCAGTCATCAACCTCATGTAGTCCTATTTATAATTTCATAGAAGCCCAACAACAAGAACCAGCACCTTGTCCTGAAATTACTAAATTGGATGGAACATTACAACACGAAAATAATTCGGACACTATTTTGTCGGACAAAACTGTTTTTATGGATGAAAGTATGACATCTTATCATCAGGATAATATAACACTAACAGGACAAAACAATAACGTAGCTGTTGATGAACTGATCAAGATCACAATACAGATCATGATAAAGTAGACCAAATGGAAATGGATACATTTAGTACAACTCCAGTGTCATCACAAAAAAATAAATACAAGAAACGTGAACAAAATTTAAACGCAAGACAAGAAATTGAAAAGTTCAGGAGAAGCATACGACGGGTGCAGATCAAAGAAAGTGTACAGAAAAAAAAGTTTTAAAAGCCAGTGCACAAAAAAATGTGGCGAAAAGATAACTCATGAGCAAAGAGAACACATAATGCAGCAATATTAAAAAATAGGAGATCACAAGAAACAGTGGCAATATATTGTAAATCATACATTACCTGAGGATTGTAAGCGAATCACTGTAGAACGAAAACGCACCAGAACCCAATCAATCAAATACTGCTCTATAATAGATTTAGAGAAAGTACAAGTGTGCAAAACTTTCTTCATTAATACTCTCAGTACTTCTCATCAAACTGTTTATACAGCACTAAAAAAGTCTAAACCTAATGAAAATTTTATAGACAAACGAGGGCGACATGAAAAAAAGCCACGTAAAATGCCCATTGAGACTGAGGAAAGTATCAGAAAGCACATTAATTTGTTTCCCACTGTTGAGTCTCACTATACAAAAAAGGATTCTACAAAAAAGTATCTTTCAGAATTACTAAATATAGACACCAGAACGAATGTAAGGATTGTGGTTGGTAACGATGTGCTGGAGCAAGTGAATGAGTTTGTATATCTTGGATGCGCCTTCAGTAAGGATGGGAAATACACCGCTGACATAGAGAGAAGAGTGAGTGCAGGGAACAGAGTGAATGGTGCGATGGGAAAGCTACTCGGGAGCCGGCACTTAAGCCATAAGGCGCAGCTGGCCATACATAACGGAGTTCTTGTCCCAACGCTGTTATATGGTAGCGAGAGCTGGGTATGTAAGAAGGAGAATGAAAGTAGGATAAATGCGGTAGAAATGCAAACTCTGCGGAAGATGTGCGGAGTGAAGCTGACCGAACGCATTAGCAACAGCATAGTAAGACAGCGAGTAGGTATGAAAGATAGTATCGGTGTAAAGATGAGAAAGGGCATGCTCCGTTGGTTCGGGCATATAGAAAGAATGCCAGAGGAAAGAATGACAAAACAGATATACAATGTGAAAGTGGAAGGATGCAGGTACCGGGGAAGACCTAGACTATCTTACCACGACCAAATAAACCGAGTCTTATCTGATGGAAAAGTCAAGAGTCTCCGTAACCGGCGAGCGTGTATGAGACGAACTATGAGAGTCGAGGAAGCCAGAGAGGTATGTAAGGAAAGAACCTGTTGGAACTCTGTACTCTCTGCCTACCCCACAAGGGATCTGGCGTGAGGTTATAGATAGATAGATAGATAGATAGACTAAATATATGTAAAATGTATCGCCTCTACAAAGCCTGGAGATCAAAATTTTACTGCCTTATGGCCACTTAAAGGCAATATGAAACAATATTCAATCCAAATTATAATTATTCATTTTTTAAACCGAAAAAAGACCAGTGCGCTCAATGTACTCGTTACCGACAGCCGATTTCAAGAAACATTGCAAGAAAAATACGACAAACACCAAAAAAAAAAAACAAAGAAAGTAAGAGAGATAAAAAAGGAAGAAAAAGAAAAATATACAGAAATAATCGTAGCAATCTTCGATTTGGAAAAGGTCAATCAAGCATCCCTCAATTCGAAGTTGGATCATTTCACTACAAAAGGAAGTATCCCATTTATAATTTAACTGTGTATGATGCTACTCAGAATAAAGGCTATTGTTATGTATGGCATGCACAGATTGCCAAAAGGGGGGAAAACGAAATAGGTAGTTATCTGCGGCAATGTTTTCTTAACGAAAAATAGAATCTAGAAAACGAAAAATAAGATATGTTGTGGATGCCCCAAAGAGTCATCCACAACATATCAATCAATCAATCAACATATCAGTCAATCGCCATCGAAATCGGTATCGTTGAAAATGTATGGGATGACATAAGTCACCTGTTCAAATTAACCACGTGACTTTTGCCGATTGAACGACGGTCCAAAGAACCTCCGTGTGTGCTAAGGAGTAAACTCAACTGTTCCACTTAGGAGTGGGCGATACAAAACGTATATAGATATTGTATCTATATATTGTTGCAAAATCTTAAATCGGATATCGGCTTGGGCTAAAACTATATATTTGACATATCGCTATACTGTCAATATAAAATTCAGCTCAGCGATATGTGTAACGAAGCGAACCGAAGGACTGCCGAGTGGCGCCGAGCGGATAATAATGACGGCGACGGACTTTATGCGAAGAGCGCGACTCGTGGGCGGGTACTACGTACTTCGAACGAACGATTTCATACCTTACGTCTAATGCGTAAGGTTAGTTATGATTTTACAAGGGTTGACAAAGCAACGGGGGGGTCGGTGAGAACATGTCGCGGCCGGCGGTGGCGGCAGGGGTCGGGGGGGAGATTGTAGTCGTCGGTGGCTACGATTAACGGATTCGCATGGGTAGATGCGTTCGCGAAGTGACGTGTTGACGCCTTTTTAATAAAGGCGCGAATAGGTTCGAGACCTAGATCGGAGTGGAGGTCGACATTCCGTACAAACCAGGGGGCTCCTACGGCTTTACGGAGAAGCGGTTTTGACCACTTGGAGTTTATCGATGTGAGAGGGGGCCGAATGCCCGAACACAATACACGCATAAGTCATGATGGGTCGAACGCAAGTTTTGTAAAGTGTCACCTTATTTCTAAGGGACATTTTACTCCGCTTGCAGATTAACGAATGGAGACGACCGAGCACAAATGATGCTCGGTGACGGACCCGCTTGATGTGCGGGCCAAAGGACATGGTGCTGTTTAGGGTGACCCCTAGATATTTGACCTCTTTGACCCAGGGAATGGGTCGGTCGAACATGGTCACTTGGCCGAGATTACTTCTAGGGCGGCGCGGGGAGTGGCGCGGGGTGGCACCTCTGGAGAAGAACACCGCAGCGCTCTTGTCCGGGTTCACCTCAATACGCCACTTCCTGAACCAATTCCCTAGGGAATTGGCGGATGCCTGAAGGTTTCTGGTAATGAAACCCTTATTCCTATGCGAGACGTAGAGAGCGGTATCATCCGCGAATAGGGCTAGATGCGCCTTACTCGAACGAGGAATGTCGTTCGTGTAAAGGCTAAACAGGAGCGGAGAGAGAACTGAGCCCTGTGGGACTCCAGCACTGATGGAGTGGGAAGTGGAGCGCGTCATTTCGACGCGATAACGGAAGGCGCGATTCGACAAGAAGTCTCGTAAGATGGGCACGAGTCTGTCCGGCACACCCAATTGGTAGAGTTTGTAGATCAAGCCGTTGTTCCAGACTTTGTCGAATGCCTTCGCGACATCTAGGAAGAGGGCGCCCGTGTAGATGGGTGTGGGTCTATTGAGACCGGAGAGGATGTGCTCCGTGATGCGGTGCACTTGGTGGACGCAAGAGTGTTTAGCTCGAAAGCCGAACTGCTCGTCGATAAGGATACCCCTGGACGTTACGAAGTCTTTGAGCCTCGCCAGAAGTAGGCGCTCGTATATCTTGGCCAGGGAGTTGAGGAGACTGATAGGGCGGTAGCTCGCGGGGAGATTGCGAAGTTTGCCGGGCTTGGGAATGCCTATGACGTCCGCCTCCTTCCATTTAGCGGGGAAGGTGCAGTTCGCCATGGCGGCGTTCAATATGGCCACTAAGAGGCAGATGAGTTGGGCGGGCAGGCATTTCAGAACGCAATTCGAAATGCCGTCAGAGCCGGGGGCTTTTTTAGTTTTGAGACCCATAATTAGATCTTCGACCTCCGTTTGGGTGATAGGAGGTAAGGAATCGACGGGGGGGAGGGATGCCCTGCGCTCGACTTCCCTGTCGACCGCGTCGACGTGGGACTGGTCGACGGACTGAGAGCTGGGGGCGCACTGTCTCTCGAGGGAGTCGGCGAGAAGCTCGGCCTTTTCGTCGTCGTCGAAGGCTGGGGGTGCGCCTGAAGGGTGGGACAGCGGGGGCATGTCAGTCGTGGAGTCGGATTTGAGGCTACGCGCCAGCTGCCAGTAGGCCAGATAAGATGGCGATGCCCTCTAGGAAGTCACCCCACCGTTCCTCCCCGACCTCCGCGACACGACGCTTTACCTCTCGTTGTAAAACGCGCATCCGGGCCCGATTGGCTTCGGTGGGGTAGGAGTCGTACGCTCGGATAGAAGCATTCTTGGAACGAATGAGATCCCTAGCATCGTCCGGCAGTCGAAAGCGGTTGAGGTAGAGATCTTCCGCCTCGACTTGCTTGGACGAATAAAAATGGCTCATATGATTAAAAATGCCAGTGTGTTGTGGGAGTATTTCGAAAAGACTAATTTAGTCGATAAAAAAGCTAAAAATCATATATAAAGTAAATATTGTTACTATATATGAATGAAAAATCTATTCTGAAATATTTGAAGAATCTTGACACCTCTAAGGGACCAGGCAGTGATAAAATCCCGCCTATTTTTATTGTAAATTGTGCTAAAAACTTAGTAATCCCTCTCCAGTTTATATTTAATAAATCACTCAAGTTTGGTATCTTTCCCGAGAAATGGAAGTTGTCTAAAGTTATACCTATACACAAAGCCGATGCTGATAATTACGTGAGTAATTATAGACCAATATCAATTCTTTCAACATTCGCAAAGGTGTTTGAAGCCCTGATACGACCACACATACAAAACTACCTTAAAAAGTATGTATCTGAGCATCAGCACGGCTTTATTCCAAACAGATCAACATGTAGCAACCTGGTTACTTTTGTCGAAAATGCTGTGAAACTAGTCGATTCAAATAAACAAATTGACGTTGTTTATACTGACTTCAGTAAAGCTTTCGACAAGGTTTCCCATGAGATTTTAATCCAAAAGCTTACTGCGTATGGTTTTACAGGCCCTCTTCTAAATTGGCTAAATTCATATTTAACTAACAGATCTATTTACGTTGTGATCGATGGTTTTGAATCTGAAGTTTTTAATATCACATCTGGTGTCCCACAGGAATCACATTTGGGTCCAATACTTTTTGACATATTCATTAATGACCTCCCAAATTGTTTTATGCACTCAACTCCGTACTTGTTTGCAGACGATTTAAAAATATCTAGAGTGATAGTTTCATATAACGATGCATTACTACTACAAATAGACGTTGATAGACTCATTAGCTGGTGCAAGGAAAATGACATGCAACTGAATGTCTAGAAATGTTCGCAAATAACTTTTACACGCAAATTAAATCCTATACGTTTTAACTACCACATAAATGGCATACAGCTGAAAATTGTAGACGTTGTTCGAAATTTGGGAGTTCTGCTGAACCAGAAACTTACTTTTGTGCCTCATATCAATCATGTTATTAAAAAAGCTTCGAAAACTCTTGGATTTCTAATAAGAAATGCAAAGTCTTTTCGGAAACCAAACACTAAAATTCTACTCTACGATTGCCTTGTTCGCAGTACTCTTGAATACTGTGCGGTAGTTTGGCGTCCTCACTATGCAACACATAGCCTAAGACTTGAACGTATTCAAAAACGCTTTCTGAGACACCTAGCTCACTCAACAGGCATCTCTAAAAAAACTCAGAGCTACTCACAGCGTCTTGAGAAATTTAAAGTTATGACCTTAGACCAACGGAGGGACTTCCTTGATTTAAAATTCCTTTTTAAAGTTTTTCGCAGCAACGTTGACTGCCCCCAATTGTTAGCTTTATTCAACTTTAACATCCCACACAAATATCCCAGACATCACATGAAACTTTTTAGCCCCCCTTTCCGTAAAACTGTTCTAGGGACCAATTCGCCTGTTGCGAGGCTCTGTAAGCTCTTTAATAAAATGAGTAAATCTATTGATGCATACCACACAAGCTTTGGTAAACTTAAGTACCCGGTCCAACATAGGTAATTATTTATTTATTATTGCGTATATTTTTTTTTCTTTATTTTTTCCCCCTATAATGTAAAAATAGATTTTTGTCTCACCATTGTTTTCTCGATTTCGATTTTTTGTTAACTTTCTACGTAACCCAACTTGATATTTTTTTATTGCATGAAGTGTTTACCCTTGAAATTGTACATTTAGATTAAGATTAAATGCTATGTATATTTTTTTTTCTGTTTTGATGTAACAATTGTTAGACCAATAAATAAATAATAAATAAATTTTTTGTTATTAACTAATGTCATTCATTATAAAATCATACATAAGTATTAGGTATAAATCTATTTTCGTTACGATATATTACGAATAAAGTCGTCACGTATACGTGATGCACCATGTTCTCACATTATAGATATTAGATCGATATATAGTTTCAGAAAATATAGCGTTACGAAATCCGATATCAAATATCGATATATAGTTTCGATTTGATATTCGTAAAAAGCTATATTAGCCACTCCTAGTTCCACTGTGCCAAGGTTGTCGCTACACCGAAACTGACCGGTAGTCAGAATTCGATTGAAAATCTCAAAACCGCGGCCTAACTTTCTTTATGAATTATTTACTATCAGTGCAGCGCCATCTATCGGGGTATGTCGTAAACAACCTAATTATTGAACATTATTGTTCACGGTGAAATTACGATATTTGTTCCAACACCGATTTCGATGGTGATTCAAGATGGGTTTTTCTCTAGGGCCCCAGATATTATTATGTCTATAGTGATAATATGATCATGAGGCTATTCTTTATGTGACTATGTAATTACAAATTATGTAGGTAACAGACTACTAATAATTTAATTAGCATATTACTACGTAAACAATAATACTTATATCGTCATAATGAACCTTCTGCGATGGGTCGAATCCTACATAAAAAATAGAAGCCAAGCTGTTTGCGTGAAGGAGTACTTATCACAGTTCTTACCAGTCTCGTCAGGAGTACCACAAGGGTCCCATTTAGGGCCCTTGCTGTTTTCGTTTTACATAAACGACATTGCACATACATTCCACAACAGTCAACATCTAATTTATGCAGATGACACTAAACTATTTAGAGCAGTAAAATGTATTGACGATTGCATTAAACTACAAAATGATTTACATGCTTTAGAACAGTATTGTTTCACAAATCAGTTGTTTTTAAATATTGATAAGTGCTCTGTCATATCCTATACACGTAAGATTCGTCCAATTAGTTTCGAATATAGCTTGCACAATACTATCCTTAAAGTTACCACTGTCAGGGATCTAGGAGTAATCATGGATTCCAAACTATCATTTAACCCCCATATAGATCATATAGTTTGTGCCGCATTCCGTAGATTAGGATTTATTCTAATAATCAGTAAGCCTTTCAGTAAAACTACAACACTCAAAATTCTTTATTTCTCATTTGTCCATTCGATCTTAGATTTTTGCAGTTCAGTATGGAGCCCGTGTTATCAAATATACATCAACCGAATTGAAAAAATTCAGCATAAGTTCTTAAAATCGCTTAATTATCGCAGTGACACTGTAGATGACTCATACAGCGCTGCCTTGTAGACTAGACTGTAGCTAGACATAATTTACTGAGCCTCTATGAAAGACGTAAAATGTTTGATATTATCTTTCTATATAAAATCTTAAATTCCGTCGTTGATACAACAGATCTTCTCGCCAAAATATCCTTCCCAATTCGCGCTCGTTTACCAGTGCGCCCCTCACGTACATTACCACTTTTTGTACCCCCGCGACGGCACAAAACTTATACACGCAACTCCTTTTTATATCGTTCCACCAATATATATAACAGGGAATTCTCTAATGTCGATCTTTTTAACATGTCTCTCAATTTGTTAAAAAACAAATTAAGTCATACATTGTTAAATAAATAAGTTCTGTCGACAAATGCGCTTACAGATATGTAACACAATGTAATATTATATTATGTGCACTCACTTGTTTGTATGCAATTAATTGTTGTTTAAAACCTAAATTTGTTTGGTATAGGTTTTGGCATGTAAGGTCCAATAATTGGTTTGTTTTTTCTTATCTAAATTTCTTTTAGGCACTGTAAGGTCTATTATGTAAAAAATATGCATGTTTACACATTCATTGTATATGACTGTTTGATGCCAAAATAAATGAAAAAAAAATAAATAATAAGAATCATGTGATCTTAAGGCTGATTTAATTAATCATTATTATAATTATTAATACCATTTGCGGTTACCAAGGCATATTTACCTACTATAGTAAATTAAGAAACATTGCATTGTTTTTCGCTACAGCTTTTTTTTTATTTTTGAAATGTCTGAAACAAAAAAAATACCTACTTAATTGTTACAGAACGATTTTAAGCTGTTTCTAAATTTGATAATTTATAAAAATGAATAAAGATAATGTTGATAACAAAAAAATAAAAGTGCATAACAGAAACAAAGTGTTTTAATATTTACAAGAATAAGACGATATTAATGTATTATCATCATCGCTTGCATGCTAAAACCCGTTGAATAAAATGATAACTTAAGGGTAAATTATTTGATTCTGGTCAGGATGTACGGAGAATAAAATGATAATAGACATCATACAACTAACATGATGATTGATTTTGACTACCTTATTATTTATTACATATTTCTATTTTGACATGTCTTACGCTTATTGCACTAAAACATTTCGAATACACAAAAAATACCTTTTACTGAAGCTGATACTTATATATCTACGATCATTACTAAAGAAGCAATCGACGAAAACATGTTTTTTTATTTTTCCTGAAAACTTGCGTTTTTACAGTTATCATTTTATTCTCCAAGGACGGCGACTTGACCGCGCACAATGCTTGCTGCTTGAATGTCGATACTCGCACGCACACATACAACTGCAAAACGCTTTTTCCTTACGTGACGATTTCTGCCAGTTCACTATACTGTAAGCCGCGTAAAGTTCGTTCCAAAAATCTTTTTGATCATTCTCTCATCCTGTTTTCTTTTACATACTTCCTAAATAATATCAATAGCAAATTATTCAAAATAATTACAAATTACCTCTTTCTTATCAAAGGATGAAGCCACTACATTATCGACAATCATGTCATGTAAACTAAGCAAAACCTGGCAATGCTGCAACTCTAGTTACCCAGATACATTCGTCGAAGTCACTATTTGACTTACGGAAAATATCATTTGCCTTCAACAGCAGCAATATTATGAACCGACGAGTTCAATTCAACACGCAGCATCATTACGTTATATTAGATTAACATCGGGACATCAATTCTATCTCAAACAATACTTCTATTTATGCCTAGCACCCACAAACAAACTGATATTGGAAACCGATAGCTACTTAAAACGAGACTAATGGAATTAACTATTCACTTGTTGGTCAAAAGATAATTAGGTTTAGTACAGGCCTTGATTCAGTATCTAGTTTATTAATATTTACCATCGTTTATTCAATTAAGTGACATAAATCAAATGATCAAGATATTCATAGTCCAGACGTCGAAGACCCTAAGAGCTTACCATAATCTTACTTTGTCGTGAGAAAAACACGTATCTGATAGATTTGTCTCTAAACTAAGATTATAGTAATTTTTTTATGATGTTGTTTTCCTTTAAAAACTTTACTGCAATACGATCATGTTCTTTATCGTAAGGAATAATAATAATAATACACTTTATTGTACACCAAAAAATCAATACAAGAAACAAATTAAATACAAAAACAATACAAATGGCGGTCTTATCGCTTAAATCAATTTCTTCCAGACAACCGAATTACTTTTATAGCAGTTGTTTCTTTTCCATATTTCTATTTGTGATAGATACCTGCCCTTACAAGTTCCTGGCTATGAAACTTATTTACACTCCCAACTAAAACCCACCCCTGCCGTGGCCGCTTCTAAACCAACAATCAATGTAAACTGATTTCAGAGATTCCCACGCTATTCAACGGGATATTAGATCAATTACAATGATGGATCGATGATGTGGTAACTGCATATGTTAGACCTAGCCAAGATGACTTAGGATTGGAATACATAGCGTAAGAAGGGGAGGAGGCTTATTTATGTCCTGGAGTGGAGTAAGCTGGAGGTGATGGTGATACGAGATCAATTTAAAATGGGATCTTACGACATTCTTCGAGCCTATTTCGATATATATTCTATATATTCTATTCGAGCATATTTTTTATGGCATGGTAAAAAAATAACCATATGTACCTTCACAGATTACATCACGGCTATTAACAGCTTATATCTTGTATCTCTAAATGTACCTTGACTTAAAACTTGACTCTAATAGTAGCTGACTCTAATGTCACAGAAACTGGGCACGGATTAGAAAACACTAAATATAGATTATACAGAAATTATTTCAATTACTAATAACCAAATGTTACTGTTCTATTGATGAATTTCTTTTAGTGACATAATTATCCATTGGTTTTTTTTTATTGATTGACATTATGATTTTGATATTATTAATATTATATTTTGATGTTTTTACTTATTATTATTGTGCTAGTGTTTCGTTCTTTTCATTTTATATCTTGATCATTTTATAATTTAGTAATTCAATATTTTGATTTTCACATAATTCTATAATGTTAATAATATTGCAAACCCAAAAGGGTATGCTACAGAGAAACATGATGCAACGTAGACCTAAGCAAAACTATATACCTGTAACAACAATAAAATTGATTTGATTTGATATAACACTTTCAATGGTTGGCCTATACTAAGCTTTAGATTCTTAGTGAGAGCTTCAAAGTATGGAACTATCTGGTGACCTAGTGACTATTTGGGACGAATCGATCGAACCAAGACGACGTCGACCGGGGATCGGAGGCAAGTTTCTAATAATAAACATTGTTAGTGATGGCTCTATTGGATTACCTGCAAAGTGCAAACTTACGTATATCTACCAAAATTTGTGTTTCGTCAATACAGGTCCCCTGTATATTAACTCTCGCTTTGCTATTAGTCGTAAATTTCTGGGAGCCTTCAAAATTGCTGGCAATAGTCCAGTCCTCTTCATCCCATATAGGTTCAAGCTGATCAGTACTTTAATGCAATGTTTTGTGGCCCTGATTAAAAAAGTTTTAATTTTAAATAAGTTTTCTGCTAAACTAACGTTACGTATTTATCACACGAGGTATTCCCATTTTCAAGGAATCACGGTAATTATTTAGACAAGCAGTACCCCAGTATCTTAAATGCAAGTGTTTTGTATTTCTGAAGTCGGTTTAATAACAATTACAGCGTCTTATTGGGTGGGTAACGGCGGCTATCCCCTTTGGTGTCGTACCTACAACGTTGCTTACAGCTTCAAGTGCACAAACTTTACTCGTTTCCAACACTCGGCACGAAATTACACAATTACAAGCATTGTAATTGGGTTTCCGAATTTAATCTTTGTTTAGGTTGATTCTCACATTTTTTAACGTGCCCTTATACCTAACCTCTTCTTAAGTATATCCACAGATACTTAGTAAAATAATGAGAGTTGTTTCTGTAAATGTTGTAAAAGAAAAAACAGTGGAAACAAACTTCTTATAACATTTCGGTTTTCAATGTTAATTTCGCCTTTTATTATTTTAAGACTTGTATTATTTATGATTATTTAACTGCCTTATTAATCCAATGGTAATGATGTAGATGACAATCAAAAGGTATTGGTTTTTTTTTCGAAATAACAGGGTGGAAGTGGGCTCAATGTAATTGGAATAATATATTGAAACCTAACATGATCGGGGATGATTTTATGTATTTTCGTGAACAATAGAAAAGATCTTACAGCATATACTTACTTACTGCATTGAAAAAAAAACTTATAAATATCACCCTTAATAGTTTAGAACTTGCCATGGGAACATTTGTTAAGTCCAAAGACAAACATTCCATAGTATATAATGACGATGAAATATACATAGTTCTTCACCCTAGCGTTCATGCTCTGGTGCAATAAAAAAGCTAGAAAAAATATCCAGAATAAACAAACCGGAACGTATGTGTTTATGAAGCCGGAAGACAATAAATAGATTTTCCTCGCGGTCCTACGAGTTTGGGAGCTCATCGTGTAATAAATTTGATTTGCCGACGACAAACCTGCAGCGCTAAAAAATAACATATTGCTTTGAGGTGAATATTCATTCATTTTCTTCTTTTTGTTAATTCATTGAACAAATAAACCAGACACCCGAAAGCTAAGTAATTATTTTTATGACTCCCAATTACGAGTATAACACAAATATTGTTCTAACCTTTTTAATGGTCTTATGGCACATGTTACAATATTCTGTGTCAATACCATAGTACGTTAGGTAGGCATAGATAGCACATCTGCCAACCCGCTTTGGGAATATTGGCACGATGGTGTGTGATTTTACCTAAAAATTGCCATAAATAATATTGCAATAATACTCTGCTCCGACTTCGACTCAAACGTTCACTTAGTTTGGGAATCACCGTTTTTACTATATAGTTTGTTATATTGAAGTACATATTATGTAAAATTATTTCAAATAAATTATTCTTATCCATATCGCCGTTAAGAGGTGATAACTACACCTCATACTAGACGTATAATCCACCGAAGAGCGGCCTAACTGGCACTGGTCGCACAATCCTACAGGCAGTTAAAATTTATTCGGCTTTAAACCCGTTATCGTCTCCGCCATTAATGTAAGATTTTATCGCTTCGTTTGCATACTAGATCCCAACCCGTGCTATGCTCGAACAATCTTTCGAAAAATTGGGATATCTTTAATCTTAATTACTTTGATTAGGGACAATGAGTTTTCTTCGTAATTCTGCCACAGTACACTAGACTTTTCTAACTGCATCCCCGAGGATTTGAATTTGTTATCCACATTAATGCATCGGAGGAATAGTTTGATCTTGCAAATGCTTAGTAAAATACTAAATTCGTTCATAACTAGACACCTCTTTGAATTTCTTAATTATTTTTTTCTAACAGATTATTGATAATCATAAGAAATATGGCGAGGCACAAGTTGCAGCCCTGTCGGACTGCGGTGTTTTTAGCTATGATTAAGAATAAATAGCGGTGGACTAGGTCGGGTTAAAATGAGTGACCGTTTCAGCTATTCGATTTTTAAGCGTCTCTATGCCTCGGAAGGTATTTTAAGTTGTAACTGTTTGTTCTGACTACCATTTCATGTAGTTATCGTCAAGCTTGATAGGAAGCTTTATAGGCGGCTTGATTAATTTTAACAGTAGGTGACTCTAAGCCTGCCTCCACCGATCCCCACTACCAGGTGATCATGGTAGAACATGACCTAATCTCCCTCACGTCAATTTGTGCCTAGCAGTAATACAGTATAGGCAGATTTACTACAGAAAATTTACTAACAAATATTTGGTTCAAATCCTACGTCGGACAAAAGTGGCGTCTGGAGTCTGGAATTGTGCCCGGTATATGGCAATAGGCTTGCCCCCTATTACATGGGACCTAACATCTTCAGCGACACGTGGGTGCACTCAGTACACCTCTGCCACCCCCGCTTGGGGAATATAGGCGTGACGGTGTTTGTTTTTACTAACACGAAATTGTCAACATCGTCGAAAATTTTCCAAATCCACAGACTGGCGCCATCACAAATTTTATAAACACTTAAACAAGAATGACGTCAGTAACACCATGAATTTCCTACACATCGTACTGCTCATAAAAATTGTATTAGCTACAGACATAAAAATAACCGGTGAGGTGGCATTTGACCTGAAGATTTCCAACTTGGACTTGCGCCAAGGGTTTGAGCAGTTGCGGGAATACGGGGTGATGTCAAGAGGCAGTGACCCGGGTCCGAACAACATGACAGCCGCACCTCTAGTAGAATGTGTTTACCAGTATCCTGAGCAGAAGCAGATTGACGCCATGCTGAGCAATATGATGAATCAGTTGACGAAGGTAATGAAGCATACGTGGACTATCTTACTATTTGTCTTTGTTATCACACTTCTAATCAAGCGTTAAGTACTTTTTACTTAAATGACAGTAGCAAAATCATTCACATCGCTATTATTATATTTAAAACAGCTTTCATTATTTGCGATATTTTTAGACATATTAACATTATTTTTGACTAGGTGACTGACCTACTAGACCTCAACCTTTTTTGGGGTCGCAGGTAGCACACCTAACTATGAATTTAGTTGCATACATACTGTCAGAGGCGAATTAAATGTCGAGAGCGCCCTAGGCAAGCACTTAATCGGCGGCCATATATTATAAACTAGTTTCTGCCCGCGACTTCGTCGCGTTGAATTAAGATAGGAACCTTACATTATTCCGTAGTAAAAATTATCCTATGTGAAATAAAACTATTTATCGGATTTCTAGTTCCCGACGTTTCGAGTGCTTTGCAGCACCCATGGTCACGGGAGGGACTGAGGTGTTAGACGTCCAAAAGGCATAGTTGGTCCGATCTACGCAGAATGAGCTCACGGTGTCTTGAGGTCTTGCAGTGTTATGCTTGGTTTTGGATTTGATTATATTAATTACCGGATCCCAAGTCGATGGAAGCACTCAGCCATCTTCTCTATTGAAATTAGGATGTTTTTTTAATTTCAATAGCCTCGCGAACCATTTTTGGTAGGAATCGGTGTTCTTTCACGAGGATTTGTGGTCTATCGAATCTGATGTTATGGCGGGTGCGGTCAAGGACATGTTTACAGACTGCAGACTTCTTTGAGCGATGTCCTTGAATAAGAAAATAAACCGCGATAAAATCCGAAAAACAATTTTATTTCATGTGTAATATTCGCGTAAATCTAGGAACTCAATTATCGTATGTGTTAATCCAGGTAATGAACTATTTGTGGACCAAATTTCATCCAAATCTGTTCTGCCGTTTTAGCGTGATTAGGTAACAAACATCCAAACATCTAAACATACAAACTTTCACACTTATAATATAAGTAGGATGTTAACTAGTACTGGTAGTGGTGCATATTGAAGACTGTAGTTGGCGTTACTACATGTGTTGTTAAAACTAATCATGTATGTTAGAGGTCACTCCAAGTTGGAGTTGGCATTTCTTTACTTCAACTTGTAGTAACTTTAACTACAGTTGCTGTTGTAGCCAACACAATTTTTTTGCCGTATATACACGCACTAGTTGCAATCTTCGACCGTATCAGAAAATAATACAATATTTTTATAGCATTCATGCTGGTAAAAATTTTGTAATTACGTGATACAAACCCTAGACGTGTGAAACACGTTGAGGACGAGTTTGTGTCACGGCGGGTATCTTACCAACTACTATTATTCATAATAGAAGTCGGGCAATGAGGAATAATCAAGCGGAGCACGCTTCGGAAGCTCTACATCTCTGTAGAATTAAACAATCGTTTATTTTGTGTAAAAACCCTCTCAGTTTGAGAGGAGGCCTGTGTCCAACAGTGGGACAGTTTCTTAACAGGGCTAATATTATATTATTATTGTGTAAGTAGGTGCATCCTTACTTACACTATTAATGTCATGTTAATTATTTTTTCCTGTACTCTCTGCCTACCCCGCAAGGGATCTGGCGTGAGGTTATAGATAGATAGATAGATAGAATTATTTTTTCTTTGTTTAAAAACTTCTACATATGCGCCCACCTTTGTAACCTCGCGCTCCTAGGTACGTGCCTAGTTTGCCTTAGAGATGATCCGCTTATGTATACTGTCCTTCCAAAAAACGTTTCCCTGCTTCCAACAACATATTCCAAAGGACTCCTCCTCCGATGTGAGACCAAAATTATCCTGGTCTCACATCGGAGAAGGTATCGCCTCTTTTTAACTTCAACTATTTCCGGTATTTTATGCTTGAGTTAGTCACCTCTTAAGTGTGTGAAATCTAGAATAAAATATAACAGATTCTGATCCATTTTGCTTTACAAAATCATTTACTTTAGAAGCGCCTCATGGACACGCGGGCAGCACTTGGCTCGTAATGCCACACTCAGCTGGCCAATGGAAAGCAATTTTACGACGCCAGTAAAAAGCGCGAGATAAAAGTGGTTTCTCACCACCAATAAAATAACTCCCTTAACAACCATCGTGTCTTTGAACTTAGATATAGATATTCGAAGACTGGGAATTGCGTAAACCGCTCATAAAAACACCTTCATCCTTACATTTCTCAGGCGGGGATGGCAGTAGTGTACTGTATCCCACATTGTAAGCCTATTGCCAGTGCTGCCCAGGTCCTTGTGATCGCCAGGTGATACCATTGTACCATGTATTTATTCGTAATTCCGGACTGTTCCTTAGTATTTGTCAATAGCTGGACGACGGACGTTGTGCTGGACGATTTGACTGCATTTTGCACATATTTAAGTGAGCGAAGTTTTAAATAGACTGAAAACTTTGTAAATTGTCGATGGTGTGGCTTTTGAATAAATAAATCTAAACTAAATTTAATACTTCGCTCACTTCATTCGTTTATTGCTCTGCTAAAAATTACAGGTATTTGCGCGAGTGCATGACTTCCTAAAGCGCAGCAATCACCGGCGCACGCACTTCACCAGGTTCACTGTGGTGGAGAAGCGAAACGCCTCCTTCTTTGAGGATATATACAACAATATGAGACAGGAATACAAGTAAATAGCTTTTTAAAATAAAATAAAATATAATAAGGCTTCCTGGATAAGTTACATAATTTATCCCATGAAAGACAAAGACATCACCCCTAATAATATAGATTAGGCAACTTGCACGGGCGATACAGCGAGGCTTGTATAAGAGCTTACACAATTGTTGTTGTTCACATGCGCTGATACTGGTAGGATTCGCCAAAGGGAAGATCTCCCATCTAGAAGGATGTGAGATCTTCCCTTGGTCCCTTCCGATGGTCAGGCCGCCTACCCCTCGATAATCGGTGTCGGGAGTTTACATACATGTTATGCGCTGTGCAAACTTTAATTTAGCGTTTTAGACATGTTTGGAGAATCGTTGTCCAAAATCTTGCTTTATACATTTTTCGTTACGCCTGCGCCATCTGTTGATAGGCAATCACAACTTTATAGTCATGTATAGGTTCGGTACGAACAAATTGATTCGATACAAAACATTGAAGCAAATTTCAACCCTATCCTGAGCGCTTAGCACGAACGATTTGACCCTATTATAGTAACGTTGTCAATAAAACATGCTGTCACTTTCATCTTGACATAATGTGAAAAGGATGGCTTATCAACTCGATAGCAATATGTTAACATCAATCTTTTCCTGCTGAGTTCTCTGGTTATATCTCAACTTACGTATACATATCGACGGTAGCAAAGAACAAAAAGACAACTACATTTTTGGGAAATTATTTTTTTTGCATATTTCAATTCAGAATTCTTTGATTTATCTAGTGTTATTATTTTTGATAAGTGTTATTTTTTACGTGTGTTTTCTCACGTATATAAAGACAACTACAGTATTTTTTTAAAAGTGTCGAAGTACACACGGGCATATACAAAGTCCGTGTGTGCGTCGGGCAATTCGGCGTGTTCGCATCTTCTAAACAAAGCTATCAGTTACATGAGCGTTTCGTCACAGGCGACCGCCGTTTTGAATATATTCACTTTATTATTCCTAAAATAACAATTAAAAACGATTTCATTACACAATAGTATACTAAAAAGAAAAATGTATAATAGAAGAAATAAATTATTGCTAAGCTTAGCCAGAGATCGAAAACAAAGTGATGTTTATAATAGTGAAGATCTCTCAACTTTGATAGATAATGCAAACAATGGAGATACAAATGAAGGTAAGTTTGTTTACTTATTTAATTTTTATGGAATAGTACCCAGCTATAATCCTTGCATTCAGATATAACCATATTTAAAAAAAATATTGGGTTAATAAACGAAGTATAAAAAGATATCTGGCACTTGTTCGTTTATACTTTGATTGACCATCAATGATCTTACTATACCGCACAATTTTATATTAACAAATTATAATTAATATAAAAATATGTATTTATTTGTTCGATAATAATTATAATAAATGATTAAATAACAAACGTTTATTGTAAAAAAATTAATTGACATATAAAAAATATTACTTTTAAAGTTTTTTTGTATTACAGTATCGTCTTTTATTTCAGGAATCACTAACGAGTTCCCGCAGGCAAACAGCGCCAACTCTGACTTATTAGACAATATGGCTGTTACCGGATGTACTGGTACAGATAAGTTGAAACTATTAGGAGACGATACATTCACATTATATACATTGTGGATGGTATTACATATATTGTGGAAAAATATTGACAATGTGGACCACATTGACAATTTTTTTTTTCAGGTAGTATTTCGATGCCAAGTTTCAATATTGGAGTCTCCGCTCGCGATAACGATAATAACATACAGGATTATTCTGAGTCTCTAATACAACTTCACGACCTGTTAGATACATCTACGGCGGAAACATTAATACAGATATCCAAATCAAAATCAGTAACTCCTGTTCCTTCAGATTATGCTTCCTTGGGTACTAGTCCCATAAATATGTCTCTAACCAACGAAAATCCGATAAATTTACTGAATGAAGTCGTTGATCAATTATTCCAAGAATTAAATACCACAGTTCCATCAGAATTTCAGTCTGCGGAAACTAAAACCCATGAATATGAATCAGATACTTCAACACTAGGGTCACCATTTCAACTAAGTACAAGCGCAAAAGCCTCAGCTGCTGAAGCATCCAGTGAATGCTCTACACAATCATCAGCTACAGGCAGTAAAAGTCGTAAGTTCTGCATAGATATATCTAAAAAAAAAACGGAAATGTAAGAAAGATAACTGGCTAGATACGAAGAGAAAATTGTTAGTCAATCATGATAAAGCGCATTTATCTAGAGAAAGAAAACCAGTTTGCGAAAATTATAAGTTCAAATGTTTGACTAAAATTACTGCAATAACTCGATAACGAATATTTGACTTATTTTGGGGCTTGGGCAATCACACAAAGCAATGGTAATTTATCGTTAGGTAATTACTTAAGTACCTTAGCAATGTTCCTTTATGGCTATTTTTTTAACGATTTGATTTTCAGAAGATAAGAATAGAGTGATATTCCTTTGTGTTTAATTTAACATTTTATCAGAAATGTTATTTTCCTTGTTAAAATTGCCTTTTTGTTACTGTAATATGATGATAATTATTAAAAAGAATCACTGCACTTAATTTGTTTATTGCCTACCCAAAACTAAAAACATTTACAAGACATCTGCAAATATCGATATCTTAAACTTTAGAGTCGCGAAGTACTTTGTGTTACCTAGAGTATTTTAGTGGCAATCATACCCACTTTTTACTTATTGATTAAATTAGTTATATATGTTTAAAAATAATAGTAAGAACTCATTTTAATAAGGAAATTGCTTAAGAATCAATATTTACAAAGTATCAAGTAGAAACGAACATATGGCAGTTGACTCAGTTTGTTATTCATTTTGACCGAAGTAGAACAAGACCGAAGTACAATATTTCGAAAAAAATATAGCAAAGCCATAATAACTAACTACTACAATTTTAAGAAGCTAGCTTTAATATTGTAGAAGTTGTCACATTTTTGCACTGAAAACGATCTCCTGAAAATTAGTGATTTTGTAGATAGCCGTTTGTTCTTTGCTGCCGTCGATATGACAATTAACATAATTCTCAGGGACTTCTACAACAGCACGTCCTTCCGAGTAGACCGCTCCAGCCGTGACCCTTGCCTCCACCAGGATGAGATCAAGCACATCTGGCTGGCCCTTCTGGACGCCTCGTCACTCGCCATGCTCCGCGCCTCCCGCCGGTGCGTCGACGAGGTCCTCAAGGACTTGACCAGCACGGAGAATCCGTTCAAACAAATTCTAGACGATTTCCTGGCGCGAAAAGTCGGAAAGATCAGATCCAAACTCCTGATAATGCTGTGTGATACTTTTCAATTGTGTTATAATGAATTAATGTAAATTTAAAGAATGCATATTTTCTATGAATGATGCTAAAAGGATCTAATAAATAAACTGTATAGGAGGATACATCCTCCTATACAGTTTAATTCAAATGTAAAATTTTATTTTGTGTTCAATATACTACGCAACTATATTTTTTGTTTAAAAAGTAAATCTATGACACATTTATTTTCACTCTACGCCCAAATAATGTATATACTGTATTCTTGTTGTTGAAATGAAGTGTTATAAAATTAAATGTAGTCAATACTGTTTATTATATCATATACCAGCTCGTATAGTCTTTTTCACGAGCAATGACTACGGTGACGATTGATCAAATTCCATTTTACGCATATTGTACTGCAGAATATTAAAAAGAGGAAATTCAGAAAATAAACAACAGTATAAAGATATATGAAAAATCTAATTTAATTTGCATTTAAATCATATAATGTTTATGTTCTTGCGTAATTATTTAAAAAGAAAATTATAAAATTGTACTACTTAATTATGTTATTCTAAATGTTATTCTACGCACCACAAAGCATTTTGAAGAGTGACATAGAGTACGCCATTAAAACCCAAAAAAATTTTAAGACTCCAGGAAGTGACAATATCACAAACGAAGTCTTGAAGTTTTTATGTGATATATTACAAGAACCTTTACAGATAATGTTTAATAATATTATGGATAAATAAAAAAACAACGCCAGACCAATGGTCGAAATCTACAATAACACTGTTACATAAAAAGGGAGACCGTACCGAAATTGGAAACTACAGACCAATAAGCCTTATGACTAACTTATACAAAGTATTTTCGAAAATATTATTGAATAGAATTGCAAATAATTTTGATGAAAGCCAATCACGCGAACAAGCCGGATTCCGGAAAAAATTTTCAACCATGGATCATATACAAGTAGTGACGCAAATGATAGAAAAGTCTAGTGAATTCGGAATAACATTGTACATGTGCTTTATAGACTATTCAAAAGCTTTCGATTCATTGGGCCACGAGGCGATATGAGCAGCATTATCACAACAAGGTATCCATAACAAATATATTAATGTCATTCAGAACGTTTACTCCAAATGTATGGCTAAAGTGCGACTAGAAAGGGAAGGTATAGAATTCCCGGTTAAAAGAGGGGTCAGGCAAGGGGACCCATTGTCACCTAAGATTTTTTCAGCCGTAATGGAATCCGTTTTCAGAAAACTTAATTGGAACAGCAGAGGAGTAAAAATTAATGGAGAATACTTGAGCCACCTTCGATTTGCAGACGACATTGTGGTGTTCGCTGAAAATGCGCAGGACCTAGAGACCATGGTTGACGAACTAGCGAAAGAAAGTAAAAAAGTGGGACTGTTACTGAACACATCAAAAACAAAAAGACTCATGAGATTAAAGTTGACGGTGTCAGTATAGAATACGTAAAAGACTATGTATATTTAGGCCAATTAGTGTCGTTTGAATGCTGCACCAAAAGGGACATACAAAGACGAATAGCAATAGCTTGGAAAAGGTACTGGGGTCTTAAAGAAGTGATGAAGAACAAAGAAATCAAGACCAATATAAAGAAAAGAGTTTATGAAACGACAATCCTGCCCTGCCTAACGTATGGATGCCAGACATGGGCGTTGAGAAAGGAAGATGAGGAGAGGCTTGCTATTTGTCAAAGAAAGATGGAAAGAAGCATGTTAGGGATAAAACTTTCAGACAAAATAAGTAATCTAAATATCAGGCTGAAAACAAAGATAACAGATGTAAGAAAAAAAATAAGAATGATAAAGTGGAATTGGGCCGGACACATGTTTGTAGACTGGACAACGACAGATGGACAAAAAGAGTGACAGAATGGATCCCATTGACAGGCCAGAGAAAGCAAGGCAGACCGAGAATGAGATGGAGAGACATTTTTGTACGGAAATGTGGACCCGGCTGGATGACCACAGCACGAGAGAG
Organism: Phalera bucephala; assembly: GCA_905147815.2. Taxonomy (NCBI): domain Eukaryota; kingdom Metazoa; phylum Arthropoda; class Insecta; order Lepidoptera; family Notodontidae; genus Phalera; species Phalera bucephala. The sequence continues at coordinate 30,586,727 of LR990623.1, read as the reverse complement.
AGCGAAGTGGAGAGAGTTAGGGGAGGCCTACGCCGCCGAGGCGACTACTAGAATAAATTAAAAAAAAAAAAGAAAAAAAAACAATATGTATAGATATATAAGATAGATTAATGATAGATGTAAATAGTTACTAGTAGAAATAAAGGCTTTTTTATTTTATTTATTTATTTATTAAATGTTATTCTATGTATACGACTGAAAGACATGGTATGATAAAAATCATTGTTTTGTATTTTTGTTTCTTAATTATTATATATATTTATCTCGATACTACATTCAATCGAATCAATTTTATCATCACCACATTTCTCGAAACGTCAAATCCCAAAAGTCGCCGTACCCATGACTCGTGAAAAAGACGAAGGTCTAGTCCAAACAAACTTTAAAACTTTGTGCACCAACCACCACCGTTTTTAGATATTTTAGTTGCGATTGCAATCTATAACAAGTGTACGTGGAAGGCGACAGTATTGCCGAAGATAGCGAAAGAAAATGCTGTTAGCAAGAAATCGACGGTATTATATGGAGAAAAAAAAAAATTAAAACTTTCATTGGAATAGACTATATAGTAGTTAACTCAAAAAAAAATAACGTTAGTGGCGATCAAATGGCCTAGGTTCGAATACTAAGATCGGACAGTGTTATTGTAGCTTAGTAGTAATTCAAATCTGAAATTATGTTCGGCAGGGACAATAGGTTCTCCCCTTTTGCATTGGGATCTAACATCGCCGGCGAAAAGTAGGTGTGCACAATGTGCTACCACCACTTGTGTAATATAGGCGTGAGGGTGTGACACATGTGAAGGTGAAAGTTTCAAATCATGACATTCTTAAACAAATAATTTATTTTTATTTCCAACGAACAATTTATCTTATAACTAAAAACTTTAAAGTTAATAAAGTGAATAAAGTATAAACTTTAATAATACCTGATTGTAAAATTAGTACATTAATTGGTCGGCCATTAGCTGGTGCCAGTTGCGGGTGGAGCGATCAATTATTGATATAATAGTTGCGTGACTTATGAGTTATGGGGTCAGCAGTGGAGTCGGTTAGCTGAATGATTTATGCGTAACCCATCGATAAGGTTGTGAGTTCAAGGGAACGAGAAAATCGTGCCGTGAAAGCTACTATAAATAAATAATGGTATAACCCTTGATTTGAACTCCATGTTGTATCAGAGAACTCTTTAATGAGGGATTTTTCCAAAACTGAGGTTTTAACGGTGTGAGCGTTGAAGAAAGAAAAGCGCATTTTTATTCCGTCGGTGCTTACGAGGGGATATTGACCGCGAGCATTCTCGTGTAATATAACCATTTGGTGTTCGATTTAGAGTTCTAAATCGTTATATTACACGCGAATCGTCAAAGTCAATAGGTACCCTTCCGGACTGGCTACCGAGAGTCAAAATACCTTTGTGCTCATTACCTGTTATGGGCATTGTGACAAACTGTAGACATTTGGTAAAGTAAGCACAATTTTTAACAAAATGCTTTGTTTAAAATCTTAACTCTCATAACTAGACGCATATTGAAACAACTATTCTTCAAAAATATTTCATAAAGTTTTCAGTTCGATCCGTTCGTTCCATAACCAACTATTTAACTCCTCACATCAATCTTCTCACTAGGAGTACTCCTGTAGGAAGGCCAAGTGGAACCTCCCGAAAGAGGCCATCATATGCTCGAATTCTTCCCGCAGGTGCAAGATGGTGGTGCGGAAGTGGAAGGTCCCTGGCAGCTGCCCGAACCCTGTGCCTGGCACCACGCATATACCTGGAGAAATATCAAGGATTTAATCCTTAGCAAAATGATCTTTCGGAAACTGAGAAAGTTTTTATGTTGTTGTTTAGTACTCCGTGTGTAGCCCCTTCGATCTCACGTTCAATATCTGCAAGATGCTGTGGAGGTGAGCTATTTGTATGGAGTAAAGTTCTGCCATAATGTTTCTTTACTCTATTAGCGTCAGTGATGAATTATAACATTTTTTTAACATAAAAATTTACTATATATATGCGGAATTGCTCAATTACAGTATGAGCCAATAGCTTATTGCTGTAGGTCTACCATGAAACGTAATTCCGAAGTTTCGGATCGAAATTTCGGGCGATTCCTACCACGAAGTGCTTTCGTTCCGAAATCGGTCCCGAAGACGGCTTGTGACGTTTCGTCCGTCGTAGAATGCTACCATGAAGTGATTCAAACAAACGAAATTTCGGCATTTTGACAGCACTTCTTTCTTAATTTTAACCTCAATGATACGAAAACTAAAGAGGTAACTTTTTACATTCGTAAGTATGAATTTTAATTCTTTGGCTGTTTAAATATAAACACGAATGGTTTAATGGAGATTTTGTTGATATCTTAAAGCAATAAATGCGTTCAAACTGGAATTATATGGTGTTTTTATAATATGTTTATTGCTATTTTAATATAGAGTACAAACATACGGAAAAACACGATTTTTCTTTAAATACTTTCAAAGATCGAAAGCAGAAGGGCATCCGCCTAGGTTGCGATGACTCTCATAATAATTCTTTTTGAGTTGCTTTTAAATACCAAAAAGCCTTTGTTCCCGTTAATAACAAAATATAAAAATTGTAAAAACACGTAAAGAAAAGACAATACAATAAAAATTGTAAAAACACAAAAAGAAAACAACACCATTAGTAGTGGGTACGAACTCGCATCGAATTCTTAATCAAGTTTAAAATTGCTTATTGCGCCAATTCAACTTAACGAGTAAATGCGAAATTTTGGAATATAATATGCATAGTTCGTCCCTTTATGTCATTATGACAGCTTGACATTTAATAATTTTACACGACTAACTTAAAATGTTCATAAGTTACAATGTGTCTGATAGGTAACAAATGCACTTTTTATTTGGTTGGTTTATACTACTTCATTTATTACGTACTTTTTTTCGTACACGGAAACATACTTCGCATCTGTCATACATTCATGAACACAGTCTATGGTGCCAGTCTGAAAGAAACAAATCCGATGCAACTTCATGGTAGGTACACGCATCGTTTTTCGTTCGTGCATCGTTCGGCTCCGAAGTTTCGGATTGAAACTTTCATGGTAGACCTACTGTTTATTCGACCCATGCTACCGCTTTCTGAGCATATGAAAAAAACTTCGGAAATTAGAAATAAGAATGTCAAAAGTTTATGTATTCCACATAATATGTACTTCATACAACATCTAAAAAGCGTTTTTTTCTTTATAAATTCAGGCTGCTAACACTCACCTGTTTCCTCGAGCAGCCGTAAGCAGTAGAACTCATCAGGGGTCATGTTTTTCTCCCGGGCAGATCGCTGCGCCGACTCCGGGATGTCGACGCGTGGGTACGCAAACATTGAACCCTGGAACAAGACTTTAACAGTTGAGAAAAACTTTAATAGTTATAAGAATTCATTCAATTTGTAGGCTAGACAGCGGAGGGTTAATGGCGGGCAACTTTTAGCTTTAGGTAATCGTACATCCGAATTAATTATCCCCATTTATTTAAATATGGCTCTAAACTAGTCTTAAGTCGTCTAATTTTGGTTGTTTTATTCTTTAAAAAGAGTCCCACAACTAATATCCCTAGATTACTCCTGTGTCGTGGGTGCGTTGACAAATATGAAATTCACATACACAAACGCCCATATCGAAACAAATGTTTGCAGATTTGACACAAAAATTGTGTCGAACAAAAATTGAACACGCGACTACTCGATCTAGTTAGGGAAGCGGCAAACGCTCTTAAACAAATATTCGTGAAAATTAAATTTCCAAATTGTTGCGTATAAAACTAGAATTTAAATGAAAAATTACTTAGATTTTTAACCATGATCACTTCGCTAGGCAATAACTCAAGCATGTTAATTACAGACAGCATTTCAGTAGCTACCTGCTTTAAAGCGCTAATATTTTAGGCTCATTTTATGGTTTAAGACATTTATTTTCTCAAAAGATTTACAAATCACTTACAGAGAAAATACAAAACTTATAGTACTAGAAACATAAATTAAGCGGACTTGGCGTAGTTAGCGGACTGACGTTCACAAATAATATAAATAAGAGCAAGGTAGTTAAAAACGGAGAAATGGGAACCTATACAAAATCTATTTTGTTCGTGGCTTCGTAGTTAGACGGTAACTGTGTGAGTGCGGAATATAATAGCTGTTTATTAAGGCCTATGAAATAGTGGCAAGTTGAAAGAAATAGATTAAAGTAATATAAGGTATTTAATTGAGTAGGAAGATGATGCAGTTTGTTATTTTTAACTGCAAGTTATATTATTATAATAATGGGTATGTATTGGTATCAGATTATTGACTATTGTTTTTTCTTTATATAAATTCGATTACAATTTGTAATTTTAGTAAAGTTACATACATAGGCGCCTACTATTTTATAGTAACTAATTTCTACATAGTTTATTTGAATTTGCGGCGTTTTGATTAGCATAACTTCATGCCAATAGTTGTTACATAAATATTAAAATTTTCTCGTGCTATATGAAATACATACAAATGTGTAAAACGTAATAAAACACTAGAAGTAAAGTGGCACACGATTTTGTTCAAAACCACTGTCGCCGCCTCGCCACACACGCACAAGCACAGTTTAAAAAATAGACACAGACTTTCATACATTCACATTATTGGTGTATTTATTTTTCGATTAATTAATTGTTTACCTTTTAGGTACAGTTACAAATTTAGCCACTGTATCCCATTCACCTCGCGGTCCTGAAACATTTTGTAATAATTTTCTCACATGTGTGGTGTGACGTATAGACTACGGGATGGCATGGTGGGGCGAACGGTGACATTGGACATTCACTTGTTGGCTGCCGCCATAAGCGGTTGTCTGTGCATTGAGTGTATTTATGGTGATAACCAAAGAAGTGTATCTTTTGAGTACACCACATTGGCGACGAGAATGAAAATGTGAGTAATACATACAAAAGCAATTATACGACTGGAAATGACTGGAATAATAATTAAATGCTTGACATTGAAATGGCCGCACCACCTACCCTGCTTATTTATTATTAATACCCTAAGAATTATTATTTGATATACTACATACTACTTCATTATTGAACAATAATGATCATCTTTTTATTTTCAAAAGGAAAAGGTGGTAGAGAGTCGCTTTGTCACAGTTATGTCGTCCTGAGATTTAAATACTCAAACACATTCATTGCTCCGGTCAGGTCAATCTAACATTTGTGCCTGCTAATACTGCAACAAGACAAAGATTTTCATTGTTGTGTGGTTGTCTGTTACACCGTGGTTATATAATAATTTTATAAAAAACTACAGTAAATATAAACTCATTGCATTTAACAAAGAATTAAACATGATTAAATTTTAACATTTCGCGAGTGACGTTAGATATATGGAAAAAAAACTACCTACAATTAATTATGTGGACTTAAATATATCAGAGATTGCTATCAACCACACCGAGCCGGATATTAGCCGAGTCGGAGAACCGACAAAAAGTATACCAAATAATACGATACAGCAAATAATATGAAAGATAATTGAGAGTTCTTCATAGACTGACGGACGATTTAGCGCAGTGGTTAAGAGCTTAAGTCGCTCCGCCCACTGTGTCTAATAGTCGCGGGTTCGATTCCCGCACGGAACAAATCTTTGTGTGATCCACAATTATTTGTTTCGGTCTGGGTATTTGTGTGTGTGAACTTTCATGTTTGTAAACGCACCCACGACACAGGAATAAATCCTAGTGTGGGGCTACGTTTTTAAACAAAAAAAAAAAAAAAAAAAGTATCAGTTCATGCAGTATTCATAAATAATGGTTTGCATTGCAATGTTTTAAGGTCACTTCGGTTATTCCTATGATAGTTCAAAATAAGGAAAGATGTAGAAATAAAATAAACGTGTACTTTGTCGCGTTTTAGAAGGTAAATTTATATAATTTACAGAGAAATGCGATATTTACGTAGGTATTACGTCCAAAACAAATACCTACCTGCATTAAAAGTTATTTAACTTACGTAAATAAATTGAAATTGGCCTACTGCTATAAATATCAAATATTACATTGAGCGTAGCAACAGCAAACAACTATATAGAAATACCGAAGTAATATATAGATATATGTGTCCAACATACAAGGGTATGGTTGGATATGGCAAACCTTTAATAAACACTGCCGACTATACAAAAGTATTGTTTATTATGGCAAATAGCTACATAGAATATTAAGACAAAAATAAGTATGCCGAGGATACTCAAGTATAGTTTATTGTGGAAATTGCAACATCAAAATGTGCCCCCATACAATGTATGGTTAATTGTGCTTATTTGCAACATAGAAAATGTGGCCGCCATACAACGGATGGTTGAATGTCGCAATTTGCAATATACAAAATGTTCCCACCATACAACGTATGGTTGAATGTGGCAGACTGCGACATAGAAAGTGTGCCGACCATACAACGTATGGTTTAGTGTCGCAGTTCGCAACATAGAAAATGTGCCGGCCATACAATGTATGGTTTAATGTAGCAAAGGCTGCATAGATGGTGTGTATATACATGTGTAATGTGTATATGAAGACCTAGATGCCGATTGTGGTTGAATGTAGCAAAGGCTGCATAGATGGTATATATATACATGTGTGTAATGTGTATATGTAGACCTAGACGCCGATTGTGGTTGAATTTAGCAAAGGCTGCATAGATGGTATATATATACATCTGTGTAATGTATATATAGAGATGCCTAGATGACTACTAAACAACTGTATAATTAAATGTAGCAAATGCTGCATAAAAATATATGTATGCGTGTATGTATATGTAAATATATAAACAAATGTGCCTACTATTCATCAATATAGTTGATGATCAATAAAGTGCGTGTACGCGTATATTATCTAAATATCTAAGTGTGTAGTTATATGTATATGTACTTAGCAAAGTAAATGTTCCCATGCCTGTCCAACTACGAAGTATCGATTATTCGATTGAAATAATAATTCCCTTTTAATCGATTTTAAACATTGCGTCGATTCAGAGAATCTTTCGAAGTGGAATCACAGAAGTACTCATTCACATATGATTCTTATTTAACTGAAGTATGCATCTATATATTCGAATAAATACCAAATACGTGCCTTCTGAAACATCATTATTTTTATGATTTCTGAAAGATTTCCGTTTTATATGTTTTCCTTAAATCAAATGCATTATTCAAAATTTTGCACATTCGGAAATGGACTTCAATTCGATTAGACCTTCAAGTGCTTGATTTAATTTATAATGGATTCTAGTGCGTTTGATTCGGATATCATCGATCCCCCCGATCCCTATCGATCCCCCGATCCCTATCGATCCCCCCATCCCTATCGATCCCCCCGCGCTCACCAACATCGAAGCCTCGGTCTGTCGCGTCTCTCTCACGGGGCACCAGCCCATCGTGATCGCCTCCGTATACCTTTCCCCCACTAAATCCGTTCTCAGGAGTGACTTTGAAGCACTCCTCAATCTGGGAAGCGCCGTCATTCTGGCGGGTGACTTCAACAGTAAGCACGTGGCCTGGAACGGTCTCACCACTTCCCCTAACGGTAGGAGCCTTGACGCCCTGGTCGACGTTCTCGACTTTGTCGTCATCGCACCTATGCACCCTACCCACTATCCTAACAATCCCAATCACCGACCCGACGTCCTGGACATGGCGCTTCTGAAGGGTGTCACCCTACGGCTGCACTCCTTGGAAGTAGTCCAGGAACTCGACTCTGACCATCGACCTGTAGTCATGAGACTCGGTTCCCCCCCTTCCGCCCCTCAGCGACCCAAAAAGACGGTGGTGGATTGGCATGCGCTAAGCACGGCCTTGGCGGATGCAGACCCTCCCCCCCTCCCTCTCAGCTCGGACTCCATCCCGTCCCCTCAGGACACCGATCAGGCCGTAGATGCCTTCACCAAGCACATCCGATCGGCTGTCAGTCGATCGTCCAAGCAGGTCGAGGCGGAAGATCTCTACCTCAACCGCTTTCGACTGCCGGACGATGTTAGGGATCTCATTCGTTCCAAGAATGCTTCTATCCGAGTGCACGACTCCTACCCCACCGAAGCCAATCGGGCCCGGATGCGCGCTTTACAACGAGAGGTAAAGCGTCGTGTCGCGGAGGTCCGGGAGGAACGGTGGGGTGACTTCCTAGAGGGCATCGCGCCATCGCATCTGGCCTACTGGCAGCTGGCGCGTAGCCTCAAATCCGACTCCACGACTGACATGCCCCCGCTGTCCCGCCCTTCAGGCGCACCCCCAGCCTTCGACGACGACGAAAAGGCCGAGCTTCTCGCCGACTCCCTCGAGAGCCAGTGCGCCCCCAGCTCTCAGTCCGTCGACCAGTCCCACGTCGACGCGGTCGACAGGGAAGTCGAGCGCAGGGCATCCCTCCCCCCCGTCGATTCCTTACCTCCTATCACCCAAACGGAGGTCGAAGATCTAATTATGGGTCTCAAAACTAAAAAAGCCCCCGGCTCTGACGGCATTTCGAATCGCGTTCTGAAATGCCTGCCCGCCCAACTCATCTGCCTCTTAGTGGCCATATTGAACGCCGCCATGGCGAACTGCACCTTCCCCGTTAAGTGGAAGGAGGCGGACGTCATAGGCATTCCCAAGCCCGGCAAACCTCGCAATCTTCCCGCGAGCTACCGCCCTATCAGTCTCCTCAACTCCCTGGCCAAGATATACGAGCGCCTTCTTCTGGCGAGGCTCAAAGACTTCGTAACGTCCAGGGGTATTCTTATCGACGAGCAGTTTGGCTTTCGAGCCAAACACTCTTGCGTCCACCAAGTGCACCGCATCACGGAGCACATCCTCTCCGGTCTCAATAGACCCAAACCCATCTACACGGGCGCCCTCTTCCTAGATGTCGCGAAGGCATTCGACAAAGTCTGGCACAACGGCTTGATCTACAAGCTCTACCAATTGGTTGTGCCGGACAGACTCGTGCTCATCTTACGAGACTTCTTGTCGAATCGCGCCTTCCTTTATCGCGTCGAAATGACGCGCTCCACTTCCCACTCCATCAGTGCTGGAGTCCCACAGGGCTCAGTTCTCTCTCCGCTCCTGTTTAGCCTTTACACGAACGATATTCCTCGTTCGAGTAAGGCGCATCTAGCCCTATTCGCGGATGATACCGCTCTCTACGTCTCGCACAGGAATAAGGGTTTCATTACCAGACACCTTCAGGCATCCGCCAATTCCCTAGGGAATTGGTTCAGGCGTATTGAGGTCAACCCGGACAAGAGCGCTGCGGTGTTCTTCTCCAGAGGTGTCACCCCGCGCCACTCCCTGCGCCGCCCTAGAAGTAATCTCGGCCAAGTGACCATGTTCGACCGACCCATTCCCTGGGTCAAAGAGGTCAAATATCTAGGGGTCACCCTAAACAGTACCATGTCCTTCGGCCCGCACATCAAGCGGGTCCGTCACCGAGCATCATTTGTGCTCGGTCGTCTCCATTCGTTAATCTGCAAGCGGAGTAAAATGTCCCTTAGAAATAAGGTGACACTTTACAAAACTTGCGTTCGACCCATCATGACTTATGCGTGTGTTGTGTTCGGGCATTCGGCCCCCTCTCACATCGATAAACTCCAAGTGGTTCAAAACCGCTTCCTCCGTAAAGCCGTAGGAGCCCCCTGGTTCGTACGGAACGTCGACCTCCACTCCGATCTAGGTCTCGAACCTATTCGCGCCTTTATTAAAAAGGCTTCAACACGTCACTTCGCGAACGCATCTACCCATGCGAATCCGTTAATCGTAGCCACCGCCGACTACGATCTCCTCCCGACCCCTGCCGCCACCGCCGGCCGCAACATGTTCTCACCGATCCCCCCGATGCTTTGTCATCCCTTCTTTCCGCTCAGAATACGGGCGACGACGACGACGTAGTAGTAGATCCCCTCCCATAGCCGGCGGTTGACCGGTGCACTTAGTAGTGCACCCGTCCCCCTACAGCGACTGTCCCAACCGAGGGCGCCTCGAGTATGTCGCCTCTTGCCCTTCTGGCTGGCTAGAGCGTAGTGGTAGCACGCTCGCCTTTAAGTCCGGTGAAGCTGTAAAGGCCTCGCGGCCAACAGCGTACATCATTCACACACACACACACACACACACACTCGATTTCTTTGGAAGAGACATTCTTACGACGGAATCTATGAATGTCTTCTATTTAGATCAAAACAAGATACCATAGTGACGATAGGGATAGTTCAGCTAAAATGAGTTCCCTTACAGCAAGGATATAAGGCTTTTAAATTTATACCTTACAGTCTTAAAAAAGTATGTATGGAAAAATAGAAAATAAATAATGAATTGTACAGTGTAAAGATAATCAATTTTACGACAACATTGTTGTGTAAAAATTATAATTAAACTGATCACACCAAAAATCAACAACTTGTTATAAGTATGTACTTAAAAATGTTACCCTAAAATATGGCGAATGTGTTTCCGAAACTAATTATCAGAATTCTCTAACAGCACTTACTTAGGTGGAAACTAAACCAATCGAGTAAAACAGATTATATGAGAGTTACATATTAGGCAGCCGGACCCTGTAAAAATATAATAATTTTGTAAGAAATTGCTTCCTATTTTAGCTATTTTCACAGAGTAGTTGGAACATGCATCTGGTCACTATAGTCTGTGAATCTAAACATGATTTGGTCTAGGAAAAGTAAAGCGTGAAAAATGTAATCCTCGGGTGGAAATCATTACTACGTCCACAATACTTGAGCAGTGCTGGAGGCGGTGACCACTGCTAAATAATCTTCTATAGTGCAGAAACTCTTTGAGTTAACTGCGGGATAGTTGTCATCCTGAAATCGTCACAATGGAGTCCCAACTGCGATCAAAGGTCGGGAAACCGGCGGACGATTTAGCGCAGTGGTTAAGAGCTTGAGCGGCTCCGCCCACTGTGTCGAATAGTCGCGCAGAAAAGACTGGGACCTTGAGACCTAAATATTTAAGGTTATTTACTTCTAAACCTAGGCTACCGAACCCAATCAAGGTCGTGAAATCCCCGTGCGAGCATGGGTCGATGTTGCAATGGATTTATAATAGTGAAAATGTAAATTATTTTAAATTTTAGTTAATTTCCATATTGTAGTTCTGAATCTGTGGCTTCATAGGTGGAATTTCACAGGAAATAAAGCGATGCATAAGTTGTGATCGTATTCGGCTATGGATAATTAAGAACTGCCGAAAATAAAAACCTCAACATACTGGATTAGACGTACTTTATGTATCTGTAGTAAGCAAATTTAGCTGAAATAAAGTGTGACTAATACAAATTGTGATTATAGCAGCTATCGTGAGGAAAAGTAGCAGGTGCGATGAATGAAGGAAAATTTCATATGATTTTTAACGTATTCTTTGTGAGATGTTCCATACCTGTATTAGCCCATAGGTACCCTCATTGGCGGGCCCGATAGAAGTACCGTGACTTCCATAAACAAGTCTTACAGCCTTTTACAAGATGAGACATATGCTCGTGTAAAGCTAGGTGCCAATTGTTGCAAATATTAGGAACGGTTATATATACTGAAATTAAGTTCTTCTAGACCTTGTGCGATATTTGACAATTTAATAACAACCCCACTCACATCTCCCGGATGGGAGATCTCATTTTCTCTAAACGCAATCTATAAGGTATCTTCTAAGACATATATTAAGAACGCTTATATAAGGATTTATATGATAAAGTATAATTATAATCGTTTTCCCTATACAGTTTTATTAGTGGTGATTGCGATTTAGTACTTATCCGTGAAGATGTAAAGAGACGGAAATTATCCAGGTATGTACGTCATATGCCTAGCCCCTGATTTGAACCAGCGGATATGCCCGAAGGAAGTATAAGAAATGTGGAAAATTATGGAAAGGAGGAGAGAGGGAAGCATAATATTAATATTTGATTTAAATCCATAGCTTCCTGGTTAAGAATATGTAGCGGCTGAAGTGGATAACTATGTCTAAGTCAAAGGTGTGGAGCTTTGCTCAGGGAAATGTGACGTGTGCTTCTGTCTTTGGTTATTCAGTTCAAACCTTGACCTGGTGTCATTAAAGGTAAAAGAATTATTATTATTGTATCTCGATAAAATCGAACGAGTCTTGCGCAGAGGCTTGCTTGTTTTTGCGAGTATATTAATTGAGCATATTATCTTACTCAAATATCTAACATTATTTATTCATTTTTAACAAGGAAGAGGCATGTGACGTATAGACTACGGGATGGCTTGGTGGGGCGAACGGTGACATTGGACATTCACTTGTTGGCTGCCGCCATGAGCGGTTGTCTGTGCATTGAGTGTATTTATGGTGATAACCAAAGAAGTGTATCTTTTGAGTACACCACATGTGGTGACACGTGCACCCGACTATATGACTTCTTGCATTTTATTATTACGATTTCTTTGTGTATATCCAAATAAAGGCTTTCAAGCTTCTGTTGCGAGTTGTACTTTGCAACAGAAACTTAAACATCAATTTACGTACCCGTCTTTACTGTTACATCTGGTCTATAATTCAATACGGATGTGAGTCGTGGTCCAGTTAGAAAAACTTAAGGAAACGTATTGAAGCATTTAAAATGTGGACATACAGGCGAATGCTGAGAATAAGTGGGACTCAAAAAGTCATCAACCAAGAAGTTCTGCGACAGTAAATCAAGAACGGGAATGTATGACCCTCACAAAAAGAGGAAAAACTGCATACCTCGGTCACATGCTCAGACACGATAAATATCATATTTTTCTTGCCGGTAAAAGGCGCGTGGGTCGCAGAAACAAGTCGTGGCTCCGTAACATCCGGGAGTGGACGGGAATTGCTAGCGCGGCACACTTCCATGCCGCACAGGATAAGGATGAATTCCAAAAATTGACAGCCAACCTTTACTTGTTGGAGAGGCACTAGAAGAAGAAGAAGAAGAAATAAAGGGCACGAGGAATACCGTAATCTTGGAAGATTAGTACCAAGACGAGTTATTAAGTTCTTATGCCGTGCAATGTGTGGAATAAGCTGAAAGTAATGTGATATGTAATCAATCTTACATCAATGTAGTTACAAAAATATCCAGGTATTGAGTTGAAGGTCCGATATGCGGTCTCAGTCCGTTCCGTGAGGACTCGATGTATTTCTCGGGTCTCCTTGGCGAACTGCTCATACGAAGCATCACCGAGAGATGGAGGCTTCATCTGTACAACATTACAATTATATTTTATTAAAATACTTCATCCTTGTTCAGGATCTTATACTGCTCAGGATACTTCTACTCTTCTTTCAGTCTTAACTCAAAAATTCAATCTCCTTATCCAGCAGTAACTTAGTACTTTCTTATCTTCACATAAAGATTCCCTTCGCTTCCTACTTGTACTCATTAAGAACATCTAAAGCCAGTAGTATTGAGTTACGACTATCCCTACTTAAAGAGTTTATCTGCCGAAAGTTCTCCACTGCTTGATAAGAGCCTCCCAAAAATTGCCACAAGTCTGTATGCAGCTTTTAGCCACGACCATTACCAGCTTGAAGAGTGAGTAGCTAATACTTATCGACGCACCACGCAATCCAGGATGCACTGTCCAAGCACAGTAGGACACTGCATCACAGCCCGAGCAGTGTTGAAGGCCTGGAGAACCCTGGGCTGTAGCCGCAGCATCTCCACGTAGCCGGCCCGCAATCCACACTCCGCCGCCCAACCCTTAGAACACGTCACGAAGCTGGCTAGTTCCATGTTGGAGTAGGGAGTGCCCATCTCATGCATCACCTGGCAATAAAATAGAATGGCGATAGACTGGACTCCATAAAACCATGATGCACTTTATGAATCTTAATCTGAGGGAAACCAATCTATCTATATCATCACGGGTCATCATAAAAAACCTGCCGGTTCCATGGTCTTTTAGATTTCTTGTCTCTAATACCTGAATAACATTTATCCAACTTGCGTGGCAGTGAGCAGAAAATTGACATAAAAGAATGCAATAAACAGGAAAATTAATACATGACAATCATCACATATTAACTACTACAGCATTTTGGAATTAAACATTGGAAACTAATCCTTTTTTCGGCTTATATTATTCATTATTTTAGTAGATATATCTAATCCTTCTTCACACGATCCTCCTTTGTCCAAAATTATCATTAAGATTATGCCAGAGAGGTATGTAAGGAAAGAACCTGTTGGAACTCTGTACTCTCTGCCTACCCCGCAAGGGATCTGGCGTGAGGTTATAGATAGATAGATCATTAAGATTCGCTTTCATATATCAATAAATCAGCAATGCAATACCTTATGCTGAAGCTTGTCGTCAACCGATACCTCTAGTCAATTAACTGCTTATATAACAGCAGTATGTTCCATGACTCACCTTTTTGAAGGAGTAGAACTTCTTGCTGACTATGTTCTCCTGGTACACCTCGTCAGCCAGCAGGAAAAGGTTGTGTTCGTAGGCAAACTTTATGATCTCTTCAATGTTCATACGCGTCAAAACCTGAAAGAGAAGACATTATTATTATTCTCTTGCGTTACTTAAATCGAACCTTGAGGGCATTCCATATGGCGTACAACGTCCCAATGCGTGTAGACTATTTGAAAAAATTCAATATTATGTATTCCAATTAGCATTTTTTTTTTGCTAATAGCAGCCAAAGAATCATCATAAAAAAACTGATAAATTAATAGGTTAAAATATGTTGATTTCCTATGAATTTAGATAATTACATTTCCAATAGCATACACCTACAACCTGCATACAGGTCATTCCAATCAACTTTTAAAAATTCTCGTATTTTTACCGACCTAGTTAGAAAATGATAAGAAATCTTTTTAGGACAAGACGTAACGCTCGTAAGCGACGTAAACGTGTTATATTATCCAATAAAACGCAAGCTGCGGCCGCGCAAATTGCTTCGTAAATCGCAATCGAGTAACGCTGATTAACGTTTGGCACAATACGACCGCGGCCGTGACCACAAATATTACGAGTCAGATATGCGCGGGAGATAAGAGTCGCGTAATTGCGGAAGATGATTAATTTAATTATAATAATAATAACAACTTTATTAGCTTAAAACCATACTACACTATTACACAAACCAGGCTTACAATTTATACAAAAATATAATTAAAAGAGGGTAAGACTTTAAATAAAATACAAATATATATATATATATATATATATATATATATTTTATGTTACATATGACATTGTGTTTTTTTTGTTTTTTAGTGTATATAAAGCCTATGTTGTTGCTAGTATCTAAACTAGGCCTAGCCTGTATCTTAGATACTAGACTCTTTCTAAGTGTATTTTTGACAGAGTGCACACAAATAGTTATCATAATATAAATATATTTTTAGAGGATGTTCTGATAAATTACATAGGTAAATTAAAAATTAAGGTCATTTTATTATTGTAAATAAATTTGCAATTTCTATATAAGTTTTTGTTTTCAGCCAAACTGTTAGTTTAGTTTTACAGTCAAAATTATTTAACGTAAATATGTTAAGACATTTATTAATTTTATTGTATAGGAATGGACCAAGAAAGCATTGGAATTTGTGTATGAAAAAAGTTCTGTAACGACTAGTGGGACATATATTGTAATTTCTTCGCTGTCGCTGTCTCTTAGGATCATAAAATAGACTTTTATGTTGGGTTAATATAGTTTCTACTATGAACAGTGATCTCACTGTCAGCACATCACACTGAACATATAATTTAATGGTAGGGAACCTAAATGGTTTGAAACTCATAACCTTAAGTAAAACTCGTTGGGCCCTTTCAATTTTTCGCAAATGACTTTTTTTAGCTCCTCCCCAGGCTTTGATACAGTAAGATATTACAGACTGTGCCATAGCATAGTAGACTGTTCTTAGCAGTTTTGGATCAGCAACATGGCGCAATATTTTAAATACATATATCAGTTTACGAGTCCTTCCTGCTATCATGTCAATATGCGGAATCCAAGTGAGCATTTGGTCTAATATTACACCTAGGTATTTAGCCGAGGTCGCCCTTTCCAAAACTGGGCACTGACAATAAGAATTCGTATCGACATTATTTTTACAAGAGTGTGCTTTAATTGTAAAATTATTATTCGGGATTTGATTACGGGATAAGCCAAATGTGATATATTTAGTTTTAGTTGTATTTAATGCAAGTATATTTTGACGAAGCCAAAGGATTATAATTTGTAATCCACTTTCTGCATTGGTCCTAGCTTCTTCCCATGTCCTACCATTGAAGACTAATGCTGTATCATCAGCAAATGTAAATATATTACAGTTGTTCAGTTGTAGTCAACATAATCCATTTATGTAAATTAAGAAGAGGCTAGGACCAAGTACACTACCTTGTGGCACTCCATATGTGACAGGAGTATCAACACTAGAAATGTCACCTATTTTAACTCTCTGTATTCTATTTGAAAGATAACTTTTGAACAAATGAAGCGTTTTCCCACGAATACCAATTTTTTTCATTTTTCCGAGGAGTAGGGAAACAGAAACTGTGTCGAAGGCCTTCGCCATATCTAAAAATATACCTACGCATTTATTCTTCCTATTAAGGTTTTGAGCAATGTAGTCTGTGATTCCAATAACAGCGTCGGTGGTAGATTTGCCAGCCCTAAATCCATACTGATTATTACAAATAAAGTTTTGTTTATCTAGAAATAACAGTAATCGCTTATTTATAACCTTTTCTAAAATTTTTGATAGTGCTGGTAAGATCGATATAGGGCGATAGTTATTTACACTGTCTCTTGCCCCAGTCTTATAAATTGGATTGATTATAGATATTTTAAGTAATTGTGGAAAAACGCTCGTGTTTATGCATAGGTTGACTAAGTGTGTAATAACCGGTACTAAATATTTTTTACAAGTTTTTAAAAGCGTATTTGATATACCATCCCACCCTGTAGTGCAGTCTTTTTTTAGTCCCATAATAATGCCGTCAATTTCCTTATTTTCAGTTTCTAACATGACCATGGAATTTATAGGAGGGGGTGTTTCGATTTCATCTAGATTTAAATTTGCATTATTACTCTCTTTTAGTATTTCATTTGCATAACTCCTTCCTACATTCGCAAAAAACTGATTTACACATTCAACCGATTTCTCAGGGCTATCTCTGATTTTTAGAAGGTCGTTGGCCAGTATTTTATCTTTTTTGTTATGAACAATGGATTTAATAGTGTCCCAGGTCTTTTTAGGATTTCTTTCGTTAATTCTTTTTAGTCTTTTAAGTAAGTCATTGCAGTAATTTTTATACCTATTATAAGTTATAGCCATTATTTCATTTTGAGGTTCTCTTTTACATTTGAGATGCATTTGATCTCGATTCCTAATACAGCGTAACAATCCTGGCGTGATCCAGGGCTTAAGACAGCGGGATCTGCGAGGCACTAGTACTTTAATAGTGTGGTTAATTAGGTAATTTGAGAGGAGATTAATCAATTTCTCAGTTGCCCAGTTTGCATCTCCTGACATTAGTATCTCATCGAAGTTAGTTTTTTCTAGGTCAGAAAGAATACCTTCATAATTTACTTTATTTTTAATAAAATTTCGATTTTGACTTTCATAGCTTTTAACAGCCAAACCCAAGCACAAAATTACTGCTGAATGGTATGTTATTGGGCCTTTTAATACTAAAGTTGTTATTGACTTTTTTGTCTTTGCCATAGTATGGTCAAGACAATTTGCTCCTTTGGTTGGATGATTGTGACTTGCTAAAAATCCATGAGAAGCAAGAAAATTTAGATAAATCTGTGAGTTCTGGTCGTCATTATTCGGCTAAATATGTTAATGTCACCCGTTATTATTACATTCTTGTAGGACTTATGCAACATCAATAATTTATCTAATGAATCGATGAATGCGGATATATTTGTTTTAGATGAAGATCTATATAGGGCAATAACGAGAGAATCAGAATTTATTTTAATTAAGAGGCAACTAGCATCATTGAAATTTGGTTCTTCTACAGTACAAGTAAGACTATTTTTACTATATATGACTATTCCATCGTTTTGATTACTATTATTTTTCGTATAGTGCAAATCATAGTTCGGAATTATAGGAAAGACTGAAGTCGTTTTATTCCAACTCTCTGTTAAGACAAAGTTCACAATTAATGTTTATTCTTGCTAGTAACACGTTAAACTTATCGATGTTACAATTTATACTCCTTATATTTTGTGTTAGTATTTTGAAAAAATTAGATGCTAATGCAGAGGCCAATATAGGTTTACAAGATTCGGGTTCACACAAATATGAAATTCCTACATCAATGTTATCAATGTCGTTAACTGTATGTATATTATTTATGGGTCCGAATTTGGAAGTTTATCTAACAATGACTCAATTTGAAACGGGAATTTATTACAAATGACAAAATAAAGCTGTTAGTTATCTGTAGAATGAAACACTCATTATTAATACAAAAACATAGGTCAGTGCTACAAAAATACATGCAACACAGATATTCAGTATATTTTTCTTTATTATAGCTTACATTTTTAAATTATCAGCGTAACTTTATACAAAACTACTTTGATAATGACATGTTATTAGTTAAAACATGGTGAAAAGGACAAAGCTTAACTTGCATACGAAAATCTTAAAAGTAGATACAAGTGGACCTAAGCATCATTCTGTCTAAGATATTCGACTTACTAAGTATGTTCTAATTACGCTCACTCTGACCGGAAGCACTGCGTTAATACCCTGTACCTTTGTTTGATCAGGAAAGATCAACACTGCCAAGCCACATTAAGTGCGAGCACGCCTTGGATAGGTGGTGGACCTCTACTGGTATTCAATAAAAGCCCCACTGTGCTCAGTAGGGAACGTGATACCGAGCACTAGACAGAAAGCAAGCGCGAGTAGGACTCGCGCTCTGAGATTTCCGTACCGGGTTCGGTTTCGGCCAGTTTCAACGCAAAACTGTAGTTTCGGTTTCGTCAGAAATTTCTTTATCTTTCTTTTTTTTTAAAACGTTGCCCCACACTAGAATTAATTCCTGTGTCGTGGGTGCGTTTATAAACATGAAAATTCACATACACAAATACCCAGACCGGAACAAATAATTGTGGATCACACAAAGATTTGTCCCAAGCGGGAATCGAACCCGGGACTATTAGACACAGTGGGCGGGGCGGGCTAAGCTCTTAACCACTGCGCTAAATCGTCCGTCAAATCCAGTCGAAACTACGGCCGAAACCGAAACTACGTTCATGAGCTTTCGGTGGCCTTTGGGCGCTATAGGCGAGTGTCGAAATAACTGACCTATGGTCTAGGCATGGCGCTTTATTTTAATAAAATCTATCTTTGAATTAATTCTAATCGATTGCACTGGAATCGATTTTCGTGTTTGAGCCTGTTGGATTTGTCTTGATTAGTACTATAGTTTTAAGGGGCCCTAAAAACGCCGTATATATAACGTAACTCTATCGTATTTGGGCTCGTTTAATTAATCTAGACAAGTACCATATACCTATGTCGCTAGTAGGGTCTGAGCCGAAAGGAGGCCAAAGTAACTCCTCGGCTTAGTAAAATATCACCGTCGTATTGTCACAATAAAAGCATGTTTTTTAAAAGATTTTTTTATTATAATTATTTATTAACATTAAAATCGGATTATAAACGAAGAAGTTATGGTCAAACATACATAGAAATATGTATATACATTAATTATAAACCTTCTTTTTTGGCGTCCGTTAATATTTTGTTTAGTTCTATAGTAAGGTACCTAGTTATGTATACCCGACCAGCACAAAGCTCAGTGCAAGTACTTTAGAAGATGATGCAATAAAAACAAAGTATTGCTCATACAAATTAATTCCAAGAACTGTTTTGATGATTCGGCTTAACTTGCCTCAGCCGCGTATTTAGTTAGTTAACATGTTTGTTTGGCGATGCCTATAAATAACCATCAATAGACAAAGTATCTTAATATCATCTTAGCTCGGTTACCGTCCGCACGAACTTTAAGATATATTATTGACTGCATAGTATTTTGAATATCTATCATAAATTTATATTTGTAAAATAATATATTTTTATAAAGTCACGCCGGCCTTTATATTTGACAAACTCAAAATAGCTCAATCTACACATTCGTATTGTTTGTCGTCATGGAGTTCCCTAATGTGTTTTCAAATCCCAAGATCCAATACCAATGAAATTAAAATGGAGCCTCGAGCTACACACTAAGCCGAAAGCAAAAAGAATCATCAAAATGTTTCATAAAGAATAATTTTAATTTAAAGAGTTCTTTTTGAAATCAAGCTTTTATAGCAAAATCACTATGGCAAAAACACAACGGAGATCGACAGGTACTATGGTTATTTAAGGTCTGAGGTCTAGAGTACTAAATAGATCCTACAGTACACGCTAATGAAACTAACTGTTAGGATACCGTACTCTATATTAAATCCAGGAGCGGTGCACTTACGAGCTGCGCTTACGATCTAACCATACAAAAAAAAACTATGGACTGTATGAACTATATAAAAAACTTAATACCGCGATTCACAATTCCAGGTGTCGCAATTAGCGCCATCTAGCGAAGTTATATTGAACTAAAAATAAAACACTTTAATAATACGTAAACAATGGTACTTGTCAAGACAAATCCAAGGAGCTCAAATATGTCGGGGTTATGGTGAGTAGTTGCGAAGTTCCGTTGGCCATCCCCCGGCTCCATCATTAGACCCTGGACGTCGTCCGGATCTATAAAACTCGTTAAGACAAATCCAAAGAGCCCAAAAACGGCAGGATTTTGTTTAGTAGTTGGGAAGTTCTATTGGGCACTCTCCATCTCCATTATCTACATCATTCGGGTCTACAGAACTTGTCAAGACAAATCGTTGGATTAACGAACGAGCCCAGTTACGGCGGAGTTATATTGAGTAGTTGTGTAGTTCTGTTAGCCACCCCCCGGTACCATCATCAGATCTTGGATATCATCAGAGTCTATAGAACTCGTCAAGACAAATTCAACGAGCCCAAACACGGCAGGGGTTTGTTTAGTAGTTGGGTAGTTCAGTTGGTCACTTTTTGACTTCATCATCAAACCCTGAACATCATCAGGTTTAGTAGTTGTCAATACCAATCTAACAAACCTAAACACGAGCTGGTTATGTTATGTAGTTGACATGTTCCCAGGGCCACCTTTCGACTGCATCATGAGACTGATCTGGAGCTGGGTCCATGGTACTATATTATTGCATTGTCACCGAACTTACATACGTATGCCAAAGGACATTGTCGAAAAATGCCCCAGAACCAACAAACATTTGACCCATGCCATCATTGATTACCTATTTTATTAAAATAATGGTAAATACCCGTATCTAACGGACAATTTGCAATCTAAAACGAATATTTCAAAGTAATATTTCAAGTAAGTACTTATATCGAAGTCGCCGACATCTTTACTGAATGTCAACACGCACAATATAACCTTATACGTATTTATGGCTAATGAATTATTACCTCAAAATCTAATACTTTTTGTGCAATATTGCGATTCCCCCGCTTGTCCGTTTAATATTAAATATCTTAAAAGAATAAATGGGTGATTTGGAATCATACAAGTATTTTTTCATTGCTGTTGGTTTTAGGGCAAATCATGTATGGGCGCAGAACAATGTCCTTTCAGCTCAATCGGATACATGCTTTCTATTGCCAAACACTGTTGGATATATTAATAAAATAAAATAATAAATAAATACCCGAAGTGCTTGAAAAATGGATCACAAGATTTGAACAAGAAAAACAGCTAGACTTACGAACATAAAAGCTTGGAAAAAGTTACCTATACCAAGAGGTGGGCGTAATCAACTACTTTTGTAATCAGATTATTAATCTGATTGAAAGTAATTATGATTACATCAATCTTGATTACTTTTATTCCTGTCTACCTTCAATCAAGATAACATGTAATTATTTATTTTGATTACAGTAATCAGTAATCAAAATTACATGATTACTTATAATCAAATTCATTGTTCTTTTATTCTAAAAAAGTCAACTCTTGCATTAAGAATAATTGCTTCGTTTTCGAGAGACTTCACAAACCAAAAAACAACGGAACATAAAGAACACTCAGACTCAGAACAACTGCTTAGCACGGCTTAGCACAAACCGACTCACGTTATCGTGTCGTATGGAAAATAGTTGACGCGACTTTTTAAGTAAAATCAATATTACATATTATGCATTTCACTTTCAGGGTTTTACTAGGCGCTGATTATGAAAATGGCTTAAATTTTGAAATCCAAGATGGTGGACGGGACTTTTAATATTAAATCGATATGGGTGTCTTTTTAGGATTTTAGGGGATTCTAATTACAAATATGGCGTTAATTTGCTAGATCCAAGATGGCGGACGTGACTTTTTTATATAAAATCAGTATGGGGTATCCCTTTTGGGGTTTTAAGAGATACTGATTAAGAATATGGCGTTAACTTCTGGATCCAAGATGGCGGACGCACCTTTTAAAGTAAAATCAATATGCATGTCACTTTTTTGTTAGGGGATGCTAATTACGAATATAACGTTAATTTCTGGATCTAAGATGGCGGACGCCACTTTCTATGAATAATCAATATGAGCATCAATTTTGGAGTGTTGAGGCATGCTGATAACGAATATAACGTTAATTTATAAATCTACAATGGTGGACGCGACTTTTTATGTTAGATCAATAAGAATGATGGTCAAGAGTCGCCGAACCATGTCGCCTGTGAGTAAGCTGCCAATGGTCCGTTGAAAATGCCGGGTGGCTTGCTGTGTGAATCTGAACGACCTGTTGTGGAGGGATATACGATGACAATGACTCTCCAGAAGGCTTTCTCGATGTCCGTGTCGGTGGTCACCAATATGGCAGGAATGTTGTGGCAGGATTTGTCATAGGGAAGATCTTCCAGCCAGACGGGTGGTGTGTCTGGCGGGGCCTGCCACTCTCCCCGAGAGTTGTTGTCGGGCGTTTGTATATACAAGGTGTAACATAATAAACGCAAGACCTCAGACACCCCGATTAGAGAATTGCTTTATAAATTCAAAACGAAAACCAGATTTCCAAATTTAATGGTTTTTATCCCTTTTTTAAGCACTTTTATACCCCAATTAACGACGAAACTTGAAAGTGTATGTGTGCGTTTTGAGAAATACTCTAATCTCCATATTGCTTTGAATCAATAATAAATTTAGTTTGTTATAGCGCACTGAAGAAGTAAAAGCATTATTTGAAAATTAAAAAAAAAATGTTAGATACATTACAAATTGTTGGAATCAATTCAGTTAACGATTAAGAACAAACTACTTTCAGGTCTTGCGTTTATTATGTTACAGCTTGTATGTTTCACGTCGTGCGCACTCTAATATCGCGTTCTAGACATGTATGGTGAATCGTCAGCACCATCTATTGGTAGGTAGTCGCCACTATGTAGCGATGTATAGGGGTCGCCACATATTCACTATTAGCATCCCCTAAAACCCCAAAAGTAATACCCATACTGATTTTAGACAAAAAGTCATATCCGCCTTCTTGGATCCAGCAATTAAGGCTATATTGATTTTAAACAAAAGTCGCGTAGGACATCGGGGAATTCAAAATTAATGCCATATTCGTAATGAGGCCCTTCAAAACCCAAAAATGAAATTTATAACCATATTCATTTTACTTAAAAAGTCGCGTTCCCCATTTTCCGCCAACTCAAAATCCATAAAAAATTTAAGATGAAAGTCCTCATTATATAATCGCATCTTCTCTGATAAAAATCAAAAAGAAATCATGATCACTATTACAAACTAATAATCATCAATAACCGAATATGATTACTTTGTATGATTACTATCTGTAATCATGATTGAAAATTACAAAATGTACGTTATAATCAGTAATCTGATTACATTTTGCCCATCTCTGCCTATGACTCGTTTGTCTATTGGCAAGTAATGCGCGTAGCAATCACGAGGTCCTGAGTTCGAATCCCAGGTCAGACTAAATGTAATTTTTCGATAGAAATATTTCCAGTATCAACTGGCATTGGGCCCGAAATAATGGTATAAGGCTCGCCACCCATTACATGAGACATAACGTCCATCCTTGGGGAGTATAGGCGTGAAGATGTTTATTGTTTTATTTATGTATCATACAATTTAAATGAACAACGTTGACAATCAATTATTTCCGTATAAAAAAATCACACACAACGGGACGCCTACATTCCCCACCGGGAGTGGCAGAGGTATACTGTGTGCGCACACCAACTTATTGCTGAGAATGTAAGGTGCCAATGTAATAGGGGCGAGGCTATTGCCACTATACCGGGCACAATAGGGAATATGCGTGTAATTCAAATAAGGGTCAAATATTTTTTTTTACCATCTTTATCACATTAGAATAATGTCTATACCAATATTTTTTAAATATAATTAGTTTTTTATTAATAATTATTGAAAGTACAAAAAATGAGTGGGAAATTCGGAACGCCACGCTATTGGTCAGATCGAATATAACGTCAAAGTCTACAATACAAATGTCAATAAGTGCATATTTGTTGGAGGTTTGCTATTGAGTTACTTTTATTGGTTGTTGTTGATTTATACAAAGACAAAATTTTAGTTTAAATTATTTAAGTTAATTCTTACTTTAAAGTGATCTTCACAGCAATATAAACAAGTTGATGGAGATACCATGTCTCTTTTTCTGAATTTACACCACTTTCTCCTTATGTCCGCACCTATCGGGCGCATTTCTTATTGTAATTTTACACCTAGGCACAACACAGTGTATTTCCATTGTATAATAGTCGCAAAATAAAAAATAAAAGTAAATGACAGAGTACAATACTTCTACAGCTTCACTAGTTTATTTATTTTATTTATTTAGGATAAAGACACACCATCGACAGAATCACAGATATCACAGTATAAATATTGTAACAGTTTAGGACAGTGTGAACTGTCATTACAGGAGTGTACAGCTTTTACAGAAAAGAATACAAGATTATTATAGGAACATGCAGTCTATTGATAAGAATATATGAATACAAAAAAAAAATAAACATGAAAAAGTCAAGATTATGGAGATTAGAGATATTATATAATAAAATTGTAATAGATGGTATTTAATCATTTTATTATTATGTCATTTTTATTATTATGTCATTTTTATTATTATGTCATTTTTATTATTATGTAATTTTTATTATATAATTCTAGTCGCAACTAGTTGATTGTTATCATAGACTTTGACGTCACGCCAAGCGCGCCAAAATGGCGGGCGTTGAAAGTGCTGTTATCTGTTTGCTAGGTTCAACATTTTTTTATGTCCTTTACATTTTGTTTTTGTCGCTTAATTTTTTTTTGGCAATTATATATTGATGCAATCTATCGTATAAAAATATAAAAAAATACACGCATATTCCCTATTTCGGACCCCGGACTGATACTGGGAACTTTTCTATAGAAAAACTACATTTTGTCCGCCTTACAACTTGTAAAAAATCCTCCGCGATTTATAAACGCTTTATACAGTACCTACTCGACCAACGAGGCAGTCCATAAAAATACCTTTTAAAAAAAGCTCTCTTTCGTTATAAAATTTATTAAATTAATTAATTAAATAAACTACATTTAATTTTCATTCAAACTAAACTAACATAAAATAATAAATCAACAATCTGATCAAATTTACGTACCAAACTGTACACATATGGCGCCACAGATATCTGTGGCGCCATCTGTGAGTGTGTATAAATAAATATTTATTTACCACAAATTAAAATAGTTCCACAAAATGTCACGAGATAGCGCTACTATTGCGCTGTAATATATTTCGTCGGCATTGAGGCAAAATAATAATTCTTTCATATAACATTATTATAAATTAACAATTTTCGTATATTTCCCTTACTTTCTCTTTCTGTTTTTTATATATCAACACGCCAAATCCCTGGCGGGGAAGACAAAGAAGTGTAGTTCCACAAACTGTCACTAGACGGCGCTACCTTAATTTTTCATCGGATTAAAGGGAGGGAAAGGAAAAAATAATTATTTTTTATAAGTTATAGCATAGATAATATACTAATATGTTATAGTTACGTATAAACTGACAGTTATCGGACTTTTTCATTTATTTGTACTTTTAAACCTTGCTTCTTGCCAAATTCCGTGGTTCTAGGTCAACGGGAAGTGCCATATAATTTCTGATGAGTTTTTCGTTTCGTTTTTTTACACCATTAGGGAACCGTAGACCTTCATATTTGATATTAATTTCAACTTAATACTTTAAGCCGTTTCTGAGAGACAGGGTCATAACCGTCGGACAGACGGACAACGAAGTGATCCTATAAGGGTTTCGTTTTAGGTACGAAACCCAAAAAAAGAAGACTAAGAGCATTAATGTATTTCAATTGTAAGTTATTAGCAAAACCTTTACCTGTCCCGTAGGGTTCCCAGGATTGATGACGACCAGCGCTCGGACATGGCAGTTATCGCTAGCCTCGCGCCAGCATCGCTCCAGCTCAGGAACTTGGAGTGCCCAATCATTCTCCTCATCCAGGTAATAGTTTGCTTGCTGGAGACCAAGCTCCGATAAAGTTCCGGAGAACAGGGGATATTGAGGAATTGGGATCATAACCGCTGTAACAAAAACATTAATGGTGACCTAAGTAAAAACACCTACTACAATAATGTCCCATTTTTGACCACAAAAAGACGAGTCTCTCGTAATTTGCTAAATTCATGTTTCCTAACTTAGTACTTTTTGGTCAAATTTGGTTTGTGGCAATACAGCCGAGAATACCGTCGTTTTTTCGTCTGTCTGTATTAACCAAATCATCGCTAAAATAAGAAAAATATACGCTTCAGTAAATCACGTTCTCAAAACGTTTCCTCCTGAGATCCTCTGAATAGCGATCTCAACCGCTCAGAAATCAAGTGCCATTCTAAACTGAATCCTCACAATACAATTTCCTCCAAGAAGTAACAAGGTTTCTACCTTAACAATAATAAAATAAGGGTGCTAGCAGACAGTCTGAGTGAAACAAGCGGGTAAACTTGTCGACTTGCGGCGACTAAGTTTTGACGATGCCTTTTAAGTTGTCCAAAAGTTTCCAGCAATTCCTCGCTCGGTGCGCCGCTTGAACTTGTAAGTTATCGTTTTAAAACTAAATGGGCAGAAGAAGGGATGTAACTTGGTAGAAAATTGTTAGGCATAAACCTATCTGAACTGTGCTAAGTAAGAGTGATTAAGGACCCTATTTATCAAGATTTATGGCATCTTTCGCGTTAACTTTTGTGGATTTAGACTTGTGCTTACCGGGTGGTTTCTCATCGACGTCTTCGACAAACATAGTGAGGACAGCTTTGATGACGTCAGAGGCTCCGGAGCCGATGAAGATGTCATCGGGAGAAGCCGGGACTCCGTCTCTTTTGGTGATGTACTGGGCTACCCTGGAGCGCACGATTCGAAGACCAGGGGATGGAGAGTAGGCGCCTACTGAACCTTTCCTGATAATATTAATTAATTACTAGTCAACAACACAGTCTCTGCCTTTACAGACAATTAAAAAATCCATTATATATTGTTACGTTCTAGTCTACAAACACTTGGTAGTAAGTAGCACTTTTTAACCGACTTCAAAAAGGAGGAGGTTCTATGTTCGGTTATATGTATGCTTTTTTTCCTTTTTTTTATGTATGTTTAGCGATATTTTCGTCAATTTTGGACCGATTTTGATGATTTGTTTTGCATTGGATTCAGTATAACTCCGAGGTGGTCCCATTTTAATTTCATTGGCATTGGACTTTGGACTTAGAAGATACACCAGGGAACTCCTTAACGACATATTGTTTGTCGTTAAGGCATGTGTAAATTGAGATATTATGGGTATTACGTCAATCCTATAGGTACCCTACTATAGAACTAAGCAGTATATTAGCCAAATTCAAAAAAGGAGGTACATAATTCGTCCTTTTTTATAACTCCTTTGCTTATGAACCGATTTTGATGATTCTTTTTGCATTGGGTTCAGTATAGTTTTGAGGTGGTCCTATTTTAATGTTATTGGTATTGGACCTTGGACTTTGAAGATACAAGAGGGAACTCCTTAACGGTGAACAGCACAAATGTATAGATTCCGTTATTATAGTCATTATATTAATCCTGTACCTTAATAAAGGTACAGTAATAAAGGTACCTGTACAACTCAGCAAAATAATATAATATCGGTACGTAAATATTACTAAATTCACTCGTCACCCAAAATTGTAAAATATCTTTTAAAAAAAAGGTTAACCGACTTCAAAAAGCAAAAAATTAATAATTGAAGTCGGTGTCAAGTAACCGACTGCACCAACCAGCACCGACTTCAAATATTTATTTTTTGCTTTTTGAAGTCGGTTTACCTTTTCTTTAAAAGATTTTTAAATATTATTAAGTACTGTAGGAACTCTGTACTCTCTGCCTACCCCGCAAGGGATCTGGCGTGAGGTTATAGATAGATTAAGTAGTATAAGACTGAAAGAGCAGTATTATTCTGTTGACATATGAATCGCTGCAAAAAATAAGCTAATGAAATTCTATTAGGGTTGTTTCAGAATATTGGATTTTCTGATCTACCCATCTGAAATATACTTGTGCGAACTCATATATGAACATATGTATTTATATACCTAGTATAATCAAAACAAACATTAAATGAAATTAGTATCCTAGGTCTTTACAAGATGTCAATTACGGATTCAGTCGCATCGTGACGCCGTGACGCCGAGACGTGACGTGACTCGATCGATCATCGGCGACGCTAATTGATTCGGCACACGGTAATGACGTGTTACAATATATTACCTGCCTCAGGACTGTAATTAGCGGCTCATTAGTTACTTGTTTGATACTTTTTCCTGTCATTAAGGTTGGAAGGTGTATACGATTTCTTTTCGATATTTACTTGTTTATTTGGTCTTATAGCGTAAAGCGAGGCAGTCAAGAAGTCTTAGGTTCGAATCCTATGTCGGACAAAATGTGGTGTTTCTATAGCAAAAACCTGTCACTGTCCGACGTCTTAAATTGTGCCCGGTATGATGTCAATATATTACACTACAAATAAACTTAAAACAACAAGGATAACACAGTACACTTGTGTTATCCCCACTACGGGAACATAAGCACGAACATGTTTATGTTTTCATCTATTTTTGTTTTAGTTTCCATAATCCTAGTTCCTGTAAATTGACGAGTTGACCTTTCTGATATCTACAGAAGGGAAGTGATGCAATCTGCTACTACATACCTATACATCTAAACACTATATCGGTTGCATATCTAGACCATTTTGAGTTTAATGAAAATACCAACGTGCAGTCATCAAGTATCTCCCGCGCCCGCTCTCTGACGTCATCTGGCACGTCGGCACAGTCCCCCAGCGCTGGGCAGGCCGCCAGCGCCAGCACCTACACACGACAAAGCCTTTATGCGACGTAGTTAAAACTAACTGCCAGTGATAGAGTCTAAAGATGCAAGTTAGGGTGTGCACTCACGTACTAATTAAATAAAACATGATTAAATAGAAAAATTACTACAAAATAATGCCATTCAGTAAATTCTGATCTAGGCGGACTAATTCTAATAAGACCCTTTGTTTCAATATAAGACCAATGTGTAATGGGATACAAATATTTGCGACCGTAACACAAGCATTTGAAAGCGAACGTTCCCGTGTTTATGAAAAACTTCCATTACTAGGCGAGCATTTGTGCTCGTGTGTGCAATGTTTGGTTCAACGTACCTTCTGTCCTGCTCGAATGCGTGTGGTGAAGACTCTCTTTTAAGGAAATGATTACGATCATAGAGCTATGTTTTACTAAAGTTTCCAGAGCCTAGTAGTTTCAACGTTCGTAATATTTCATTAGTATAAGCCTCTTAGTATAAAGGCATCATCTAAATCCATATAGTACAGTTCATTAATTATTGGTTTTCAGAACTTTGTCCTAGTAATCTGCTTAAAATAGCGCAGCTTGCACGAACGATTATAACGTTAATTTAAAGGCAATTTAACGTTATAACCTGGAGTTACTCGATAACTGTGCGTTAGTTACGCTAACCCTGGTTCGTGCAAGTGGACCTAAAGGTCTTACTGTGCGAAACTACTAAAATACCAACATAAATTAACAAACTAGACTGTATTACCAATAAATAAGACTTATTGCCTTGTTGCTCTAGTGGCATAATGTGCGTAGCGACAACCAGGTCTCGTGTTCAAAGGACACAAGTGCAGTTTTTCTATTGAAGAAATCCCAGTATCAGTCTAGAGTCTGGATTGGTGCCCGGTGTAATGATAATCACCCACTAATACATTGAGACGAAATATTGTCACCAAAAAGTAATAATAATAATATAAGTACACTTTTACAGCCCCTTGGCTGGCTTTTTATTTCTTTTCATTACTTGACATGTCGCAACCGACCCCAAGACAGAAGCCAGGAGCAAAGTCCTCGTGACCATTGGAGTGAACATTAAGGGTGGGTGCACTCGCCTCGACACCCTCGGCAGTTAGTGATGCTCGATCATGCGGAATGCCCCGACACTCTTGACAAAAACGATCTTAAGAACTAGTCTACACATAACACGTATGGGAACTTGGATAGTTACACAGACTTTATTGAAGGTACATAAAAAAAAACAAACGATAAGGAGAAGACCTAAAGTATCTTACCATCACCAAATAGACCGTGTCTTATCTGAAGGGCAGGTCAGGAGTCTCCGTAACCGGCGAACGCATATAAGACGAACTATGAGAGTTGAGGAAGCCAGAGAGGTTTGTAACGAAAGAACCTGTTGGAACTCCGTACTCTCTGCCTACCCTGCGAGGGATCTAGTGTGATGAAAAAGATAGATAGAAATGATAAGTAGTCAATCGTTGCCCAGTCCTCCTTTTTTAGTTAAGGTGTACGTACATAGTACACCCATATTTCGCGGAAGTGTTATATAATGTAAGAGGGCCAGAATATCGCCATTCTTTGGATATATCACATGTCCTTTTATTTTAGGGCATGGCGGTTTCCCAAAGCTATTTTCTTTTGTCTTTTTCGCGAGCGACTAATTAATTTTAAGGTTTATTAAAATTTAAGGTTTATTAAAATTGAATATAAATAGAACAAAAATGATGTACTAAGTAAATACTCAAGTAAAGAGTTTATTAGGACATGTTTATAGATGCCTTTGATATGATTAGTGTTTACAATCTAATTTTTATCTTTATTATGTATGTACATGTTTTAATTCAGTGTAATGTTTTATTTTTGGTAATAATAAAGAATAAAATAATGGTGTTGTGCAAAAATAGACCCTAAATGCAGGAAATAAGAGTGTATTTTCGAAACGATTTTTTTATTAATGTTACTAACCATCGATATTTACCAACTGATAATTGCACATAGAACTTTCGAAATACTCCAAGGTGTGAGCTTTGATTTATAGGCGAACCTTTTCCACTAAGCCATTCATCATCAGCCGAATGACGTCGACTGCAGGACAAAGGCCTTCCCCCTGGCCCATGGCCACGACGACTGGCTTTGTGCTGTACGCAGCATTTCGCGTAAATGACTA
Source organism: Phalera bucephala (assembly GCA_905147815.2). Taxonomy (NCBI): domain Eukaryota; kingdom Metazoa; phylum Arthropoda; class Insecta; order Lepidoptera; family Notodontidae; genus Phalera; species Phalera bucephala. The sequence continues at coordinate 30,555,062 of LR990623.1, read as the reverse complement.
CCTTCAATGAGTATATTGTAGGGGCCTGCGTGGGCAGGCCACTCTGCTTGTATCATTTTTCTCTATACCCTCAATTCTCTTTCTTCCCCTGATCGAAGACTTCGACTGACCTGTCTGATGAAGGTGATAGGCTTCTGGCCCAAGGCATGACAGTCCCCGATATTGGCTCGGACTACGCGCTGGAATGGTTTCGATGCACCCTGAAAATTAAGGATTATTTTATAGAAACTGTCTTGAAATAAAACTATTTTTCGGATTTTATCGCGGTTTATTTTTGATTTTTAGTTCCCGACGTTTCGAGTGCTTTGCAGCACCCATGGTCACGGGAGGGACTGAGGTGTTAGACGTCCAAAAGGCATAGTTGTTCCGGGGTACCCTCAAACTTTGAGGGTACCCAGTCCCTCCCGTAACCATGGGTGCTGCAAAGCAATCGAAACGTTGGGAACTAAAAATGAAAAAATCAAAAATAAACTGCGTAAAATCCGAAAAATAGTTTTATTTCATGTGTAATATTCGCGTAAATCTAAGAACTCAGTATAGAAACTGTCTTTATAGTCTAAAGATAAGACCGCACCAGGCGGAAATGAGGCATTATCCAGATGTCGATCAGGAGATCCTCGATTCAAATCCTTAGTCGAACATATACACTGCCGGCCAAAAGTTTGAGACCATATGAATAAATACTCGATTATCCCCTTATACTCGAAATATAATAGAAATTATATAACAAACTGCTCATGTGCAGCTTGAAAGTAACTTCTACTGTTTATTTATCAAGATAGCTTTCAACAAATGCCTTGTCGTTTCAAGTTCCGTTGAACTTCTACAAATTTAATTATTGTTTTATTGCTTTCTGGTGCTAAATTATTTCACTATTGTTTTATTTAGTCAAACATTTATGATTGTTTTAAGTTTCTGAAACAGATAATTATCATTATAATTCTCTTACAAAGTTCTTCACGCTTTATTTTCTTAGTCAGCGCTCGTGGTTTTTGACGTCATTGGAGTGAAGATATCTACGAAATATAGAAAAATTTAAAAGAAATGTGCATAAAATCTCGATTTGCTACCATTGCTTTACAAAATAAAAGCAAATCTAAACGAGCGATGTCATCCCGACTAAAAATATTGAAGACTTCTCTTCTGCGCGTTTGATTCTAGGAGACCAGCGTTCGTTAGGATTGCACTCGTTTAGGACATCCGATTTCTACTTTTTGCGCGCACGATTTTGTTAATTTTACTAGTAAGCGGAATAGATGCATTACAGCACCAGCATTATTGCCAAATTTTGCAAATCGAGATTGAAACTCGACCCTGTTACTTCGGTAAAAATACGTTCCAGAGACGGTATTCGATCGGATGGTCGTTCGAAATTGTTTTCTGTAGCCACTAAACAGCGGGTACAATGCCCATAACCATCGAATATGAACAATTAAAGATTTTTAAAAATTCTTTGGTGTGGTGAATCCTGGTTTGAAGAATATCGTTTAAAAAGGAAAGTTTACGTTTTACGTAGCGCTGGCGATAAGGTCATGCCAGATACTGTGGTGCGAATGGTGACGCCTAGTGATGGGTGCGCTGTGGTCTGGGGTTGTTTCTTAGGCCGAGTAACCGGGGGTTTAGTGCGGATCAAAGCAATTGTGAGAATGGAGCAATAAAAACTAATTGTGTGACTTAATATAATTATTATTTAGAACAGAAAACCATCAAAGGTGCAGTGAAAAATATAATTCAGCACCTGCAGATCGCCGGTCTTAGTCCGATCGACATTTTATGAAGATTTTAAACGAAAGCTGGAACAATATTTCACATTGAACAATCGATATTATGAAAAAAGTAATTTAATACAAAAGAGAATATTTTGATAAAAAATGTTGAAATTTTGACCTATTTTTACTATAAAACTCAAAAGAAGTTGGCAATTTTGTGCTATTGTTTCCAGAATATTAATATTTTATGTTAGTTTACCCTTTTCAATGAATCCATTTTTTTATTCATTGTGCCATTTTTAACCGACTTCAAAAAGGAGGACGTTCTATGTTCGGTTGTTTGTATGCTTTTTTTTATGTATGTTCAGCGATATTTCCGTCAATTGTGGACCGATTTTGATGATTTTTTTGCATTGGGTTCAGTATAGCTCCAAGGTGGTCCCATTTTAATTTCATTGGCATTGGACCTTGGACTTAGAAGATACACCAGGGAAGTCCTTAACGACAAACAATAGGCATGTGTAAATTGAGATATTATGGGTATTACGTCAATCCTATAGGTACCCTACTATAGAACAATTCACTCGTCACTTAAAATTGTAAAATAAAAATCTTTGCTTGTGCTGGTTGGTGCAGTCGGTTACTTGGCACCGACTTCAAATATTTATTTTTTGCTTTTTGAAGTCGGTTTACCTTTTTTTATAAAAGATTTCTATTCTTTTGGCGGTCTTAAACTTTGGCGGGATTTAGTTTGGAAAAATTCTTAGTAACAGTCCAGAGTTGGGATTTTTGTCCGGCGTGTTGACAATAGGTTAGTCGTGCAGCGGATTCCGTACATATTTTTGAAGAAATATCTTCGAAGCTCATTTATACGACGACAAATCATCGAAAAGCTACCTGTAAAATGGATGGGTCATTAGACCGATATGTCATGCCCACGCTCCCTAGGGTGAGGCAGAGGTGTACCGTATACACCGAAGCTGATTGCCAAATCATCAAAACTAACGATAACTATATGACCGACAGGTCATTTGCGCGATAATGTCTATGTACTATACACTCAAACTGATTGCAGGCGTTCACATAATTATCAGACACGACAAACTGTCTGATCAGATAGTTGTTATGCAATCCGAATGTCTGATCAGACTTAACTATCTAATCAGACAGACCCAAGCTTCAGCTATCACGTACGATATGATAGTTAAATTGTCTTTCCGTGTGTAATTATAATTAAGTAAATGCATGTAATATTAATATAATTTTACACGGTATTATATTATGTTCTCATAATTTTCATGCTCCTTACCATCACGACTGCATCCTAAGGTGTGTAATCAAAATAATAATACTTATTTAGTAGAGTAATAAGATTATAATTAATATGTTTTTCTACAATAATCGTGCAACTAAGGTGCTTCTTTGATTGATTTTTCCTACCATCCAAACATGATATAGGTATTCACGAATCCTAACTTATTTTTATATTTTTGTACACCTCATGAAATAATTACAATAATTACAAATGTCTGTTTCGGTAAGTGAATATATTTGCAACGACACTGAAATAATTTCTAGTGTGAAATAAGTTACTATAAAAAAAAATTAAACTGATCCGGTTCTATCACAGGAAGAAACATTATTCTACCAAAGTGGTGTTAGAATACTAACATGACAAATAAATGTAGCATTTTTCCTTTTCCTAATATAATAAAGCAAATATTGAATATATAAGGGCAGTGACAGGTAACGATTCCCACGGTGAAATTTGCCGATAACGAACGGCGGCGCAGCGGTGCCGCCCGGGGCTCGAATCGCAATCCCCGGCGCATTGTAAAAACCGCATTACGAGCGTGCCACACACACGCCCTCCGGTGCGCGGACCATAAAACTATAAATGGTTGGGACATAATCCAAACTTCCTATCCAGGTCGACGTCTTCATACTTAAAATAAGCTAAATCTTAATTTTTGTAGCACACTCTTAAGTAGTGTCGAATTTTAATTTTAAGATTGAACGCATTCAAAAAATTGTCAGGCAGAGATAATATGATAACGAATAAATAAAGCTTGCAACGACGTTCACTATTTGTGACCCTTTAAATAAATAGTTACTTAAGCGCGTACAAAATCGTGCGTCGCAATCCCAGCATCTCACCGCCAGAATGTACAGGGCGCATTTATTCAGATAATTTTCCGCCCCGTAAATTTCACAAGCACTTTCTTTTATTTCAATGAAAGAACCTATTGAAACTCTCTGCCTACCCCGCAAAAGATCTGGCGTACGTAGTGACTTAGCAGACCTTCAGCTTATAGAATTCATACTAACCGAACAGAATGGAGTTAGGCAAAGGATCTAACGAACTAAATAAATTATTGATAGAATAAACAAAACTCGTATGTGGCTGTGATGCTAAACTATGCATCATATATTTGCTATATAGATACAGTGGATTGCGAGCGGTTTTTGTTACATTAAGCAGGTCGGATTAAATAAAAATCTCCGAAACTGATCAGCGTGGCATTTGAATCTTCGACCACTTGCTCCAGAGCTATCTACTATGTTGTGTGAAGTGTTAAACTAAAGCAACGACCCGTTCAAATTAAAGAAACAAAAGTCAAAAGTATCTTTTAGAAATCTAAATTGCATAAAATTACTTCTTCAAGTCCGTACAGTTGGTCGCCCCACGGGCGAAGGCGAGCTTCCGCCGCTGGCGACAGACGAAATGCAGGCTTTTGAGCTGAGCTATTTGTTCCATTACTGCACCTTGCGCGGGCAAGGTGCAGTAATGGAACAAATAGCTCAGCAGCTAGGTTAGTTCGGTGCTGGAACTGGTGTGAAAATTTTTTTTGCTGACGTTATGTTAAGTGACTTTTGGAGCCAACAGGCAGAGTTAAATATACGGTTTTTCCTCTAGAGTCGCACAAAACTTCATTTGCTAAGAGACAATATTTTATCACCAGCTCTATAATTTACAACCAGCTTAATAAAATATTAAAACTCTTTTCTAATACCAAATATTAGATCAAATCTAAGCTGCAGGAATATCTCTCTAAACTCACTTATCGTAATACTGAAGATCTGTTGCTGGGAAATTTTAAACATATAAACATTTAGCACTTCTATGAAAGAACACGTTTTGCTAACTTTACGTACGCCAACTCTTATTCACACATACATATATTCACAATCGTCAGGCACAAATCTACACATGAGAGACTTTTTTTTCGCATATAATCCATGTTGTCACTTTAATTCTATTGTTTATTCTTTTTATTTTTTATTTCTCTCGTACTTGCCTTGTTTGATTATAGTTTCATTCGTATCATTCAGGTCCCATCTCGGAACAAATAAATAAGCTTATATGCACCAAGTATTTTGAAGGGACACTGGCTTCTAAGATACAGGTACATAAACCTAGTTTAGAAGTCAGAGTTTTTATGACTGTACTCTAGTTTAAGCTGTATTTATTTAATTTTGTATATTGTATGCATTTTTAGAGAAATAAAGATTTTTATTATTTAAAAAAAAAAAAAAAAGTGTGCTTGAATTATGACGCTCTTGTTTCAGTGTGAAAGCATCAACGAAAAAAATGGACCAAAAAGCATCAAGATAATGTCTTGATACTTTTTAGAGCGGCCAGGAGGCCGAAACATGGAATATTTTGACTCGTTAGCTCTAAGTTAACCAGAATAACTCTAGATAAGCTTGGTTGGTAGGTCACTTTGGGTGACAACAGTAATAGCGAGTTTAATCCCCGCACGGAACAGGTCGTTGAGTGCCCCAAGTTCGACCAATTGGTATTTGCTTCAGTTTGTGTGTGTGTATGTCTGCTTATAAAATTAGTGTATGTACCCAGCCACGGCACAAATAATTCGAAAATTGGGACTACATGTTTTTAAAAAATTATCAAGCGTTACGAGATTAATGTTTTCAATAGTACAGTATTATTATATGTATAGTGATACATGGAATATTTTGATGTGCGATTTCATAAAACTATTTCTTCCTGTTATTGGGAGCCGTGTAGTGGTTAAAGATATTAGAATACTAACATATCTAGTTCCTAAGAATGTCTTAAGACGTTAAAATCGTTAAACGATGCTTGCAACTTGTGTAGACAACCCCCACTACATCAGTCAGTTTGATAAAATGTGGATCCTCGGTATTCGAATAGCGTTCCGAACATCGCTGGCTACCTTTTCTGAGATTTTACATAATTGTATAAAAAAAAACTGGCAGAAGTTTTTTTACAATTTTAAGTGATGAGTGAATTAATTATTAATATTTGTCTACCTATATTCTATTACGAGATCACTCGTTTTATACTCAGTTCTACAGTAATGTACCTACAGGATTGATATAGTACTCATAATAACAGAATTTGCACATTTGTGCTGTTTACCGGCAAGGAGTACTCTGGTGTATCTACAAAGACCAAGGTACAATATCGATAAAATTCAAATGGGACCGCTTCGGTGCTATATGTACCCAATGCAAAAAGGGTCATCAAAATCGTTTCAAAACCAAAGAAGTTATTAAATTTGAAATCGGTTAATATTCTGTTTAGTTCTATAGTAGACTACCTATAGGATTGATGTAATACCCATAATATCTCAATCTACTCATTCGTGTTGCTTGTCGTTAAGGAGTTCCCTGGTGTATCTTCAAAGTCCAAGGTCCATTAGCAATGAAATTAAAATGGGACCACCTTGAAGCCATAGCGAACCCGATGCAAAAAGAGTAATCAAAACTGGTCTACAATTGACAGAAATATCGGTGAACATACATAAAAAATACATACAGACGAATATAGAACATCCTCCTTTTTGAAGTCGGTTAAATATGTTGATATTCCAATAAACCTCCATATTATAATGCCTGCACTTAAACATCATGTGGTGACCGCATCGTTGTTTACGAGCTAGTCCGGGGTAATGGCCGTGTTTTATGATGGTCCCATACGCGACGAGTGGGCCGAGTGGCCCCGCGCCGGCCGATACGACTATTACGGCACGAATGCTAAACTTTATTGCGTTGAAAAAAAATTGTACCAATTTCGTTTTTTATATTAAATCTAGCTCCATACTAGGATATATCCCTGTGCCGTGGGTGCGTTTACAAACCTGAAAGTTCACATATAAATATAAATACCAAGACCGAAACAAATAAATGTGGGTCACACTAAGATTTGTCCCGTGCGGGAATCGGACCCGCGACTATTAGACACAGTGGGCGAAGCTGCTTAAGCTCTTAACTACTGCGCTAAATCGACCGTCGATATTTTATGGATGGTATGATTTTAGAGGTAAAGGAAAAAAAAAATGCGAATTTAAATGCAGAAAGAGTTTATATCCCTCTTATAAAACTAATAAAACAAAAAGCCAAAGCTCACTCAACCTGGAAGAAGTTCGGGAACCCCCGTGATTACGACCAATTTTCTCTATTACGTGCTCGTCAGAAAATTATGCAAAAGTCATGTTACGATAATCACATCCAGCTATCACAAAACAACATTAAACGAAACCCGAAACTAATATGGAATTTCATACATACAATGCGTGGCGGCCGCGGTCGTTCTGGTTACCCACATGAAATGACTAATGGGCATGAGACTTTTGCAAGCGGTTCCGAAATTTGTAAAGGTTTCAGTAACTTCTTTGAGAGTATGTTTACTCCGCCTGCGTCTAGTTACTCAGAGGCCGAGGCTGTCGGTATTCCCGGAAGTGATAATGCTTTTGTACACACAGTATCGTTTACGCGCGAATTAGTTCACAAAAACCTACTAAGGATAGACCCCAATAAAAGTGCGGGTAGCGATAGTGTCCCACCTGTATTTCTAAATAAATGCGCCAAAAGTATATCTTTACCATTATCCATTATATTTAATCGTTCTATCAAAGAAGGCGTATTTCCAGATATTTGGAAGGAGGCACACATCGTCCCTATCCACAAAAAGGGATCCAAGACTACTATTCATAATTACAGGCCTATATCCATACTCAATGCAATTCCCAAACTCTTTGAGAAAATGGTCTACGATACAATTTACCATACTATAATTTTAAACATGAGCGAATCCCAACACGGATTTTTGCGACGTAGGTCTGTGAATACCAACCTGTGCGAGTTCTCACACTATGTATTCCATTGCATGGACCAGCATGCACAAGTGGACGTGATCTACACGGACTTCGAAAAAGCTTTCGATCGTGTTGACCACGTCATACTTTTAGCAAAGCTGTATGCCCTTGGGATTCATGGAGATCTTTACCGATGGGTTAAATCGTATATAACGAATAGAACACAGGCTGTAGTATTAGGTGGATATAAATCTAAATACATACCTATACCCTCCGGAGTCCCACAAGGATCTCACCTAGGACCCTTGCTCTATAATGTCTACTTACACGATATTAACCACTGTTTTGAGCATTCTAATCATCTATTATATGCAGATGACAAAAAAATCTTCTTAAAAATCTCCACACTCGAGGACTGTTACAAGGTTCAATCCGACCTTAACCGTCTATCAATGTACTATACTGACAACAGAATCGATGTTAACTTAGACAAATGCATCCAAATTACCTTTTCTCGTAAACAAAAACCGATTAATTTTAATTATAAAATTAATAATCAACAACTTCAAATAGTAACTGAAATCCGCGACCTTGGAATTAATCTAGACGCAAAAATGGCACTAAACAGACATATAGACATTATAGCAGACAAGGCTTATAAAAATCTTGGCTTTGTCTTACGTTCTTGCAAACCTTTCAAGGATATCGCATGCCTAAAAATGGTTTATTATGCCTATGTGCGTAGTGTTTTAGAATTTGGAAGCGTCGTATGGAGTCCCCAATATAACTTTACAATCGACAAAATCGAACGTATACAGAAAATTTTCATTAAACATCTAAATTTCAGAAATAAACTGAAATTCTCAACCTACGAAGAGGCTTGTAAGCATTATGGAATTGACACACTGAAAAACAGAAGAACTATGCTTGATCTAGCCTTTCTACATGACATAGTAAATGCAAATCTTGATTGCCCTAACTTAACTTCTCTAGTCTCACTAATTATACCCCAACGTAGACCTAGACATCCCATACACAATGTTTTTCGCGCTCCATCAACTAGAACCAAATACTGCAGTAATGAATTTATATCGCGGGCGATCAACATATTTAATAAGCAATTTAGCGATACTGATATATTTTCTACTACTAAACCCCATTTCAAATCCCTTATTTTACAGAGGTTATCAGAATGAGTATATTATTCACTATACACACACACTCGCACGCATGCTCACGCAAACGCACACACACGTGCACTTATACACATACACACATGGACGCACACACACAAACACGCACACAGATTGACAGTATTGATTTTAGTTATCCTTTTTTTTACTATACACGTAAGTCCCGGTTCGTTAATTTATTTAAGTTGCTATGATATCCTGTTATTGGCTTCTTTATATTGTATAAGTTACACTCTAAGCTTTCTATCGTTAAACGCTGTTGGATATCTCAATAAAATAAAATAAAATAAAATAAAATATCGAAAATTATTTTAGATTTTGAACTCGTATAGTCACAACAAAGCATAGTTACCACCCTTAAAAAAGATTTACAAATAGTTTTGAGATGAGTGCCGTGAAGTTGCTAATGCCATCTTTTCATGAGTGTTAAAGTGTACACTCTGTCATAAAGTTTGCCTTACATATTCGATACATTAAGACTAAGACTATCTTACCGTGACCAAATAGACCGTATGTTATCTGAAAGGCGAGATAAGAGTCTCCGTAACCGACGGGCGTGTATGAGACGAACTATGAGAGTGGAGGAAGCCAGAGAAGTCCGTAAGGAAAAATCCTGATGGAACTGCGTACTCCCTGCCTACCCCGCAAGGGATCTGGCGATATGATATATAGATAGAAAATATTAATCTAGTCACCAAAACAATCACGAACAGTTCACGTAAGAAGTAGTACATTGAGATATATGTACTAAATAGTATACATCGCACAAAAAAGCGAAGTAAGTAGCCGAATCGAACGACTTAATCTAAGACCTTCTTTGTCAAACTATACCAGTATGTAAATGAGAGTCCCCGGAATTCGTTCTACCCTCGCCTTATTTATCTGCTTATAAGGGCACGTTTTCTATGTCGACAAGACTTAACGACAGTCATAACAGTTTCGGAGAAGGCTGGCGCTTGTAAAATATGTCTAACCAGCCCCTGGGGATGGTGGAGAAGATAAATGATATTATAGGCAGATCTTTGGGGAGCCATGTGTTAATAGAAATCCTAACAAAAACATATGTGGCAAATGAAGCCAAGTTTGATTCGAAAAATAAGTGGGTTGATCTGATTCAGCGATGTAACAATTGAGGAATATAAAGAAATTTCAATACAATACCCGATTATAATACATTGTTTCGTTGGTCTAGTGCTGAATAGTGCACGTGACGATCACAAGGTTGGAGTGGTTGGAATTCAAGGTCGGGCAACACGTAATTTTTCCATAGAAACGTTTTCAGTATTAGTACAGAGTCTGACATTGTGCCTGGCATAATGACAATAGGCTCGCCCCTTATTATATGAGGCCGAACATCGTCAGTGAAAAATGGGTATACATAGTACACCTCTGCCACCCCGCTTGGGAATACAAGCGCGACAGTTAAGATACAATTCGGCATGACTTTTTTACGTACATAACAGTTTTCTAGTAAGTATAAGATAAAAACTTATCAAGTTAAATGCAGTCGGGAGACAGTCTTCTAAAAAAGATCTAGTATAAAGATAGTATAGAAGGTTCTAGTATCAAATAAAAAATATATGTAGTCAAGTTAAATGCAGCTGGGGACCATTCTGTTCGAAATATATTATTTATGAGTCCCCCGACGGCGATATCATTTCTGATATACACAAACTTTTTTTGCATTATTCTGAAGAACTTAACTTGAACATTTGTTATTCCTTAAACAGGCTACACTGTCACGCCTATATTCCCCAAACGGGGGTGGCAGAGGTCTACTGAGTACACTCACTTTTCGCCGACGATGTTAGGTCCCATGTAATAGGGGCGAGCCCGCCCCCCATGGGGCGGGGTCCCATGTAATTGCCATATATCGGGCACAATTCCAGACTCTGGACTCATACTGGGAAGTTTTCGTTAGAAAAACTTCATTTGTCCGACCTAGGATTTGAACCCAGGACCTCGTGATCACCAAGCGATGCGTTATGTCACTAGACCAACGAGGCAGTCAGACCAACGACAACAGACTATACAATACTTAATTTACATATTGTTCTTTCTTTGGATTTTTGGCGCAGTCTTCTTCAAAACAGGATTTCTGCAGTATCTTACCCAACACAATATGTGTTTTGGCTTTTAATACTCTTTTAATCAATTTCTCTACTTTCGTAACGGGCAGCCATATTTTTCAATTTCGACGATTCTTCTTTTTCCTTTAAAATACGAAAGCCTTAAGAAGCGTTTTTTGGTGTGTCACAAAGTTTTTCTTTAAGATAATCTCTGTATTATACACCATCTTAGCAGAGAGTTTGATTAGGAGATTATATATTATCTAGTATAATCTATGGCAGATAATCCCGACAAAAACATAATGTGTCACTCGTAGCAGTAAGAGCGATTAAACCAAGCCATTTTCCATAAATAACGGCGAACAACAAATACTCCGCGAGCGAACTACTCCCATAACAAAAGTACAAAGGAAGCATGCGACGGAGTCTTCCTGATCTAGGGATGCGATGAAGCCATATAAAAAGACTAATAACTAAATTATTTAGTCGAGTACAGACACCAGTTATTAAGACTGCAACATATGCTTCATCGACTTGGTCGAAGTTTTTTTTTTTTTAAGTCGAAGGGCAAGGGAGCAAAAGGCTGGAGGAACGGCCTCTACTTTGCCATTAATTACCGGGGAAGGTAACTAAAGTACTGTGTGGTCAATATGGGTCAAATTAACGATTACAAAATTATGTAATTTGTTCCGCTACCATTAAGCCCCTGCTCCATTCCTCTTCAGCGTAGGATTCACAGAGGCTACGCACGATGACCAGCAGCCCATCACATCCGCACGTATCATGTGCGTAAGTGATCACACCTACATTATCACACAAAGAGAAGCTAAGCTCTAGAGCGAAGCGTATCCGTGGCTGTAATGGCTTGGGGTCTTTATTTGCAACAGATTGTTTTAAACCACACGCTTGCATAATGTTGCTGAATTTTCCTAACAGGAGACAACAACGTTACTTTTTACTCTACAGAAAGCATATTATAACGCGAGTGTTTACTAATAACTTGAAGTGTTATTTTATGTACATGACCACACGCATTCATCTTAGCAGCAGCATCACCTTGATATTGTTCCCCTACGCGTTCAATACACAGATAGGTTCAAATGTAAATTGAATTGTTACCATTGGCGCGCCTTTTTGATCCAAATTATAGAGACTATCCTTAACTCTGGTCATCGACTACCAGCTTACAAGCATGTGATCTCCCATCCCTACTTCCCACTTTGGGCATCTCGTCAAGTCGCGGCACCACCAACAAACACGGTTGTAAATCTTCACTATAGCGTCCTGAGGCACGCGGGTGCTTAGGGGGACGGGGCGAGGAGGCAAAACACGAAAATATGTTTTTATTGCGGCCTGACAACCCTGAACTGGAGATATGCGAAACATAAACCGAGTAACATCGTCGTTGTGGTATTTTTTTATTATTGTTGGAGAAAGGAGCGGGATACCTTTGGGTAAATTAATTAGGATTATTTAGATGTAAAGAGAAAAAAAAATGTATAGGATTAAAACTGCGAAACCCCTTTACAGAGGACTGTAAATAAAAATCAATCAATAAAAATCACCGTCACGCCTATATTCCCCCAGCAGTGGTGGTACAGGTACTTAATATGTCCGACAATATTAGGTTTCAATTTAATAGGGGGCGTGCCTATTACTATTACACCCTGCTCAATATCAGGCTCCGGAACGCTGTTGAATATTTTAAAAACAAAAGCACCTTTTTTCTAGTGTCTATCCTAGGACTTCATGATCGTCAGCCGCATTGAGGACTTGAAGACTAACGAGGCAATCAATGTTAAACTCTAATTATTGCTAGATATGAAAAGACCCCATTATCTGAGAAGGTATTATAGTGTCCACAAACACGTGGTCGTTAATTTATTGGCGAGCACTAATTAAAATAATAATGGCTTGTCGCACTGTCTCATTGGTCTAGTCGCACGTGGCGCAGACAGTAATTACGCGGTCCTAGCTACGGAGACTTAGGATTCCGATTATGTTTTTAACCGACTTCAAAAAGAAGCAGTTTCTATACTCGTCTGTATGTATTTTTTTAAATTATTTGTTCACCGATATTTCCGTCGATTGTGGAACGATTTTGATGATTCTTTTTGTATTAGATTCAGTATAGCTCCAAGGTGGTCTCATTTTAATTTCATTAATATTGGACCTGATACTTAGAAAATATACCAGGGAAATTCTTAACAACAAACAATAGAAATGCGTAGATTCAGATATTATGGGCATAACGCCAATTCTATAGGTACCCTACTATAGAACAAAACAAGAGGAGGCTCACAATTCGCCTGTATTTTTTTAATAACCTTTTGCATTGGGCGTAATATAGCTCCGAGGTGGCCCCATTTTCATTTTATCGGTATTGGACTTTGGACTTTAAAGATACACCAGGGGACTCCTTGACGGCAAACAGCACGAATGTGTAAATTCAGTCATTATGAGCATTATATTAATCCTGTAGGTACCTTATAGTAGAGCTAAGTTGAATAACATAATATAGGTATAAAAATAAATATTTGACAAAAATAAGTATTTGAAGTAGGTGCCAAATAACCGACTGAACTAACCGGCACCGACTTCAAATATTAATTTTTCGCTTTTTGAAGTCGATTTCCCTTTTCTTTAAATGTTTTTTTTCTATTGTATAATTCTCAGTAGAGCCTGGAACTGTGAGAATTAAGATCATCGGCGGAATGTGGGTATGCATCCACACACAGTCACCTGGTGATACCATACGATACCAACACCGCTTGGGGAATGTAGGTGTGAAGGTGTTTATTTTTTTACTGATAATTCCCATTCCTAGAGGGATTTGTTAGTAACTTCATATATATATAGAAAAAAACCTGTTGGAACTCTGCACTCTCTGCATACTGATGTGGCGTGATGATACAAATAGATATATTTAGACATGTATACTTAAACATGTCGCGTGCCTAAAGATCGCGCCCTCTGCCACATAAATATGTTCGGGACTTAACATCCCGTTATCAGAATACATAAATATAATATTATTTCGCTATCAGTTAAGTGTTTAACTCGTATTATTGCACTTATTGCTTTGTTAACACATATTTAGTTGTTTCCCAGTGATTCCCACGCTTATCTACAAGGAAAACCTAGCGATATAATCAATGCGATTATTTTGATCATCTTGAAGTTTGTCACTTCGAAACGCCGAAACCGGTGAACACGAACAGCTCAATGGTAGGTCAAAAGTTGATTGGTAAGGATATGCATAAATAAAAATCTACTTAGTCCTACCGGTAGGGATTAGTATAAAAATATACTTACTCCACCAGGGTATAGTAAGTAAAGCTAAAGTAGCCGCAAAACGTTATCGAGTCTATATGCCGTCCTTTTTCTAGGACAAATTTAGAAAATTAAGATTAAGTTTTTCTCGACAACGTTAGCTAAGTGTGTGACAATGTGTTCGTGATATGCCCTCAGAAATAACACGTTGGGTATACAGGTTGTGCTACTGTACAAACCACATGTGATCGTACCTCTCAATACGATCAACTGTAAGATGACGCTCATCAAAATTCAGAAATAAGCAGTTTTTAACAAAATGCTGACACTAATATTTGGTCCATATCAGCATACCGAGTCGAATGCAGTCACGCGATTTTTATCAACCGAGCATGGTTTCCTGCCATATGCCTAGACCACTGGCGGCATTGCCACGCCGTATAGCAACGTGTTGACCAAAATAACGACAAATTCCTCAAAGATCAAGAAAGAATCATATTTGAGGCCGTTGAGACATTCTGCACTTAACGCAGCTCTGCTTGATGCAACATATGACGCCAGAAAATATAGGGTAATCAGGCGGCTGTCCAGTCTTCCAGGATACAAGTATCATATCAGCCGCCGGGCCTCTGGCCCGAAACATCTCGGTCGAGACCAGCTGGTTCTAGGATGGCCTCTATATATAAAATTTTTTCCTATATATATTTTGACGGACGATTTAGCGCAGTGGTTAAGAGCTTAAGCCGCTCTGCCCACTGCGTCTAATAGTCGCGGGTTCGAGTCCCGCACGGGACAAATCTTTGTGTGATCCACAATTATTTGTTTCGGTCTGGGTATTTGTGTATGTGAATTTTCATGTTTGTAAACGCACCCACGACACAGGAATAAAATCCTAGTGTGGGGCTCCGTTTAAAAAAAAAAAATAAAAAAAATATATTGGCGTTAGCAAGAACTCCGCGTATGATTTTCTTAAGCACTTGTGCGAATTGTGGTATCTATCCAGCACTGCTGCGACATTCTTGTGGCTTGCGTCCATGATGTCCTATTTGGTTGACATTTCTACTACAGACACAGGCGATGCGAAATGCATTTGGACCCAATAGGGTCCCAAGATTGACCGAAAGGTATGCTTATAATCAAAGAACGCATAAACTACGGAAATAAAGACGTTTCTATGAAGTTTTCTATACAAAGTGTAACGTAATTAACGCAAGATCTGAAAGTAGTTTGTTCTAAAATCAGTAACCGAATTGATTTTTTGCTTAATTTGCAACCAATGCTGTTACTCCTTCAGTGTGCTATATCAAACTAAAAAAAGGATAAAAAACTTTAAATTTGGAAATTTGACTTATCCATTAAATTTGTAAAACAATGATCTAATCGGGGTGTCCGAAGACTTGCGTTATTTACGATACATCTTGTATCAGTTCGTAGGCCGGAATGCTGCCGAGAATAGCAAGGGCGAGAATCCAAGCATCCCTACTTCCTGCCAAGTATGGAATTCTAAAGTTGGTAAAAGATATTAGGTATAATATATATATATATATATATATATATATCCCCAGACCCCCTTTCCTGGTGTTTTCATTACCCTGATACAATTGAATCAAGGAATCTCTTGATGACTAACCATGTCATATTGTTTTAAAAGGGCAAGTGTAATTTTTTTCTGATACGATCCCTGAACACGAATAAATGAAACGAAAATGTTAAATTTGTCAGAATTAGTACGTAATAATCAAAAGAAAAGTTAAGCACTGAAATAAGTATCTAACGAAAATCTAACCTTTCCCAGTTCTCTTTCGATCTGCAGTGCGCGCTGCAATATCGGTCCTCTGACGGCATATTCTATGTTCAGCAAGTTCTGGTTGATGTTCTCAGCGGTGAGAGTGTGTTCCAGCTTCATCTTGAGTGCGTCGTATGTAGCCGGCCAGTGCGATGCGCCAGCGCAGCGCACGCCGTATTTATGCACAACGACGAGTAGCAGACAAGATAAACGTTAGGTGTACAAATCTTTGCATGCCTACTTTTATCCTCATTATAATCGGAAATATACCTAAAGTCTGACTAGGTAATTCACCGGATGGGGGAATTCGATGTAAGAAGAAGCTTGTTATTTTGAAGATATCTTTTCGTTCTTTATTTACGATCCGTAAGGAAGAACCTGTAGGAACTTTATCTCTGCCTACCCCGCATGCGATCTGACGTAATGATATAGATAGACAGATCTTTGCATATTTTGCGCAAAACTGAAATTTACGGAATACCTAGTTCATCATAATCATCATCAGCCCGTGTCGGTCCACTGCTAGACATAGGCCTCTCCCAAGGCATGCCATTGAGCCCGGTCTTCGGCTCTTCTTCTCTAACCGCTGCCAGCTACCCTGCGTATATCGTCGCTCCACCTAACTACAGGGCGTCCCACACTACGTTTTCCGAGCCGCGATCTCCTCTCAAGAACACGTCTACCCCAACGGTTATCGGTCCTTCGGCAAATATGGCCAGCCCACTGCCACTTTAGCGAGCGGATCCAGTGGGCTATGTCGATAACCTTTGATCTCTGTCGAATCACCACATTCCAGATTCGATCCTTCAGAGAAACTCCGAGCATAGCTGTCTCCATAGCCCGCTGAGCAACTTTCATTTGGTGGACTAGTCTCACCGTAAGTGTCCGCGTCTCGGCTCCGTATGTCATGACAGGTAGGACGCACTGATTGAAGACTTTTGTCTTCAAACTTTGCGGTATTGGCGACGATAAGACTTGCCAAAATTTCCCAAACGCTGCCTAGCCAAGCTGTATCCTCCTGAGAACCTCTCTCTCAAAGTTGTTTCTGCCTAATAGTAACACTTGTCCGAGGTAAATGTATTAGGCTCCGGAATGACATGTTCATTGCAAATAATCTTGGTTTTATCCATGTTTATCCGGAGACCAATGCGTTGGGAAGAATCAGCTAGGCCGTCCAGCATGTGTTGTAGATCCTGCAACGTCTCCGCCATAATGACGATGTCATCCGCGAATCTTAGGTGTGAGATGTACGCGCCGTTAATGTTAATGGCGCGTCCTTTCCAGTCCAGCGTCTTAAACATATTCTCCAGTGCAGTCGTATACAATTTAGGTGAAATGACATCGCCTTGTCTCACTCCTCGATGCAGAGGGATATACTTAGGTATTATTTTAACTAGGTATACCGTCGATGTACAAAACCGGCGGAGAATTGTACTTGGACGTTATACTTAGTTACTTGTAACTTTACTGGTATTTTTTATTGAAACAAAGCCCGCCACAGATTCCCACCACTATTACTCCTATAAGCCAGGATCCACAATGGTCTCCTTAGAAGACACCAAGCTTTGAACCTTGAGGTGCCTCGGGCAACGGTTTAATTGTCTTGGAACCCGCAACAAATTTAATTAGATAGAAAAGAAAACAGGACATAACTGTTGGTATGGCCACATAAAGAGAAGACCTCCCGATTATGTGGGTAATATTACGGCCAATCTAAACCTATCAGGGCCCAGATCCAGGGGGCGGCCAAAAACAAAATGGGCAGATGTGGTCAAGAAGGACCTGTGTATCTGCAATTCCTCCGAACACGACGCGTCCGTCAGAGCGAAGTGGAAGAAGAAAATTAAGAAGGCAGACCACACTATCAGATGGAAATAATAAATGTCAAGGAGAGAGAGAGAGAGTGATCAACAAAAAGAGTTACAGCAACAAATATTTATAAATATTTTGTTTGAATATATGCAGCATTCCCATTTGTCCCTACATTGCGACTTTCATGCTATTTGTACAACGTGCATAAAAATAATTCTGAAATTGTCATCCTTATACATACATCTTAGAAATTGCTTAACGCACTTGCTATGTCATTCCCTAGGTGGATAAGTGCATTCTGCATAATTTAAAGAGAAATTTAAGGGTATCCACAGGTTTTATAATCGAGGCTGTTGTATGCTACCATCGCGCCTATCGAAATCTATATGCTGATCATCATTTGACCAACGATTGTTAAGTCAAATACCTAGTCGAAACTAAGAAGTGCCCGCGGATGAAATCGAACTATCATCCGCTACATGCCCCACTGAGCGCTCGCCATTCAGACCCCACCTTATTGTAGATACGAATATGTTCATCAAGCTAATTACATTATTTATGCAAACCATGAACATCATTATCAATTTTAAATGGCTTGTGATCTGTAACCCCGAAATTACCCAAGTACCTATTCCAAATTTACGTAAACTGTCAATCCGTCAATCTGTCAATTCCGTAGTCATAATAAAGGTTATCAATAACTAGATTTGTTCATGGCTCCACTTGCATGATATTTAGAATACACTACCTTAGTATAACTCGAAGTTTTAAAAACACAAAAAGGCCCGCAGCTATTGCTTGCAACGTGCTGTTGGTAAGTGACGACATCACAGCTTTAGAACATTCTTTAGAAGTGTCGATTAGGTTTCCCTCCTCGACCTGTCTTCCGTGCTCGAGTGGTAACCGAAGGGGGCCCGCAGAATCCTTAGTCCTGGCCTTAATAGGCCATCCAGGGAGCTATTTACAGTGAAGGTGCCCTTGTCTAATGGCGATATTTTTGAGGGTCCATTTTCCTACTCTGTGGAGTCCATCAAAGACATATACCTACTAATTATGGCTGATATCCGTATTCTTTAGACTTAGCCCAGCCCTTATCCATTGAAACCTTATCCATAACTTACAATAGTCTTTGCACCTGCTAGGATCAGTCGCTGTTAATGTGTAATTGCTTTTTAAGATCATTTCACCATCGATATTAGCAAGTGTTTTTTATTAAGTTATTCCTGTATGGCGGCTGCTTTTACAAACATGAATATCACGTGCTACTCTACGTCGCTACGTCAGTTTTGTACGGCGCGGGGATCGAACCCGCGATTGCTCGATCCAGTGGACGGGGCGGCTTAAGCTCTTAACTACTGACCAAGCCGTCCGTCAAGACTTATCTACGTAACATTAATTTCTATGAAAAGGCCTCTCAGTGTCTATGTCACCATCTAAGCCTTCTAAAAGTCCGTGATAAGCCCATGAGTCTTATCAAGCCGAATAGTTAGGTACTAATTAATTATTAATTATACATATTTTGGCTAGTTATACAGATTTCGGCGTACTTATTGATATTCGGCTGATAAGGAAATTACCCCAATTTTCAGGTTTAAGAATCTTAATTTCTCTTTAAGAATAACTCTAATTCAATTACAGAGAAATTAAAACTTAACAAAAATAAACTTAAGGTTAGCGTACAGAAAAGATGTTTTCGTTAAAATATTTTTATAAATCAAAAGTGGGTAGTCAAAGATGTCACGGTACAAAATGAACACAACAAACACGCATGTGAAGTTAGACTAGATGTGGCATTGAATGTGGTCTGCAATTATAAGAATTTTAGAATAGATTTGGAAAGAATATTTATTGACTTGTTTAGTTGAGAGGTTAAATCGTTATATTTGTATTTATTGTAAAGTGATATTAGTATTATTTTTTTATATGTATGTTTTATTTATTTATTTTATTATGTATGTTTGTTTATGTATATGTATATCAGTTGAACGGTGACAGGTATTAGGCACAAATGCATGTTTCTTTTTAGTTACACGTATTTGTAACATGTAATTTTAATAGTTTTTTAAAACTAGTCATACTCTTGGCGTCTTTTATATCTTTCTTTCTTTTATGTAAATATTAACACCTTCAAATCTAATATTCTTTTTTCCATAGTTTGTTCTGGGTGGGCGTAGAACGAGGTAACTTGCTCTTCGTAATTTCATTTTGTGTTCTTGCTGTTTTTTGGTAAAAGCTAATGTAGTATGAATTTCATTATTTAATATTTTGCGTATTAGTATGCATGTTTACTTAATTTTAGCAGATTTTACATAATAAAAATAAACACCGTCACGCCTATATTCTCTCCTGCCTCATACTGGGATGCATTTGTCCGACCTAGGATTTCAACCCAGGACCTCGTGATCGTAATGCACATTATTCGCAACTACACCATCAAGGCAGTCGATTTTACAAAATTGTAACTAATCTTACTTAATCATCATCATCAGCCCGTGTCAGTCCACTGCTGGACGTAGGCCTCTCCCATGGCACGCCACTGAGCTCGATCTTCAGCTCTCCTTCTCCAATCCCTGCCTGCCTTACGAATATCGTCGCCCCACCTAGCTACAGGGCGCCCTACACTAAGTTTGCCGACTCGCGGCAATCTAATATACTAATCTAATAACTAATCTTACTTAATGATAAATTAAAACCCATACCCATCTTTTATTGTTATGCAATAACCCTACATATTAATAAATAAAATAAATATCAATAATCTTTTTTTATTCATATAAAAGGTTATTGCTAATACGACATCAACCGTGGCGACATTTTTATCTGAGACCTATGCAATGTGCGTAAAAACACTGCCCAGTACTTAACTTACTTAGGTACCTAGTGACAAGTATTAGCAGTACTTGGACTTCGTACTCGTTCGTTTTCAATTTTAATAAAAACATGATGACAGAAAGCACTGCCTTACGAAACAATAAAAATTCCTAACATTAGTTGTTATTTTATTATCTATCTATCTATGTCATCACACCAGATCCCTTACGGGGTAGGCAGAGAGTACAGAGTTCCAACAGGCTCTTTCGTTACATACCTCTCTGGCTTGTTATTTTATTATAAACATTAAAAGAACAAACAACTGAACTTATAAATTTATTTTGTTTTGTAGTAAATCCATACATATAATAAAACTATAACCGAGTTGAATCTGTACTGTATGAAAGTTATAATTGGGCTACAATTCCTTATCGATATAGAGGTCAAAACTTTTGTTTTTTATAATTTAAGGCCCCAAGTTTTTCTCCTAACCAGGAATCACTTCAGTGGTTAAAAGCACGCACCCGAAATTGTTTATATACGTTTGATTAAGATACTCAAACATGATTTCTTGCATGAGCGGATACAGCTGTCAGGATTGTCTCTTCAGGATTGAACTCTTTAACAAGTAATGGCCTGGACATGAAACTTTGTATATTCGTTTATTTAAGATAATTAAACATGATTTGGACTGCGAACACTGTCGAAACCGTCTTCTTGCGAGAGGGCTGGCACAAAACGTACCAAGGTACCTACAGGTTTGCCTGTTTTCACTTTTCACTTTGTTACATACTCAGCTCACTCATCGGTGCCGATGCCGACTCGCACTGAACCGTTTTTGAAATGGATCCTATAATTTTAAAATTAATACATAGATAAACTCTATCAAAATCCTTCTTAAAATAAAATGTTTATTACACCAAGATTTCACCACTTATAAATGTTTACATTGCATGATATGGCACCTCCTATTAACCTTAAATTTTTGCTTAGGTCTAAAGGTCCCACTCTTCCAACAGACAATATTTTTATACGTGAATAAAATAGTAAATAACTCATAACTAATAAACACGAGAAACGTGCAGTTACATTATCTGAGTAACTGTGATGATGCGTGCGTGCGTGCGTGCGTACGAGCCTGCGAGCGTGTGTGTGTGTGTGTGTGTGAGTGTGAGAGTGTGTGCGTTTTTCTATGGTTCTTATGGGATAGCTGTTATCTCTTCATACTAAAACAGCGTACGTACACGGAAATGCATGAGGAGATGTATGAACGAAGATGCAGCGAAAGAGTGGGATAAAGACGATTTGTTTATAATGAAACTTGTTTGCACATTAGGTAGATTATTATTACCGCCTGCAAATTAAAGCATGCACAGCCGCAGTCAACAGCTAGTACCAAATATTTTTAGTTTCATGTGTTGAGTATGTTATCTTATTACACACTTAGTTACAAATAGGTAAGTATAATAAATATTATTTACAGAATGTGTTTTGATAGCATATAATAACGATATCTTAATGCATCATGCATTAAAATATTTAATGTTTCGCAAGGTCTTGGGTTCATCCTGGGTAGGACAATAAGTTATTGTAATAACATTCCGAAATGGTAGTAAAGTCTTCGCCGTTTAAATTTGTCATTCAAAATATTCTTATTTGTAGTGTGCAATCTCTGCCTACCTCGCAAGGTACCTGTCTAGCGTAATGATTAAGTTAGTAATCTTCATAAAAGAATACCTACTCGTACCTATAATTATGTATTGAAACACAAAGTTAGGAGGATCTGGATTTGTTTACGAGAAATGCATAATGATCAAATATTTGCGTCAAAATTAAATTCCAAGCAGGTACTCGTATTGAGTGGGTTTGATGCTCAATACGGAAGAATCTTCAATTTTTCCTGTAGTTATATACAATTCAACGATACGATGCCATCTATTGAATCAGGGGGGGATTCCCTTTCCCAAGGATTTATAGGTCTGACCTGTTGTAATCGGATACATTATAATATCTCTTGACGACGATATGGTGTAGTGTTTAAAACATAGAGAGACAAGCTTCGCTCACTGGATCTAGTAATCCCGGGATCGTTCCCCGCACAGGAAAAATCTTTGTTTCCCACAAATGTTTGTTTCGGTGTGGCTATTCCTGTTACGTAATTTCATGTTTGTCAAGGTCAACGACACAGGAATAAAAAAAAAATTCTATGCCTATTCCCACCGAAGAAAGCTTTAGTAAAACAAGTGGGAACAAACCTGTACGGTACGTGGACGATTCCGGGACATAGAATAGTTAAGAATAGTGATCTCTAACTTTCCGGTGTTTTTTTTTTTCACCTGATGGAAAGTGACGAAGAAGGCAAAACTGTAGCCTGTTGACTCAGTAATAACCTATCTGAAATAGGCTGAGGAGACGGAATTAAGACGGTTCGGAATCAGAATCGGGCTAAACCCACCTCCTCGTAAGGCAACTCCGCACATGATTGAATTGCTTGGTGGCGTGATCTTGCTGGGAGGGTGGTGACCAGCCACCAGTGTTGGGCATTAATTGATTAAGTTTTCAATTGTAGGATCACACAATTGAAATTTTATTCGCAGAAAACGTCAATTGGAATTGACGATTGAAAAATTAATCGTTAATTGTAGGTTTTCACAATAAAAAATTGATAAATGGTAATTGTGCTAAATGTTGCAATTACCATTGATCAATTGTTAATCGTTTTATGCATGTTTACGAATAAAAAATTAATAATTAAAGGAAGACAAAGAGATTTTTTTTGGAAAAAAGTTCCTTTACTCTGTTTACTGTAGAGTGAGCTGGCAGAAATCGTCACGTAAGGAAAAAGCGTTAAGCGGTTGTATGTGTGCGTGCGAGTATAGAAATTCGAACAGCAAGCATGGGCGCGGTCGGCTATATACAAGGTGTAACATTATAAACACAAGACCTGAAAGTAGTTTGTTCCAAATCGGGAACTGAATTGATTCCAACAATTTTTAATGGATCTTACATTTTTCTTATCTCTATCTATCTATCTATATCATCACGCCAGATCCCTTACGGGGTAGGCAGAGAGTACAGAGTTACAACAGGTTCTTTCCTTACATACCTCTCTGGCTTCCTCTACTCTCATAGTCCGTCTCATACACGCTCGCCGGTTACGGAGACTCCTGACTTGTCCTTCAGATACCCGGTCTATTTGGTCATCATTTTTTTTTTTTTAAATTTGCGTATTTGCTGTTACTCCTTTAGTGCGCTATAGTAAACTAAATTTATTCTTGATTTAATGCAATGCGCAGATTTCAAATGCATTTCTGAAACTTAATTCTCAGACATAGACATAAAAGTTTCACTGTTAATTAGGGAATAAAAGTGCTTAAAATAGGAGTAAAACAGATCCTAGGATCGCAAACTATAACCTCGTGCGTAATGACAGAATCGGCTCCCGCGGAGGCGGTACTCTCATTTACTACAGGAGGTCCCTTCACTGCATCCCTCTCGATCCCCCCGCGCTCACCAACATCGAAGCCTCGGTCTGTCGCGTCTCTCTCACGGGGCACCAGCCCATCGTGATCGCCTCCGTATACCTTTCCCCCACCAAATCCGTTCTCAGGAGTGACTTTGAAGCACTCCTCAATCTGGGAAGCGCCGTCATTCTGGCGGGCGACTTCAACAGTAAGCACGTGGCCTGGAACGGTCTCACCACTTCCCCTAACGGTAGGAGCCTTGACGCCCTGGTCGACGTTCTCGACTTTGACGTCATCGCACCTATGCACCCTACCCACTATCCTAACAATCCCAACCACCGACCCGACGTCCTGGACATGGCCCTTCTGAAGGGTGTCACCCTGCGGCTGCACTCCTTGGAAGTAGTCCAGGAACTCGACTCAGACCATCGACCTGTAGTCATGAGACTCGGTTCCCCCCCTTCCGCCCCTCAGCGACCCAAAAAGACGGTGGTGGATTGGCATGCGCTAAGCACGGCCTTGGCGGATGCCGACCCTCCCCCCCTGCCTCTCAGCTCGGACTCCATCCCGTCCCCTCAGGACACCGATCAGGCCGTTGATGCCTTCACCGAGCACATCCGATCGGCTGTCAGTCGATCGTCCAAGCAAGTCGAGGCGGAAGATCTCTACCTCAACCGCTTTCGACTGCCGGACGATGTTAGGGATCTCATTCGTTCCAAGAATGCTTCTATCCGAGCGTACGACTCCTACCCCACCGAAGCCAATCGGGCCCGGATGCGCGCTTTACAACGAGAGGTAAAGCGTCGTGTCGCGGAGGTCCGGGAGGAACGGTGGGGTGACTTCCTAGAGGGCATCGCGCCATCGCATCTGGCCTACTGGCAGCTGGCGCGTAGCCTCAAGTCCGACTCCACGACTGACATGCCCCCGCTGTCCCGCCCTTCTGGCGCACCCCCAGCCTTCGACGACGACGAAAAGGCCGAGCTTCTCGCCGACTCCCTCGAGAGCCAGTGCGCCCCCAGCTCTCAGTCCGTCGACCAGTCCCACGTCGATGCGGTTGACAGGGAAGTCGAGCGCAGGGCATCCCTCCCCCCCGTCGATTCCCTACCTCCTATCACCCAAACGGAAGTCGAAGATCTAATTATGGGTCTCAAAACTAAAAAAGCCCCCGGCTCTGACGGCATTTCGAATCGCGTTCTGAAATGCCTGCCCGCCCAACTCATCTGCCTCTTAGTGGCCATATTGAACGCCGCCATGGCGAACTGCACCTTCCCCGCTAAGTGGAAGGAGGCGGACGTCATAGGCATTCCCAAGCCCGGCAAACCTCGCAATCTCCCCGCGAGCTACCGCCCTATCAGTCTCCTCAACTCCCTGGCCAAGATATACGAGCGCCTACTTCTGGCGAGGCTCAAAGACTTCGTAACGTCCAGGGGTATCCTTATCGACGAGCAGTTTGGCTTTCGAGCCAAACACTCTTGCGTCCACCAAGTGCACCGCATCACGGAGCACATCCTCTCCGGTCTCAATAGACCCAAACCCATCTACACGGGCGCCCTCTTCCTAGATGTCGCGAAGGCATTCGACAAAGTCTGGCACAACGGCTTGATCTACAAGCTCTACCAATTGGGTGTGCCGGACAGACTCGTGCTCATCTTACGAGACTTCTTGTCGAATCGCGCCTTCCGTTATCGCGTCGAAATGACGCGCTCCACTTCCCACTCCATCAGTGCTGGAGTCCCACAGGGCTCAGTTCTCTCTCCGCTCCTGTTTAGCCTTTACACGAACGACATTCCTCGTTCGAGTAAGGCGCATCTAGCTCTATTCGCGGATGATACCGCTCTCTACGTCTCGCATAGGAATAAGGGTTTCATTACCAGACACCTTCAGGCATCCGCCAATTCCCTAGGGAATTGGTTCAGGAAGTGGCGTATTTATTTATTTATTTATTTTTATTGATATACAACACAGTTAACAATCGGTGGATATTAAACAATTCAATTTATAGTAAAGATCTAGATTGCAAACCATAATATGTACATTCAGCATAAACAGTATTTAGCGAAAGGGTGATAATAAAGTTATCGTGTGAGTGCTAAAATTAAAACGTACGAAATTGCAAGAAGAGAAGATACTATTACATATAATACTAACAATGTGTTTGATGGAGGATATTTTTTACACTTTTAATGTATTTACAGATATGATTTTCAAAAATATCAAGGTTAGGATTAGACTTAGCCAAATCATTATACTGCCGAAGCATTCGTACTAGAGGATTGAAATAAGAAATATTATTTTTATGAATTTGTATCGCGAAGAGATTAGCTTTGTCAGACCTGCGAGCCCTACATTTTATATTAAAACTTATTTGTGAAAGTAACTTTGGTGAATCGATCATTGCATGTAACACTTTGTATAAATAAATGAAATCTGAAACTTTGCGTCTTGTTTCGAGTGATTGGATGCCGAATTGAGTCAGTCAAGTAGTGTTAGAACGACCTGCTTTGAGCCGATAACCTAAGATTCGGATGCACTTTTTTTGAATTTTTTCTATCTCGTTGATATGAGCTTTGTAGAAAGGAGACCATATTGGACTTGCATACTCCAGGACACTTCTCACAAGTGCGAAGAACAACAGAAGTAGACTTTTGGGCTTTTTGAAGTTTTTGGTAGACCTAAGAACGATGCCTAATAGTTTATTTGCTTTAGACGTAATGTACTGATAGTGCGACCGAAAAGAGAGCTTATCATCAAAGTGAACACCTAAATCTTTGATAAAGTAAGAGCGGTTTAGCTCCTAGCTCGTATTGAGGTGAACCCGGACAAGAGCGCTGCGGTGTTCTTCTCCAGAGGTGCCACCCCGCGCCACTCCCTGCGCCGCCCTAGAAGTAATCTCGGCCAAGTGACCATGTTCGACCGACCCATTCCCTGGGTCAAAGAGGTCAAATATCTAGGGGGCACCCTAAACAGTACCATGTCCTTCGGCCCGCACATCAAGCGGGTCCGTCACCGAGCATCATTTGTGCTCGGTCGTCTCCATTCGTTAATCTGCAAGCGGAGTAAAATGTCCCTTAGAAATAAGGTGACACTTTACAAAACTTGCGTTCGACCCATCATGACTTATGCGTGTGTTGTGTTCGGGCATTCGGCCCCCTCTCACATCGATAAACTTCAAGTGGTTCAAAACCGCTTCCTCCGTAAAGCCGTAGGAGCCCCCTGGTTCGTACGGAACGTCGACCTCCACTCCGATCTAGGTCTCGAACCTATTCGCGCCTTCATTAAAAAGGCGTCAACACGTCACTTCGCGAACGCATCTACCCATGCGAATCCGTTAATTGTAGCCACCACCGACTACGATCTCCCCCCCGACCCCTGCCGCCACCGCCTTTCCGCGACATGTTCTCACCGACCCCCCCGATGCCTTGTCATCCCTTCTTTCCGCTCAGAATACGGGCGACGACGACGACGTAGTAGTAGTAGATCCCCTCCCATAGCCGGCGGTTGACCGGTGCACTTAGTAGTGCACCCGTCCCCCTACAGCGACTGTCCCAACCGAGTATGTCGCCTCTTGCTAGAGCGTAGTGGTTGCACGCTCGCCTTTAAGTCCGGTGAAGCTGTAAAGGCCTCGCGGCCAACAGCGTACATCATTCACACACAAACACACACACACAGGAGTAAAACAATTGGAAATTTGGTTTTCGTATTGAATTTGTGAATCAATTATCTACTCGGGGTGTCTGAGGTCTTGCGTTACTTACGATACAGCTTGTAAATATATAGATAGATAGAAAGATAGGTAGATGGAAAAATAGGTAGGTACTAGGTGGGTAGTAGGTGGGTAGTAGGTAGGTACTAGGTGGGTAGTAGGTGGGTAGCAGGTGGGTAGTAGGTGGGTAGTAGGTGGGTACTAGGTGGGTAGTAGGTGGGGACTACGTGGGTAGTAGGTGGGTAGTAGGTGGGTAGTAGGTGGGTAGTAGGTGGGTAGTAGGTAGGTACTAGGTGGGTAGTAGGTGGGTAGAAGGTAGGTAGTAGGTAGGTACTAGGTGGGTAGTAGGTAGGGAGGTAGGTAGAAAGATAGAACGAGAGAGCTATTTGGCGAGACAAAAATCACTAAGATAATCAATGAATACTAAATCACGTTTACAGTTGAAGAAAAACGTAAGGAACTTGGTTCCTGCTGGAGGGCACAATTTATTTAGAACACTTTTAGGGGATGTTGATAACAAATACGATGTTTATTTTGACATCCAATAATGCGGATGCGACTTTAATTTTAAATCAATATGGATATCATTTTTGGGGTCTTATGGAATGCTAATAACGGATATGGTGTTAATTTGCGTCATATTCGTTACCAGCATCCCCTAAAATCCCAAGAGTGTCACCCATATTGATTTTTCTTCAAAAATCACGTCCGCCATCTTGGATCCAGAAATTAACGCCATATCCGTAATCAGCATCTACTAAAACGCTAAAAGTGAAATCCATCTTAATTTTACTTCAAAGATTGCGTTCACCATCTTGGATCCAGAAATTAACGCCATATTCGTAATCAGCATCCCTTTAAACCATAAAAGTGACACGCATATTTATGTTGGTTCAAAAGTTACGTCCGCCATCTTGAATAAAGAAATTAACGTCATATTCGTAATCAGCATATCCTAATACCCCAAAAGTGACACTCATATTGATTACACTTCAAAAATCGCGTCCGCCATCTTGGATCCAGAAATTTACGCCATATTCGTAATCAGCATCCCTTAAAACCATAAAAGTGATACGCATATTTATGATGTTTCAAAATTTACGTCCGCCATCTTGGATCCAGAAATAAACGTCACATTCGTAATCAGCATCCCCTAATACCCCAAAAATGACACCCATATTGATTACACTTCGAAAATCGCGTCTGCCATCTGGGATCCAGAAATTAACGCCATATTCGTTGTTGGAACAAATCTAATCTAATCGTAAGTTAATCTGAACAACAATGTTTAACATATTTTACTTGTTTACGACATACCCCGATAGATGGCGCTGCACCGAAACTAATAATTAATGAAAAAAGTTAGCCCGCGGTTTCGAGATTTTCAACCGATTCATGACTACCGGTCAGTTTCAGTGTAGCGTTAACCCACAGTTGGCACAGTGAACAGTGGAGTTTACTCCTTCGTACACACGGAGGTTCTTTGGACCTTCGTTCATGGTCCTTCGAGAGCCGGATTCCGGCTGGGCGGTTAGAGGGATGGCTTTAAGCTGTCGAGAACGCTTCCGCTATTAATCCTGGCGCTGGCTTCGGCCGCTGCCTAGGACGGACGGGTGGCTAACGCCTCCGTTATATTCCTGGAGCTGGCTTCGGCCGCTGCCTAGGACGGACGGGTGGCTAACGCCTCCGTTATTGACCAGGAGCTGGCCTCTGGCTGCTACCTTGGTAGGGCGGTATTGACACCGCAGGACGGTTGGTCGACGGCCTCACAGCTGACACCTCCGTTATAATCCTGGAGCTGGCTTCGGCCGCTACGTAGGACGGACGGGTGGCTAACGCCTCCGTTATAGACCAGGAGCTGGCCTCTGGCCGCTACCTTGGTAGGGCGGTGTTGACACCGCAGGACGGTTGGTAGACGGCTTCACGGCTGACACCTCCGTTATATTCCTGGAGCTGGCTTCGGCCGCTGCCTAGGACGGACGGGTGGCTAACGCCTCCGTTATAGACCAGGAGCTGGCCTCTGGCCGCTACCTTGGTAGGGCGGTATCGACACCGCAGGACGGCAGGTCAACGGCCTCGCGGCCCGAGCCTCCGTTATAGACCAAGAGCTGGCCTCTGGCCGCTACCTTAGTAGAGCGGTATCGACTCCGCAGGACGGTAGGTCAACGGCCTCGCGGCCCGAGCCTCCGTTATTGACCAGGAGCTGGCCTCTGGCCGCTACCTTGGTAGGTGAGCGGTAAATACACCGCAGGAAGTCAGGTCAACGGCTCGCGGCCCGAGCCTCCGTTATAAGACCAGGAGCTGGCCCCTGGCCGCTACCTTGGTAGGCGCGCGGTAACTACACCGCAGAACGGCAGCCCGTCGGCGCACGCAGCTGTTGCGCAATCATCGGGGTGCGAGGTATCAACGAGCGCACTCTGAGCGGAGCAGTGAGCGCATCGTAAATGTCAACGTCATCGCGTGGTTGCCGTGATCAGCGCCAGTAACGAGCTACTAGCAAGCTAAGTGATTGTGAAGTGTTCATAAGTGAAGTGAAAACCGTGAGTACTTTTAAAAAACTATTGTATAAAACATTTTGAGATCGAACTTTATTTGCTAAAAATACTTTAGAATTAGATAATTATTGGGTTTAAATATAGTTTGTTTAATTGTTTTTAATAATGGAGTCTCTCATTAATTATCAGGTAGACTTAAATTCGCGCATAGTGAAAGCTAAAACTAACTTTCAAAAGTCCCGTAAGGAACGAATAACTCTTGAATATGTTGAGGGTAGAGTAGAGTCCTTAGATCAACTATGGGGAGAGTTTTTTAGTGGTCATAGAGATTTAATGCGCACCTATGATGCTAAGGAAGTTATGGCTTCTAATTATATGAAAAACGACATATATGACCAAACTGAAACTGTGTACATGGAGTATAAATGTGAATTGAAAACTAATTTATCAAAACTTAAAACAGTTGAGCCATCAGCTAGTTCACATAGTATTGAAGCACCTCAGTTTAAATTACCTACTTTCTCTGGTAATTATTCAGAATGGTCTACATTTAAAGATTTGTTTCAGTCCTTAGTTTATAATAATAATTTATTAAGCAATGTTCTGAAACTTCATTACTTGAAAAGTTATTTAATTGACGAAGCAGAACAACTGTTAAGACATATCCCTATCACGGAAGATAATTGTGGTGTTGGGACTTATTGGAGAAACACTATAGTAACAAAAAGTACATTTGTCATAACTTGTTAAAAACATTACTTAGTCAGAGAAATATGCCAAATGAATCTGCAAGTAGTTTAAAGGCTTTAATTAATACTACAAACTATTGTTTATCTGCTTTGTCAAATCTAGGAATTAATGTAAAAACTTGGGATGTTCTTATAGTACATATTTTATCTCTGAAATTGGATCCAGAAACCAGGAGGCAATGGGAATTTAATAACAATTCCATGGATGAATTAGCTACTTATAGTGAAATGGAACAATTTCTAACCACATACAATACAAATCTATTGAATTTCTGGAAACTGGATCCAATTCAAATTACAAGAATCATAATAAGAATAATAATGTAGTAAAAATAAAAGCATTACACGTAACAAATAATGCTAATAATGCTAATGTGTCAATTTTGTTCCGAGACTCACAAGTTGAGTATGTGTAAAAGGTTTTGTAGGGAACCATTAGATTCAAGACGTAACTTTGTAAAACGTAAAAGGTTATGTTATAATTGTTTTAGTAATAGCCATTTAGCTAAAAATGTAGTGTTAAAATTAGATGTGCAAAATGTAAACATAAACATCACTCACTACTACATCCCAATGGTTTAGGAAGTGATTATAATTTAAAGGTCAGTAGTAGTAGGAGGGGAAAGAAATGCAAAGAAACTTGTGCAACTGACACTAACAGTTTAAAAAGTGAGGAACCAATAGTCGCTTGTTTTTCGACAGGAAATATTAATCAGGTCTTGCTACCAACGGCGTTAGTCAGGGCTCGGTCTGAAAACAGCGAAGATTACAAAATTATTCGGACTTTGTTGGACCAAGGGTCACAGTTGTCTTTCGTAACAAAAGCAGCGGTGCAATATTTAGGGTTAAAAAGATACCTGCTTACGGACAGATATCTAGTTTAGGCGGAGACCAGTTGTTAAACTCAAAATCTATGGTCTAAATAGAACTAAAGTCGTTAGTTGCACCGAATACGGTGGTAAATGTGAAAGCTTACGTATAAGACACAATTACCAGCCCCCTTCCCCTTAATAAGGTAGAACATTTAGAGTGGGAAGAATTAAATAAGTTAAAATTAGCTGATCCTACTTACAGTGAACCAAGTGACATAGACTTGCTACTGGGAGCAGAAATATATTGTGGCATTCTCAGAGAAGGTTTCAAGAAAGGTCCTAGTGGTTGTCCAGTAGCACAAAATACAAGTCTAGGTTGGATTTTATCTGGGACAGTAGATTATAATAAGGTACCTAAAACTATCCATAAAAATTCTGAAGATAGGCAGGTAATTGAAGGTAAAGGTAGAATTAAGAAAAGAAAAAGAATAAAACCTTTAAATTTAAAATGAAAGAAGGGGCAGTTAATTAGTAGTAAATGTTGTTTATGTTATAATGTTGTTTAACTGTTGAAACATAAGTTAGTTTTAAGAAATTTACAATGTAATGTATGCCTTTGTATTGTAATATTCTCATGGTGGGCGGCACAGTAGGTTAAGGACAAAATAAAATATTTAATTTGTCCTTGGTGGGCGGTATGTTGGAACAAATCTAATCTAAATGTAAGTTAATCTGAACAACAATGTTTAACATATTTTAGTTGTTTACGACATACCCCGATAGATGGCGCTGCACCGAAACTAATAATTAATGAAAAAAGTTAGCCCGCGGTTTCGAGATTTTCAACCGATTCATGACTACCGGTCAGTTTCAGTTTAGCGTTAACCTTGGCACAGGGGAACAGTGGAGTTTACTCCTTTGTACACACGGAGGTTCTTTGGACCTTTGTTCATTTGTAATCAGCATCCCTTAAAACCATAAAAGTGACACGCATATTTATGACTAGCTGTTTCCCGCGGCTTCGCACGCGTTTATTTTGTAATTTGACATAGGTAGGTAGGACTTTTTGGGATAGCATTATTCCAAGACTTAAGAGACACCTTTATATTAAGTTTCTTTTAAATCTGTTCAGCCGTGTTAATATGGAGAAATAAAAACAACTATCCCCCATGAATCCTGCATTTCCCGAACTAAAAAGTAGTTTTAAACAATCTCTGAGAAATCCTTCATTTTCCAGTGATAGTGTATTTAATCGGTTCCGCCGTTCTGGAAATTAATACGGACAAACATATTTTTTATTTTGCTCGTATGCGCATAAAATATCTTCTTTATTTCAAAATCACAAATCCCAAATGAATATTCCCGTGCGCTGTGCGGGGATCGTACCTGCGACTATTTGACAAAGTAAGTTAAGCATTCTTTTTTCGCTTAAATCAAGTCGTCTTTGTTCTGCAAAATTATTTATACAGTCAACTTAAATATTACTAAATTTTCGTTGTAGAACAATTTTTTGACTACAAAGAAAAACAAAGAACAAAATTTCAGCATGAGCCCAGGCTTCCAGTCACCTGTGAAGAGGAAGAGGGAAATCGAAAGATGATTGAGATGTTTCATATCTTCGGGCCTTCATGCAGGCCGGTGAAAACCCACCAAATGCATATTGGTGTGATTTTATATACCACTTAGATGGATAATATAGGCATGATCTAGTGTGCAAATTAAGTTACCTATTTCAAATTATTATTTCACGACTTAAGATACTTTAATACTATCTAATAATCTATATCATCATGTCCTTGCGGGGTAGGCAGAGGGTACAGGGTCCCAACAGGTTCTTTCCTTACAGACCTTTCTGTCTCTTTCCACTTTCATAGTTAGTCTTATACACGCTCGCCGGTTACGGAGACTCTTAACTTGCTCTTCGGATAAGACATGGTCTATTGGTCATGGTAAGATAGTCTAGTCTCCGATATCTTTGATCTGTTCTAGGTACACTAACATCAGACAGCGGCGTGTAAATATGTATATTTCTTTTTTTGCTACCGTTTTTATTTTTCATAATTCTTTGCTGTTCTTATATATAATTATAAATATTGTATGCTGTTCTTATATATAATTATAATTATTAATTATAGTTCATATATATCCATCTATCTATCTATAACCTCACGCCAGATCACTTGCGGGGTAGGCAGAGAGTACAGAGTTCCAACAGGTTCTTTCCTTACATACCTCTCTGGCTTCCTCCACTCTCATAGTTCGTCTCATACACGCTCGCCGGTTACGGAGACTCTTGACTTTTCCTTCAGATAAGACTCGGTTTATTTGGTCGTGGTAAGATAGTCTGGGTCTTCCCCGGTACCTGCATCCTTCCACTTTCACATTGTATATCTGTTTTGTCATTCTTTCTACTGGCATTCTTTCTATATGCCCGAACCAACGGAGCATGCCCTTTCTCATCTTTCCACCGATACTATCTTTCATACCTACTCGCTTTCTTACTACGCTGTTGCTAATGCGGTTCGTCAGCTTCACTCCGCACATCTTCCGCAGAGCTCGCATTTCTACCGCATTTATCCTACTTTCATCCTCCTTCTTACATACCCAGCTCTCGCTACCATATAACAGCGTTGGGACAAGAACTCCGTTATGTATGGCCAGCTGCGCCTTATGGCTTAAGTGCCGGCTCCCAAGTAGCTTTCCCATCGCACCATTCACTCTGTTCCCTGCACTCACTCTTCTCTCTATGTCAGCGGTGTATTTCCCATCCTTACTGAAGGCGCATCCAAGATATACAAACTCATTCACTTGCTCCAGCACATCGTTACCAACCACAATCCTTACATTCGTTCTGGTCATATATATGTTTTGTTTTATTTTACTATGTAAGATACCTTCATATCAAGTTTCAATTAAATTCGTTTAGCCATTTTAATATGAAGAACTAACAGGGAGACTAACTATTTCGATAGAACCGTGTAGTAAATATATATTATATACTTTATATACTTATTTCCGTATCAACTAACTCTATCACCGGGTTCAGCCTTAGCCCCGCTTAGCCCGCACAGGCGGTCTTTGTAAAATGTAAACTAAACTATAGTGCGATCCTATTCAATATACAACACTAACGCCGTCTCATAAAAAAACGTATACAATATCTTCCTTTTCAAGAAGGATTATCATCAGTTTATCTATTTATTTTTAAATTATCGATAAAATATTTGTTCTAAATCTTCTCTACCTACCCTGTCAAAGATTATAATGTAGCGTAATAGTATCTAACGGTACATTTCCAGCTAAGTATGTAGCAAAGTGTTGTCAGTACATTTTGTGTTAGTCTTCTCGTAAGATATTCATCGTCATTACAGTTTCGTATCCGGCCCATTCATCGTTAGAGTTCTCTCCAAAAGAAACAATCCTAAATGCATCATCTGTTCATGCACAAAACTTTGTTTAAGTGTTTAAATCAAACATGTATGAACAATTTCGAGTGAGTGCTTTTAATCACTGGAAAGTTTTTCATGAGGAGACGAACCTGAGTCCAAGATTCCAATATCAATTCATGGACGAATTCATGTATAGGCAAAATCATATATTTTACATCGTAACATTGCAGTTCGGGACAGACAGTAATAAAGTTTTATAGTTTATCCCGCGACAATGTAGTAAGTTGATTTAAAAACTATAAATGATTTATCAAAATCGATTTTCTTTTTCTGTTCTCAAAAACTGTTAGATTTTACGAAAATAAAAGTATGAAGAGTTGTGATCTTTAGTACAGGCTACAATTACACAAAATTTCATTGAAATCCATCAAACAGGTCTGGAGGTCAAACAGGTGTCTTTTTAGAAATCCAATGTTTCGCTCATTTCCGTCATTTCTGGATAAACATTTTGATTTTTCGGGAGAAATATCTATATAACGTGTTAACCAGCAATTTAAGGATCCGGATGCAAAGTTTCATTAAAATCCACCTGGTAGTTTTTACGTGATGATGGTTTATACCCTTTGACAGACAGACAAACAGACACGAAAGCCAAAAATTTTAGAATTGGCTTTTCAATTGATAGAATGAAATCTCTGGGTTGTTATTTCCTAAAAATATTCCATGTACAGACATGATTTCCTTCCAGTTTATTATATGTAGTATGTATAGATATAGATGCTTTACTTTTCCATAAAACCGTTTGATTTCCTGAAAACTTTAATATTAACTATATTATCTGTCATATGAAATACCTCCGTGCTAAGTTTCACTGACTTCTAAAAAGTAGTTTTGGAACAATGAATAATTTATCAAAATCGACTTTTTTGTACTTGCCTCGGAAACTATTAAATTTTTCAAAAATATAAGTACACAGAGTTGTGATATTTTGTACAGGCTACAATTACACAAAATTCCATTGAAATCCATCAAACAGATTTGAAGTAACGTGTCTTTTTAGAAATCCAATGTTTGGCTTATTTTCGTCTTTTCTGGAGAAACCTTTTAATTTTCTTAATAAATACTGTACAACATGTTAGCCAACAGTACAAGGTATTCGCATGCAAAGTTTCATCAAAATCCGCCTGGTAGTTTTTGCGTGATGCTGGTTCATACCCTCCGACAGACAGACAGACAAACAGACACGAAAGCCAAAAATTGCAGAATTAACTTCTACATCGATAGTATGATACCCCTTACAGTTTTATTATATGTATATATGTTTCAAAATTTACGTCCGCCATCTTGGATCCAGAAATGAACGCCATATTCGTAATCAGCATCCCTTTAAACCATAAAAGTGACACGAATATTTATGTTGTTTCAAAAGTCACGTCCGCCATCTTGGATCCAGAAGTTAACGTCATATTCGTAATGAATGATCTACCCTGTTGGCCGCGGGACCATTACAGCTTCACCGGACAAGAGGGCGAGCGTGCAACCACTGCGCTCGAGCCAGAAGGGCAAGGGGGCAACTAGCTCAAGGGCGCCTCAAGGAGGGACGGCCTCGGATTGGGCAGTCGCTATGGGGGAGAGCGTATACTAGGTGTCTCGCCGTGGTGCTCTGCACCGGCCGGCGGGCATTCTTCGACCTCGCCGGCAAGGTCGGTGTCTGATCCTGTGTGCGGTATCTGTATCCGAAATAAGGGATGTAAGGGCATCGGGAGGGTCGTTGAGAATATGCTGCGGACGGCGGTAGCAGTTGATAGGAGGGGAGTTGGATTCGTAGTCGGCGGCGGCTACGACTAGCGGATTACTATAATTGGATGCGTTCGCAAAATATCGGGTTGTCGCCTTTTTAATAAAGGCGCGAATAGGGTCGAGACCGAGATC
Source organism: Phalera bucephala (assembly GCA_905147815.2). Taxonomy (NCBI): domain Eukaryota; kingdom Metazoa; phylum Arthropoda; class Insecta; order Lepidoptera; family Notodontidae; genus Phalera; species Phalera bucephala. Next base: position 30,517,782 of record LR990623.1, on the reverse strand, counting down.
GGAATGGAGACCAACATTCCGTATAAACCACGGGGCTGCGACGCCTTTGCGGAGGAAACGGGATTGAACCGTTTGGAGTCTATCGTTGTGAGAGCGGGCGGCGTGCCCTAACACCTCACAAGCGTACGTCATGATGGGCCGTATTTGTAAAGTGTCACCTTATTCCTAAGGGAAATTTTACTCCGCTTGCAGATCATCGGGTAAAGACGACCGAGCACCAAGGCTGCTTAGTTACGGACTCGCTTGATGTGCGGGCCGAAAGTCATGGTATTGTTTAGGGTAACCCCTAGATATTTGACCTGTTTGACCCAGGGAATAGGTAGATCGAACATGGTCACTTGACCGAGATTACTTCCGGGGTGGCACCTCTGGAGGAGAACACCGCAGCGCTCTTGACCGGGATTACCTCAATACGCCCCTAGGGTGTTGGCGGCTGCCTGAAGGTTTCTGGTAATGAAACCCTTATTCCTATGCGAGACATAGAGAGCGGTATCATCCGCGAATAGGGCTAGGGCCTTACTCGAACGAGGAATATCGTGGGGGGGGGGGGGAGCTGAACCCTGTGGGACACCAGCTTGTATGGAGTGGGGGGTATAGAGCGCGTCATTTTGACGCGATACCGAAAGGCGCGATTTGACAGGAAGTCTCGTAAGATGAGCACGAGTCTGTCCGCTACAGCCATTTGGTAAAGCTTGTAGATGAAGCAGTTTTGCCAGACTTTGTCGAAAGCCTTCGCGACATCGAAGAAAAGGGCACCCGTGTAGACGGGTTTGAGTTTGTTGAGGCCAGTGAGGATGTGCTCCGTGATGCGGTGCACTTGACTTCACTTCGGTTTAACACCTTTAATAGGTCCTCGACCTCGGTCTGGGTAATCGGGCGTAAGGAATCCGGGGGGCGGAGGTACGCCCTGCGCTCGACTTGCCTGTCAATCGAATCGATATGAGCCGGGTCAACGGGAAGAGAGCTGGGAGTGCACTGGCTCTCGAAGGTGTCGGCGAGAAGCTCGGCCTTTTCGTCGTCATCGAAGGTCTTCCAGTTAGCCAGATGCGATGGCGTGAGCCCCTCTAAAAAGTCACTCCAGCGATCATCCCGGACCTCCACGACACGACGCTTTACATCACGTTGTAAGGCACACATCCGGGCCCCTGTTGGCTTCGATGGGGTAGGAGTCGTACACACGGACTAGGGATTTTTAGCCCGAATAAGTTCCCTAACATCGTCTGGCAGTCCAAAAGCGGTTGAGATCCTTCGCCTCGATTTGCTTTGACGACCGACTGACAGCTGATTGGATATGGGCGGTAAAGGCATTTACAGTCTGATCGGTGTCCTTAGGAGACGGGGTGGAGTCCGAGCTTAAGGGAAGGGGGGTGGGTCGGCATCCGCCAAGGCTGTACTCAGCGCATGCCAATCCACCACCGTCTTCTTGAGCGGATGAGGGGTGGACGGAGAACCGAGTCTCATGACTACAGGTCTGTGGTCAGAGTCCAGCTAATGGACTATCTCCAAGGAGCGCAACCGTGAGGTTACACCCTTCAGAGCTCCATGTCCAGGACATCGGGACAGTGGTCGATGTTGTCCGGATAGTGAGTGGGGTGCATAGGCGCGATGACGTTAAAGTCGAGTTGGTGGATCAGAGCGTCAAGGCTCCTACCGTTAGGGGAAGTGGTGAGACAATTTCAAGCCACGTGCTTGCAATTCCCAGATTAAAGAGTGTTTCGAAATCGCTCCAGAGGACAAGTTTAGTGGGAGAAAGATAGATGGAGGCGATCACAATGGGGTGATGCCCAGTGAGGTAAATACGACAGACCGAGGCTTCGATGTTGGTGAGCGCAGGGGGGTCGAGAGGAATACATTGCAGGGAACTTCTGTAGTAAATGAGAATACCGCCTCCACATTAGCCGATTCTGTCATTACGCACGAGGTTGTAGTTTTGAGGAAGGTTATCCGCACCAGAAGGATGTCCAGTTGATGATCCCGGAGGAAATCACCAACCTGGTCATGTTGGGAGCGGAGGCCGTCGGCGTTAAAGAACTCCAGGGATAGGCTATGGGGCTTATGGCGGAAAGGTCTTAAATCCATTATGGATTGTAGGGGCGATGGGTTTTAAGAGAGGCCACGGCGTAATGAACGTCCATGTACGGGCCAGCCCGTCCATTTTGCATCATCAGCATTTTTACGCCACATGCACATTATATTAATTACGATCATCAGTTCGCAATCGGTTAGCAAGAGAATCGCGCGTGCTCACATACATATATATATAGATCATCATATCATACATTAATTCTCATTTATCATTAACTCATAGCATAGTGATAATTCGGGCTATCAATAAAACTTTTAATCATTACTATATCAAGTGTATCATTTATCATCATCAAAAAACGCTGTACGAGTACAGTCTAACCCGTACATCTGTTTTTATGGTCCTTCGAGAACCTCGCGTCGCGTGTGCACTAGTCAAGCAAGGGTACTAGGTTTCGCGTGTGAGGGAACTAGCAGTGTCTGTGTTGTTAGCAAGGTTGCAGCGCAGTTGGATTGTCAATCATCAACACCGTTATTTGAGCCGACTCCACAAGGTCAACGCGGCTCAACTCGACATCGCCATCAGATCGACAAGTAAGATCGTTTCATTTATCAAATATTTTCTTGGCATACATTTAAATACAAAATGTCGCACATGGAAGACATTCTTGAAAATCAACAACAGCTGCTAGATGCTATCGAACAAATATTTACCAACTTCAAGAAAGATTCCTCTGACCGAAAGACGTCTGATTACATCAGGCGAAGGTTGGAGACTCTCGATAAGTACTGGCAGGAATTTCAGTCTAATCATACTAGGCTTTTAGGCATTGAGTATGCTAAATCTCATACATATTTCACTTGCAATCAATACGAAAAAGCTGAGGAAAGGTACGAAAATATTAGGGCAGTTATTATTAACCATCAGTCGAAGGATGAAAGGCCGTCGACACCCATCCTGAAGCCAGCAATTCCACTAGGAGGGCCTGGAACTTCTCAGCAACAACCATCCTGGCCAAAATCGACAGGAATAAGTAGCAAGACAGACGAAATGTTGAGAAAACAAAGCAGCAATTTAAAAGCATTCGGACATACGGTGTCTAACCTGCATTTGGAGCTGAAGTCCGAAAAATGGGAACTTGAGCATATATTACGTTTAGTCCAGTCTCGTTGGTCCGCCATAGATAGTCTTCATTGGGATTTGGACTGCGAGCTTGGGGATAGGAATCAAGAATATCAGCAAGCCTACTATAATTATGAAAAAACATACAACGATATTATCACCTCTATCAACAAGAAATTATGGTCCGTCTCGCATAAAGAGCAATCTACACCGCAGATGGACATACCAGTATTTAGTGGAAGCTACTATCAGTGGTCCTCTTTTAAAGATCTCTTTACAGAAACGATTCACAGTAACCCTGCACTGTCCGGAGCGCAGAAGATGTAGTTTTTAAAATCTAAAGTAAAAGGAGAAGCAGAAAGGTTGATTCAACATTTAGCAATTACGTCGGACAACTACACAATTTCTTGGGACATTTTGAATCACCGTTATAATAATATAAAGCTTATTTTTAGCTCACACATCGACTTGTTGCCTAACATTCCAGCTATTCAGTACTCCTCTCTAAACCATATTAAAGGACTTCATGATACTACTATAGAGAGCTTAAATGCCATCAAGAATCTGGGCGTCGACGTAGCATCTTGGGATCCATTACTTGTTCATCTTTTGCAGCAAAAGTTAGACGCAGATACTTTCAATGACTACGTCGCATCTATCAAGAACCCAAGAGCCTTACCGAAGCTACAAGATTTTCTTTCGTTTTTAGAAAGCAAATTTACATCAATGGAATCGGCACGTAGGAAGTATGAAAATCATTCATACAAATCGTCATCTAACATCAAGCAGTCGCAATATGTGTCTAAGCAGACAAACAAACATTGCAACAATATGAAGCAATCATTTAGTGCGCATGGACAAATGGTTTCGCAAGCATCAAACAATAACAATTCCATGAAATATAAGTGCCCGATATGCAAAAACAACGAGCATGGAATTTATTATTGCCAACAATTTTTAGGTATGGCGCCTCAATTAAAACGTAATACTTTACACAAATTGAACATATGCCAAAATTGTCTGTATAATCATTATGGAAACGGTTGCTTTTCCAACAAACGTTGCCGTATGTGCAATGGGAAACATAACACGCTCATACACGAAGCGTTTGCGCAAGTCAATAACACACCCGGTGCCGACTCAACAAAACAATCGAACACAAATGAGCCGGCAAAACGACACCAGAAACAGGACCCACCACAGCTGGCGCGGGGCAACTCGCACGTGTCACTGCAGGGTAACATGCCTGAAGTACTTTTGCCCACTGCTATAATCAAGGTACAAGGAGCAGATGGGTCAGCACATATCATGCGAGCCCTCTTAGACCAAGGGTCACAAACATCGCTTATTAGCGAAAGCGCGGCTCAACTTTTAGGTTTACCGCGTAAACGCTGCCCAGGCATTATATGGGGCATAGGAGAAAAGGACAGCAGTTGTAAGGGTGTTATGAATATCAATTGCAAAGCAATCAATAGTAATTTTGAATTTGATGCGGATGTTTTTATAATGAATAAATTTATTCTCTCCAAGGTCTGTCCAAGAGCGTGCTCGTCGCGACCCCTGCCAGTCATTATGGCTGCAATCTTGGACCGAAGACGTACCGCAGTGCGGGCTAGGGCGTCCCCCCGAGGCGACGCGTACCGGCCCGCCCCCGTCGGTACGAATATAGGTGGAAGCGGCGATGGGGGCCGCCACCCATCACGCCGGGCCCGAACTGGCTAGTCGTGGGGTGCAGAGTGCCGAAAGAACCTGTTGAAACTCTGTACTCTCTGCCTACCCCGCAAGGGATCTGGCGTGAGGTTATAGATAGATAGAATAAATTTATCAAGAATTTACCGAATCACACTTTTACAAAACCTAGTTGGCCTTATTTAGAAAACATTACATTGGCAGATCCTGACTTTAATGTCAGCAAGCCGGTCGATTTATTATTTGGAGGAAGCATTTTTTCTAAACTCTTGCTGGAAGGACTCTGTAGGGTCGAGGAAGACTCTGTCTCAGGTTCAGCGGCATCAGCGCAAAATACAAGATTAGGATGGATACTAAGCGGTGACGTCACACGTACTTATCAATGCAACGTAATTTTACACAACTTAGATGAGATACACAAGTATTGGGAAATAGAGGACATTGTGAAGGAATCTTCACTAACTTTAGGAGATCAGGAGTGTATTGATTATTACAAATCTACTACGCTTCGATTGGAGGATGGGCGTTTTCAAGTGAGGCTACTACTGCTGGGCTCTTCGAAGCCCAAAGCTGTCGCTCAGTTCAAGTCGTTAGAACGAAAATTTCAGCAGCATCCTAATATTGAAGATCAATACAAGAAATTTATGACTGACTACCAAGAGTTAAGTCATATGAAACCCGTTAGTGACAATTTGAAGCCAGATTGTTATTTGGGACATCACTGTATACAAAATCCCATGAGTCCTAAATTCCGAGTCGTCTTTAATGCAGCAGCAAAGACATCAACAGGAAACAGCTTGAATGACGTCATGGAATCCGGACCTAACTTGCAGCCGGATTTGCAGTCTCTAATTATCAAGTGGAGGTAGTACCAATTCGCATTTACTGCTGACATAGAAAAAATGTTTAGGCAGATATGGTTACACAAAAACGACCAGCAGTTACAGAAGATTATATGGCGAAATTCACCCTCAGAAGCTCTTCAAGAATACCAACTTTGTACAGTTACCTACGGCACCAAGGCCGCTCCGTTTCTCGCCATGATAACTTTGAAGCAATTAGCAGAAGATGAACGGCGAAATTACACAAATAAAGCAATAGAAGCCCTAGAGCAGTCTATGTATATGGATGACTTGCTTCATGGCTGCCATACGCCGGAGTCTGCAAGATCATTAGCAACAGATATTATTAAACTTTTGAAGACAGGTGGCTTTAATCTTAGAAAGTGGCGGTCAAACGTCCCCGATCTGCTGGACTCTAATCTACTACAGTCCTCGGAAAATAGTCAAAACAATTTTGATTTTAAACAGACCGAACACACTAAAACGCTAGGACTTATCTGGAATCCCGAGCAAGATTATTTTACGTTCCAGCTAAAAATTGATACATTAAACAAGCATATTACGAAAAGATCAGTATTATCCGACATATCCAAGATTTTTGATCCCTTAGGATGGTTATCGCCTCTCTCGACAAAACTTAAATTAATTTTCCAAAGTGTGTGGTCGTCAAATATCAATTGGGACGAACCATTACCCGAAGATATTTATGCCGAATGGATCAAAATCAGGGAAGATTTAGGTAACATCGAGAAAATACATATACCGCGGTGGTTGAAAACAATGGAAGGCGACAGTATCGAATTACATGGGTTTTGTGATGCGTCAACAAGGGCGTATGCTTGCGTAATATACTGTCGAATCAAGAGAGGTGAGCAGGCTACCGTTGTATTACTAGCGGGAAAATCAAGATTGGTTCCTACTAGTAAATCAGTATCCTTGCCCGGGCTTGAATTATTAGGGGCAGTCCTATTGGTAAAATTGATGACCAAGATCAAACAATGTCTAAAGAATTATGATTTAAAACATTACGGTTAGACAGATTCCATGATAGTATTAGGATGGCTTAATGGTGATCCAGGCAAATGGAAAACCTTCGTCGCAAATCGAGTAAGAGCTATCATATCGATCATGCCCGCTAATTGCTGGCGTTATGTAAATACAAATCAAAATCCATCGGACTGCAGCAGCAGAGGATTGACGCCGTCGCAACTCAGAGGACATTGTTTGTGGTGGCAGGGTCCAGATTGGCTTCAATCGTTTAAGGATATCCCGGAAGAGCAAGCTATATACACTACGCATCAAGAAATTAAAAAACCACAGCTTGTTAACGTTATCACGCGTTACGAGAATAGCATTGTCAGCAGTCTATTATCAAAACACAGTTCTTTCAATAAGGCAGTTAGAGTGTTGGCATGGATTTTAAGATTTAAGAAACGGGAACAAAGACAGGTTTTTCTAACATTAGAAGAATTGAAAGCAGCAAGAATCATTATCATACGGCATATTCAGCAACTTGAGTTTTATCAAGAAATTCAATGTTTACGCACAGGAGCTAATGTTCACACTAAAAGCAAGTTGTGTCAATTAAATCCGTTTATAGATCAAGATGGGTTGATTCGAGTCGGTGGTAGATTGAGAAACGCCAACATCGACCCAGATATGAGACACCCTATTATTATTCCAAAGGCGCGCTTAGCAGAACTTATCATTGATCAGTCCCATGAGCTTAGCTATCATGGTGGAGCGCGTTTAACATCAGCTATCATGAGACAAAAATATTGGGTCATTGGAGGCAACCGAGCAACCAAGGCCAGATTACGTCTATGCGTCAAGTGCAGGAGACATAATCCTAGCAAACATCATCAGATTATGGGCGATCTACCATCAGCAAGGTGCAACCCTTCCCGACCCTTTGAAACAATTACTGTAGATTTCACGGGTCACGTCTTTATAAAAACTAACAAGGGTCGCGGAGTCCGTACAACCAAGGGTTATATAGCGGTATTCGTTTGTATGGCAACAAAGGCCGTGCACCTCGAAGTTGTATCGGATCTCACAACGTCATCATTTTTAGCAGCACTGAAGAGAATGTCGGCTCGACGAGGTACTCCGCGTCACTATATATAGTGACAACAGTACAAATTTCGTTGGAGCCAGTCGAGTTTTACAGCAGGAGTACGAACAATTGCAACAGATATTTAATCAAGAGTTTTATCAAGAACTTATTGAAATGGAAATAACCTGGCATTTTAATGCACCGTCATGGCCTTCTGCTAATGGGCTGTGCGAAGCCGCCGTCAAAAGCTTTAAATACCACCTTAAAAGGGTTGTTGGCGAGCAAAAGCTCACATACGAAGAGTACAGCACAGTGTGTGCTCAGCTTGAAGCGTGCCTCAACTCTAGGCCGCTGTATCCACTTACAGAAGATCCACAAGATTTAAATTATTTGACCCCTTCACATTTTTTGGCAAGTGGTCCTACGTTAACTATCTATGAAACCGAAAGAGACCTCAGAACAAGGTGGATGTTACCCCAAAAGATCTTTCAAGATATTTGGAAACGTTGGCGTCACGAATATCTTATCAGTTTATCATCAAGATGTAAGTGGAGACGACCACAGAATAATATAAAAGTTAATGACATAGTAACCATACATGACGCACATCTCCCTGCCGGAAAATGGATGCTTGGACGAGTAGTACAATTACACCCCGGCAGCGACGGTTATGTTCGAGTGGTAACACTTCAGACAAAGAATGGTTTGATCAAGAGACCTATAGTTAAATTATTAATTTTGCCCGCTAATCAAGATGAAGATCGAGAACTTTCACAAGCCGAGCCAGAAGTTTCCGAAAACGACTCTGATAAGAAATCCGATAGGAAAACTAAAAGATATTTGAGTCGTTATAACGTCGCACATGTAGTTACATCTATTGTATTATTTTTTATGACAATTATATCGTCATCCCAGGCTGCATATAACATAACTTCGCTGCAAAATAATAGGTCCCTTTACTTTGACAAGGTGGTAAATATGAAAATTATACGGGATGAATGGCGACTGATAGTCAACTATGACTTAAATCCCTTCTGGGAAGGTACTGCAGCCTGTTCGAAGTATATACAATACCTTGATAAAGTGTGTGATAAAATGGAAGTTCATTCACCGTGTCACAGCATCATGTTACAAATAAAACACGGTTACTCAGAACTTAAGTATTATAATGGATTGTTATTAGATCAGCAATTTTATACGCGCACGCGACAGCGGCGCGGTCTTATCAATGGTGTAGGCTATCTCGCTTATACTTTATTTGGAGTGTTGGACGATAGCTTTGCACAGAAGTATGAAAAAGATATCAATTTAATTAGAGAAAATGAGTAACATATAGGCAAATTACTGAAAAATCATACTACAATTGTTGAGGCTGAATTTAATGTGATCAAGAGAATAGAGGACGTCATACAAAAGCAACATAAGACTGTTAGCAAGCAATTACTAAACTTAGAGAACACAATGACAGAAGTTAAAGCAAGCATGCAAAATGTGAACGTTATGTCTGACTTTACTTTATCAGCAATGATAGCGAATAATATAATATTTCACCTCAAAACTATTCAAGACACTGTATTAGATACTATTACAAACATTTATCACGGGAAGTTTAATTTACATCTTATAACCCCCGACCAGTTGCAGGAAGAATTGAACAAAATAGCAGCAAAATTGCCGAACGACTTATCCCTACCTACAGATATTAGCGATCTATCTAATTTATATCAGTTGTTACAAGTCAAAGGTAGAATGTCGAAGCAATACTTAATTTTCGAAGTTAAGATTCCCTTGATAACTAGGGACTCTTATGAAATTTTTAAACTCATACCCATTCCTGAACAAACAGGTCTTAGTATGAGAAGCAGTGTTCCAGTTAACAACTATATCGCCGTTAATTTGAAAAAAGAAGCACTTCTTATGATCACAGAAGTCGAGTTATCAGCATGTTTACAAAATTTTGACGAAGTCTTATGTCATTTTATGAGACCCGTTTATCATATACGAGATGATGAAGTTTTATGTGAGAAGAATCATTTTAACAAAGGTTGCAAGGTAAACGTAGAACCCTGCAAGACAAAGTGGATCAAGACAAACCAATTAAACACGTATTTTTATTTTATTTGTGACGTAACTCAAGTGAAGCTACTTTGCGATGATCAGATTACCGCAATACAATTGTCTCGTGCCGGTTTAATGACACTCAGCGAAGGCTGTTTAATCAAAACAAAGGATTTTTCCATACACACTCATAAACAGTATATGAGTGAATACAACATTAGGACTGATCTGAGTACACCGGAAATTGCGCCTATCAATCATCTCATTAACATTTCCTTGCCTAAATTACCTGAGTCTGCCAGTACCGATTCTGAGAGCCCGCTCCCAGACTTAACAAGCATTCAGAAGCAAATAGACATTCTGAAGCAAAGTGCACCCCTACCAGAGAGTGTTTCCTATCATGATGCACATCATTATGCAGTAATATATATGAATCATCGGTATCCTGGTAGCAGTAGGATTGGTTTACGGTGTTCAGCGCGCGCGTCGTGCCCGCGCGTCTTCAGCGGCGAGCCAGGCGGTTGCCAACCGGCAGCCAGCCGCCCGCTGCAGCAGCAGTAATCAGTGTAGGGAAAGTGTACAGGGTGCTGAGCATGTCGCTCAAGTTTGTGAAGGTGTTATCAAAGCGTCCAACAATAGTGTGTATAGTGTACCGAGTGTTAGTGTTCGTAAGCTCAAGCGTAATGAGATTACTTCGCGAGTGCCTCTAAGAGAGAATAGGAGCACTTCTCCTATATTTCATTCTGTTTGTAATATTCAAGAAGCATGTGTTTAGTTTTAAGACTATATTGTTCATCATCTTGTAATCATTTGCATTCATTCATCCAACATCAATCTCTCTCATCTCTCGCCCGGGAGCATGTACGGGCCAGCCCGTCCATTTTGCATCATCAGCATTTTTACGCCACATGCACATTATATTAATTACGATCATCAGTTCGCAATCGGTTAGCAAGAGAATCGCGCGTGCTCACATACATATATATATAGATCATCATATCATACATTAATTCTCATTTATCATTAACTCATAGCATAGTGATAATTCGGGCTATCAATAAACCTTTTAATCATTACAATATCAAGTGTATCATTTATCATCATCAAAAAACGCTGTACGAGTACAGTCTAACCCGTACATCCGTAAACAGAATGAATTGCTCCTCCAAGCTAGTAGCGGCGCGGAGCCTTTGGACCCGCTCGCGAATCCTGTTGACGCATACCGCGCCATACATCTTGTCCAGCATAATAAGGTCCGCGACGGCGTCGGCTGGCGGAGGAGGCGCAACCAACGGCGTGGGTTTGGCGAGATGTGCGGGGCCCACGAGGTGGGCGAGGGGCCGCGGTGTAAGGGAGCGGCTTCCCCCACGCGTTGGCGCCGAGTACCGGCCGAAGCGGAGGCGAAGACGTCAGCGCCCAGGGTGCGGGAGCGAGGGGGTCTGAAGTCGCTGGGGGGGAGGGGCGCTGAGGGCGCCGGGTGAGGGTGCGCTGAGGGCGCGGGAGGGTGTTGTACGGAAGGCGCTGGGGGGCGAGAAGTCGCGCGAGGGCGGCGTTGACCACGCCTTGTCCGGCGCTTCCGCTTTGGGGCTTTGGGCCAACCGCGAGAGTTCGCGGTGTGCCCCTTGGTCCCGCAGAAGACGCAGCTAGGCGGCCCTGTCGCCGTCTCCCTCGAGCGGGAACATTGCGAGGTCGCGTGGTCCCCGACACATTTGACGCATCGTGGGCGCGCGTTATAGTTACGAGCAGAGTGCCCGTACAGCTGACAGTTGTGGCACTGTCCGGGCGTGCCACGTTTGTGTGGGGCCTCCACGGAGAGACTAGAGATGTGGCATACGGTATTTATGTCAAAGACCTGTCAAAGACCGCACCGTGGCCGGTCGCAACCGGCCACGGTGCGGTCTAGAACGACCAGCACCATGTCGTATGCCTGTTTGTTGTGGCCCTTAACCATCCTGTGCACCTGGTGCACCGGAAGGTCTTGGGCTAGGAGGTCCTCCTTGATTACGGAAGTGTCCAGCTCCTTGGGGAGGCCACGAATGACCACCCTGAGCTCTCTCTCCTCCTCAAGGGCATAAATATGGCAGCCGATTTTCTCGGCGCGGAGGAAGTGGGACAGACGACGGTGGTTGTGTGCTACCTTGCGTCCTTTCGCCAAACTTATGTGCGAAAGGGTGTGTGCCTATCACTAACTGCTCCAGGGCGAAGAGAACCGCCGCACGGAGAATATGATTTTGGGAAGGGAAAAGGTAGGTCCTGGTGTAAGGATGAGCTCCGACTAGGGTAGTGCCCAAATCAATTGTTTAATCAATTGATTCTTGCCCAACCACTTGCCAGCCTACCACCGGCGAAGGTGCGCCTCGTTTAGCACTGCCCAGGGAACAAGCGTAGGGAATCGATAGTAAATTTTACGGACTCGAGCAGCTTCGGTCCTTATAAAAGGCGACTAAATTAGTTAAAGCACTTTATTTTGACCACGCCTCTTACGAAACGTTTATGAAAATAATATTTCGTGGCCCGTCACGGCATAGGACTATGGGCTATTTAATCAACGTTAAATAATTTTCGTTACCATTAGTTTCGTCGGATTATTCGCAGCTCTTCGAATAAATATCTTGTACGTTTCATTCTTCTTGCGGTGGACGGAGGGGCTTAAGCTCGTAACCAATGAAGCAAGCCGTCCGAGGAACGTCTATAAGATATTATACGTGCTTCTAAAGACAATTTACATTGTCAGTTATCGCTGTTACGTGCAGTTATACCAATCAAGTCCTTTAGTTAATTTGTCCCCTGAATAAAGGATAAATGAAACATCAAATATTTTGCATTACAATTTATTCGATCAACAACGCTATAACAACGATCTCATGACCTCCATCCAGTTAGACTAACTAGTCCAAAGATAGATCTTCACACTTCTAACGCTTTAACAAAATATAAAGACCAATATCAGGGAGTTACAATATCCATAGTATATCAATTATTATCTTCTGTTTAGGGTAATACTAGGCGCTTGTTTCAGTATGTACCTTATAAGGTACATTATAGGGTCTGGCTCAAAAAGCAAGAGAATGCTAGTGTTTTCGCTTAAAGCATGCAAACCCCATTGGCTGCTCAATCGCTAAAGAGCTCGCGAATAGAGGAGCCAGTCGGCTACTTCAGTGTTTCAGCAGAACCTTATTTCAATGTCCCAAAACTCCATTTTAAATAGGGTCAAAATGTAATTTCCTCTCTGAGCCAGTCTGCGTACGAACATTGGACACTGGAACAAGCGCATAGGATTATGGTCTCTAGAGTTATAATTTTAGAATAGTCCTCCAGAGTAGAGGTGTGATAGAACAGAGGTTTCTTTTAGGCATCTTAGGCCTGGGTCACACAACGCAAGTAGCTGTTATCAACCACGGCAGCAATAGATAAGTTGTCAAAAAGATCCGCGAGACACTCGGGCAAGTGATATATGACATCAGTTATGCCTATATTAATTATTACACTTGCCGTCAATCTATTCGTGTTTATTAAAGTGCAGATTTCTGTATGTCTCTCACGTGATTCGAGTATGCCATGTTACCCTCGCTTCGGTAATATGTGAATGATCACGTGAACCAAGTACATTTCGCTACATTTTATAGGACGCACCAAAATAATGGAGGCGCCTTATTCTAGTTATTTATTCTAGGGACTTTGCTTTAGGTGTTTATTTAATCGTACAGTAGCTCGCACTGTGTGAACCTTGCATTAAATGTTATACAGATTGATCCATCAAGAGCGGAAATATTAGAAATATTATAAACTTTTTGTATCGTACGTCATTTTTGAGTTAAGAGAAACAGACCATATTTCCGTATTCTGATAGTTTTGGACTTACCATACTGGACCCTTATCCGCTACGCTCAAACGCGGCACGTCACGATTACTTCGTGAAATATTATTAAAATGACATTATGTATGCCACTGGAGTAACGCGTCATTTCACGAAGTTTTCGTGACGCGGCGGGTAACATGTTTAATAAAATGTTCAACGTTAATAAGGGCCCTGGCCTCTCGATGGCACATTCTTTTCAAGTATAGGACAAGTGGTCTAGATCATTTTTCTGTAAATAAAGCTTGTTATACGCACCGAGTGCGGGACCTGCCTGGACTAGACTGAAAGAAGATAATAAGCATATCATACAACTATGTATATTAGTTTATTATACAAACAATCATGATACAACGCAGGATTTTATTCAATTAAATGCAATTTTATATGGTGACCAAAATCATATTAAGCGATTAGACACAACATTTTGATAAGGAGAGGGAAATGCTGCAGAAATGCCGAAGTGTCATATTTTTGTATATAATTTCTGTTTAACGTACATTAGTTAAATCATTATTTAACAGAAGCATGCTAAGATACACCGAATAATATGAGATTATTCCAATCTTATACTCTTTCGTTCATAAAACGTATAAATGTTTGTGTCGCACCATTATTTGATTCCCTGTTCAGATCATTCTGCAATGCAAGGAAAGAATGAATTGCCTTCATTCAACAACAAACATTTTAGTCGATAAAATATAAACAGTGAGCTCAAAGTTTAGCCTGCGTTGTATTAAAGAAAGAATAAATCATTAATAATAAAATTAGAATATTATACAAAACTATGCCAAATTATTATAGCTAAAGTTGAACGGGAGGTGTGAAGATATTTCATATCTTTCCCATTCAGAATTGCCGGCAGCTAGTGTGTTAATTCTTATTCATTCTTCTGCTTTACCTACGCCTTACTGCGTTAATTCACCCGTTAACTAAGATAAAACTAACCGACAACAACACGTATGTTAACTCGTACGTAGCGTAGAAGCCAAAATTTTAATGCGTTATTTAAGATGCAGCAACGTGTTATTTTTTAACGCCTTATTTAAAGGGCATTTTGGGGCAGGCGTCAACACTAGCATTAACACAGGCGGAGCAGAAGCATTACAAATAATGCACACCAGCTGCGCACCTTAAATATTATACAATGTGTAAAGGATAGATGCACAAAACTTAAAATAGTACAGTTGATCGTATTGATAGGTACCATAACTAGTTTCAGATTTATAGTTTAAGTATATCGCACGAACCTATCCTTATTTCATAAAAAAATGCACACTATTTAAGCTGCAATCGGAAAAGTTAGATGGCACGTTAATTATTATTAAGACAAAACTAATATCATCAGAATATCGCTTAATTCAAATTAAATAAAAGCACCATTTCGTTAACATAAATTTACATGAAAATCTATGGGACTAATAATTTATTACTTTTTTTGTTATTGCACGAATGTCGCGAAACTTAAGTGTTCTTATTATGCCTTGTGTTTAACCTAACAACCAATATTTTCGTTCAACATCCGTCTTTTAAAAACTGTTCCCGTACATTTTGAGACACTCAAGTGTGTTCCGTTACGAAGGTCAGTGACGAATGAAGTTCGAGCACGACGTTGCCGACGTCGGCGAGCTCCCGAGGACGCACTCTGCGCTTGTCATGCGCAGTTGTGGCGCTTGCTGCTAGTGCGGACGAGGTCGGCACGTCACGTGGCAGTCGGGTCAATAACAAGCAGGCCACTTATCTTGGCTTCCTGCAATTGTGATGTTACTGAAACTTCATCCGAATATTTTGTTTTATAGTTACGGGAATGAAACTATTATTTGGTTTTACAATATTTTTGAAAAAGATTTATGTAATAATATCCTTTTTAAAAGAGCCTAATATTATAAGTAGTATATTATTTGTTTTGAAACGATGTAATAAAAATGATTGCATCTCTTGACTTCTTCTTAAATAGGTCTCACAGTACATTTCTCATAATAATTTCCTCATCTACAATTGTTTTGTATTAGTAACACATGTATTAATGCTTGCTTGCAGAATTGTTAGTAAATTAGTCTTTTGATGCGCGTGTGGAAATCTTAAAACAATCTTAACAAATCGTCAATACATTGAAATAAGTCTAGCTCAAATTCTCTACAAGCATAGTGCTTGAATGGCACACCGGGCGTCTTGTTGCCGAATTTCGGATGTATTTTTTTATTTACAAAAATAATAGTGCGGAAATTCCGGTCAACAAATTCATAGTTGTATTAACAATTAATAAAACTATATAATTTGAAATCGCCGTGATAATAATAATATTTAACACAAATAAGGTTTGTGATTAAACTACATTAGTTACAGGAACATTACTACTGTTGTTATTCTATGAAACGAATTCTTTTACAGACTTAATGTAGTGATTATAAACAAAAAAATCTTTTATAAAAAAAGGTAAACCGACTTCAAAAAGCAAAAAAATAAATATTTGAAGTCGGTGCTGGTTGGTGCAGTCGGTTACTTGGCACCGACTTCAAATATTTATTTTTTTGCTTTTTGAAGTCGGTTTACCTTTTTTTATAAAAGATTTTTATTTTACAATTTTAAGTGACCAGTGAATTCTATAGTAGGGTACCTATAGGATTGACGTAATACCCATAATATCGCAATTTACACATGCCTATTGTTTGTCGTTAAGGAGTTCCCTGGTGTATCTTCTAAGTCCAAGGTCCAATGTCAATAAAATTAATATGGGACCACCTTGGAGATATACTGAACCCAATACAAAAAAAATATCAAAATCGGTCCACAATTGACGGAAATATCGCTGAACATACATAAAAAAAAAAAAAAAAAAAAAAAGCATACATACAACCGAACATAGAACCTCCTCCTTTTTGAAGTCGGTTAAAAACATAATAGATTTCACTCGAAAAAATTTAAAAGTTGCACAGCCTTATCGTGACAATCTGTTCGACGTCTTTTATTTTTACGGCATAGAAACAAAATTATGCCATAATGCCCTAGAATTTTTTACAATTAATTTCAATATTGATCTGTGAGAGAAGGCTTTGCCTAGCAATTATGTTCGATCTTGTGAACCAGCATTATTTAATACGTAGCAGGGCTAGCAGAGGCGGCGCGACCAAACATATGTCGCTGATTTTGTCTTCTTAGACGTGAGATAACAGTTTAGTTTAACGTGCTAACACGGCGTGGCATGACATAAGTGGACAAAAGAAAACCCCTTTCAGGAATTGTATTGACGTATAGACAAGGCGTTTTGAAATGCGTACGAGAATCGAATCACGGGCCAACAAAATATTGATTGCCGTATTATAGGCTCCCCTTCCACACAGAATAATAATTTATGTCTTTATCATTTAATATATGCCAAAATAATAATGTATGCCGATATAATTATGTATACCAAACGCTAGCCCTGCAGTTGCACAAAGGAGACAAATAATTCCAGTTTATGAACCTGTACGTTATCACCTGGGTGAACAAAGTGAAATACAACTAGAACTGGTATCTGGCGGTGGAACTGCGTGGTCTACTTGTACTCGTCGGTGAACTTGGTGTGGAACTTCTGGAAGATGTCCAGCATCTCCTGCAGCAGCTGCGGCTGCGGCAGGATAGTAGTGCGGAAGTGGTACGTGCCCGGCTTCTGCCCGAACCCGCTGCCCGGCACTATGCAGATGCCTGGAAACATGGAAAAATAAGGCAATGGAACATAGGCAGCGGTAGCTGATTTTCTTCAAAACGGAATCGACTACCACGGTTCATTTAAAATTATTAGACTGTCAAAAGCATAAGGCTCGTGATCCGCAGATCCTGTTTAATGCATAAGTGGCGCGTAGCCTTCGTAACAGCCATTGACACTAAGAAATTTAAACTACCAGTAAAAACCACTGATAATCTTATCTATTTTTTTAGAATTATCTATTATAATTTCTTAACTAACTGTCTATCTGTTTGTCTGTTACCTTTTCACACCTAAACCGCTGAACATATTTTGATCAAATTTGGCAAGGACAGATTTCATCCAAGGAAAGGACATATCCTACCATTTGTCTCAAAAAAAAAGTTAAGGTGTGAAATACACGCCTGAAAATAACGCAAACGAAATTGTGGCTACAGCTAGTCTATACTTATATTATAAAAACGAAAGCTTTGTATTTTTTGTATGTTTGTAACGAATAAATTCAAAAACTGCTGGACCGATTTCAAAAATTCTTTCACCATTAGAAAGCTACCTTATCCAGAAGTAACATAGGCTATAAAACAGACCCGGTAGGTGGCGCTGGTCGACCTGGTACGAAGTCGCGGGAAACTGCTAGTGTAATATAAAATTAGACTTCGGGATTTTATTAGCCATTGATTATTACTAACTTTATGTATTTATCAAATGATGACGTGGTGAAAACTGCTGTACTACATTCACCTATACTGGTTTCCGGCACCTGTAGTGCGACAAGCATATTTTGGACCGTGAACGACATTGACACCCCCCTGGGTGTTGATGTGAAAGCAGGGTAACCATTTAGTAAAATTTTGTTACTTCCAGGGAAGTATTTCAACAGGAGGGACCGCACGATTACTAATTAAAAAAACTTTTTTAAAAAATAAGACCGACTGTAAGTCGGTACCGGTTAGTGCAGTCGGTTACTTGGGACCGACTTCATATATTTATTTTTTGCTTTTATAGTAGGATTTTTTTAAGGAGTTTTTTTTTTCAATTTTAGATGACAAGTGAATTATTTACTAATATTTATATACCTATATTATATTACTTTGCTGAGTTGTACACCAAGGTACCTACAGGATTGATATAATAACCATATGAACGGAATCTATACAGTCGTGCTGTTCACC
Source organism: Phalera bucephala (assembly GCA_905147815.2). Classification (NCBI taxonomy): domain Eukaryota; kingdom Metazoa; phylum Arthropoda; class Insecta; order Lepidoptera; family Notodontidae; genus Phalera; species Phalera bucephala. The sequence continues at coordinate 30,499,273 of LR990623.1, read as the reverse complement.
GTTAAGGAGTCCTCTGATGTATCTTCAAAGTCCAAAGTACAATACCGATTTCATTAAAATGGGACCACCTCGAAACTATACTAAGCCCAACGCGAAAAGAATCATCAAAATCAGTTCATAAATAAATCCGTTTTAAAAACACAGACGAATTGTCGACCCCCTTCTTTTTTGAAGTCGGTTAATATTCTGATTAGTTCTATGACAGGGTATATATAAGATTGACGTAATATCTCAATCTACGCATTCGTATTGTATGTCGTTAAGGAGTTCCCTGGTGTATCTTCCAAGCCCAATACCGATGAAATTAAAATGGGACCACCTTGGAGCTATACTGAACCCAATGCAAAAAGAATCATCAAAATCGATTCATAATTGGCGGAATGATCGCGTAACATACATACAAAAAAACATTCAGTCGAATTGAGAACCTCCTCCATTTTAGAAGTCGGTTGAAAAGAACTTGGGTAAACTTCATAAAAAACGGCAACTCTGCTACTGGGTAAATAAACTAAACGCTTAAAAATAGCGTTTAGGATTACTGCGCCGTTATTTATGGTTCCCAGTCGTTTAAATCAGGTATAAATGTTTCGTTACATATAATTTTTAAAGGCGCCAAGAATTCCATTTACAAAACATGCACCTAACGTCATTTCCAACCTGACGACAAAGCATACATCGGACGACAAATATAAAAATAATACTTAAAATGATTATGATGGTGCGTTTTTGAAAATTATGTAATACATATAATATATAAATTATGTATTATGTAAGTGCAGAATCTTAATTTTGGAGCAAGTTGTAAAGAAATAAATCCTTCTATCTATCTATCTATCTATATCATCACGCCAGATCCCTTACGGGGTAGTACAGAGTTCCAACAGGTTCTTTCCTTACAAACCTCTCTGGCTTCCTCTACTCTCATAGTTTGTCTCATACACGCTCGCCGGTTACGGAGACTCCTGACTTATCCTTCAGATAAGACCCGGTCTATTTGGTCATGGTAAGATAGTCTAGGTCTTCTTCGCTACCTACATCCTTCCACTTTCGCATTGTATATCAGTTTTGTCATTCTTTCTTCGGACATCCTTTCTATATGCCCGAACCAACGGAGCATACCCTTTCTCATTTTTACACCGATCCTTTTATATATACCATCTATTTCCAATTAGATTCTCAAAATTACCAGAATCGCAATAAATATCTTTTACATAATTTCAGTTCGTTGTGAGGATTTTTTACAACTAAAGGCAAGGGAGTTCCAGATTGGATCGGAGTACTTCTGAAAATGATTCTAGGCAACCTTGTGACTTTTAGTTAAGACGTCAGCACATTTAGTCAGTTTTTAGACATAGCGAAACAGAACGTCGAAAATATTGCCATAATGACTGTTGTTAAAGATGAAGTTTTTGCCAAAGAAACGCTTTTACCAAAAAACTTGACACCATTCCAAGGCACGTTAAATCCTCATAAAGTATTGTGGAAACAAAGTGTATCGTATCTCGTGTTCAGAAAAACTGTTTTGAGTATGAATATTTATTTTATCCACGATAAACATTTACGATTTTCAAAAGTCCACAAGTATTGTCAAACTAAACAAGAAAACCCTGGACCTGGAGTTCTATTCTCCTAAATAGCCCATATGTAGCACTTCTCGCCAGGACTAACAAATCTCGCCGTATTCTTATTAATATAAGAAATGCATCCCATAACATTAATGTAAGATAACATCACAATCAAAATTGAGTGAAAGGGTACTTTATTTATAAATCCTAAGTTCAAAAGTCATTACCAGTCTTGTCATGTCATTTCTAGAAATCAGAATATCATTTCCATCCTACTGTCGTCATTTCCATCACTGCAATAAATTTTCAATTGTAAATATCTTTAAAACAGAACATCTTACAGCTATGCCTTTTACATGTGTTACCTTCTTTCAGTTCGATGAATATTTAGATCAAAACTCATTTGACAACATTTAACAAAATCACGAAATTAAATACTGTTGAATCAAATTTATTTATTTACCCTACTGTCATAAAGTGACATTTCACTTGATGACAGCGTTAGTTCCGATTTTGGCCGCGACTGTACGAGGATCTGTTGGCCTGCCTATTCCCGGTTTTGCGCAACTGTCGGTTTATTACTTCAATTCATTCGTTCAAAACTTCAGTTTTTACTCATTACTTTACTCATTACTTTACTCACTCAAAACGCTCTCACTCTACACACGGTGTCACTTAACTGACCTGTCTCCTCGAGGAGTTTAAAGGCGTAGAACACATCCGGCGCCTGGCCGGCTTTCTTGGCCGCTTCGATGGCCTTCGGCGGCATTTCTATCCGCGGGAACGCGTACATGGCACCCTGGAACATAAAATCCATAATCATTAAGTACAGATAACATTCACTACCGTCCTAATTTTCATGAAGTTCATAGTAATTCCGCCACGCAAATCAAGTTAGTATGTACATCCGAGTAAATTACACGATTAGTTTGAATAATATATGGAATTCTATGAGAACCGGCCTTTATTCAACCATCACAGATTTTTTTTCTTTACCGACTTTACGTTTACAAATTTCACACCGACATCGGCACAATTTATCTAGGTTGCGATAACGACCGGTACAAAATGTACTAAGAAGTAAGAAAGTGCTTTCGTTTCACAAAAAAAAATATTACTGACCAGCGTACCCGTAGGGGGGTTTGGGGAAACGAACACTTGTATATCTTACAGCATTACAGCACGCACCATGAGCGTTCACGCCCGTCATGCGCTAGTGGGACAAGCTCATTTGTATTTGTTAATATGCTGACTTGTCCAAAGACTATTTGTACGTAATTATTATTTTAGTCTAAGGCGAAAAGTGTGGATGATCATTTAGCTAACTGTAGCGTTCATTTTTAATTGTATTATATATAAAACGTTAAAAAATAATGTCTATTAGGTATTTATATCGTGTTTGTAAAGGGATATAGCAGGATAGCATAAGGAATTAGCAGGTTATCATAGTTATTTAGCAGGTTATTCTAGTGATTTAGCACGTATAGAGACAACTTAGCGTACCTGCACGGTGTTGCAGCGGAAGCCCGGCATGCCGTTGAACCGGTCGGCGATGAGGCGCGCGCGCTCCGCCAGCGAGCCCAGCACGGCGTCGTGCTCGCGCCGCCACAGCGCGTACGACGGCTCGCCCGGCTGCGGCGGACGCGCCTGAACACACACACGACACACGGCTTTGTAATAATACCAGCCTATACTGTCCCACTGCTGGCCAGAGGCCTCCCTCACATACTGAGGTGAGAGAGATTAGGTCATACTCCACCACGCGGACGCAGTGCGGTGCGGTGGAGGCAGGTTTGTGGCCACCTGCTGTTGGAACTTATCGAGCCAACTATAAGCCTTCCAACTTAGCTTAACGACGTGGACCAACGACTTAACGTGCCTTCCGAAGCACGGAGCACTCAAATATAAAAATGCCACAAATGGTCGGTCATCTCAGACCGACCGAGCGGAAGGCTCGTTTTAATCTTGTTGATTCATTGATATAAAAAAACCGACCAAAAAACGGTCCTTAAAAAAGAACGCACAAATTAAAATTGTGCGCTTATTTCCGATTAATGTGGTTTCGCTTGCATCGACGCGTGGTTGTCAAACATGTTCAAGTGTTAATTTAAGTGTTAATTTAAGTATTAATTTAAGTGTTAATTTTGAGTGTTAATTAAATTTTTATATTTAAGTGTTAATTTTTCAAGTGTAAATTTTGTGTAGATATGACGTCCCGTATGTTAAAAAGAAAGAGTTTTATATTTTCGGTTAATATAATTGACAGACATATTGTTTATATTGAATAAGTGTCCTAATGTAAGCGGAATAATTGATTTCTGATTTGATTATTTTTAAAATTCTTTCCACGGCAAAAGTATGATCCTGTAGATTCAATTATCGTTCATTTGATCAGTTCATAAGGTGCCCCTCTGTTCCCATTTTAGTAGAGTAGTGTACTTTTTTTTAAATATTTTTGTCCTATGTAGCTATGAAAATAATTACTATATTTCTTAGCTTCATTCTTCAGATCTGATTTAATTATCTGGTAGTCCCACTACTTGCTTGGCAACAATCACACGTTTTTAGAGATTTAAAAGTGTTTTCAATTGAATTTAACATATTTCCGGTACTCCCCGTCATTGGATCGCCATTATTAATCTTCATTCCTCTTTCGTGCGCGGCAACGGTCAGAAATAAATAGAAAAACGTCAAATAGAAAAACGTGAAAAAGGCAGGCAGGCATGTAAATAGTGACTGGACATCGAAACTGACCATACTTTCATTGTCAGTAAGATGTAGATTTTTGATCTCACTAACAAAATGGTATGAATCCTTAACATGTGCTCTTGTGTGCCTTTGAGTGGCGAGAGCACTTTCGCTACGTGCTGAGCCAATCTGTAGGTTGGTGTGTCGATTTGGCTTACGATTGGACGTAGGGGAGCATTCGGTTTATGTATTTTTGGGAGCCCATACAACTGTGGTGGTTTTGCGCACGAAGGTATTAGCGATTTGACGTCCAGATTCTTCAGACTTGGGATCCGGTAATTAATATAATCAAATCCAAAACCAAGCATAACACTGCAAGACCTCAAGACACCGTGAGCTCATTCCGCGTAGATCGGACCAACAAAAATAATTAAGAAGTTTGAGGGTACCCCGGAACAACACCTCAGTCTCTCCCGTGACCATGGGTGCTGCAAAGCACTGGAAACGTCGGGAACTAAAAATCAAAAATAAACCGCGATAAAAATCGTAAAATAGTTTTATTTCATGGACAAATAATCATTATCTACCAACTTTGCATCGGGGTTGACTGCGAGTCTTTAACGATTACAAAAAAACAGAATTATACATACAATCTTATATAGATGTATCGTTTCTCTGCAATATCAAAACCGTAGAACAAATGTTTTTTCCGTTATAATTTATAAGTAGGTAAGTAAGGAGGTCGGCTCAAAATTGAAAAAAATTAAATTCACATCCTAAATCGCTATTCATAATAAAATTCTAGAAAACGAAGAATCAAGAAACGCCACTGCCAACAGTGAACCTACAACTCCGCAGCCAATACCGGTTCTATCAGAAATCAGTCATGACATAGCGCTCGAATCTAACGACTTGATAAACCAAGCCGAAGAACAGACGGGACCAGATCTCTTAGAGGGGTACACATCTAATGTAGATCCGGAATGGATCCCAAACTTTTATCTACCCTAGAAGAATCAATATCCAACAACCCTGACTATGGAGATATGATTCATGACAATTTGTTAAAATTATGAGTTCCACTGTTAAAAAAGGGAATACCCAAAGAAAACAAGGACAAAATCTTAAAAGATTATTTTGTGCCAGACAACTGCAGAATGCTCCACGCGCCTACATTGAACGCAGAAATATCTGCAGCTGTTCCAGACATGGTGCGCAATCGCGACAAAACTCTCGCCACTTCTCAACAGCAGCTCGGTTTGGGAATAACAGCCATCAATAGAGGGCTGGATATATTACTTAAGAGCGATGATAAACCCCAGGCTATGAAACATCTCAGCAATGGCTGCCGTCTACTTTGCGATTCGCATTATTTATTGACTAAAAATAGAATAAAACTCACGCCCAGTTTGGATAAAAACTTTATGCGCAGGATTAGCGTCTCGGAAAGAGATGAAACATTATTTGGATCCTCTTTATCTGAGAAAATAAAGGTCATTGAGAAGTCGGGCCTTTAAATCAGGAAGCCAGCGCCTAAGCCCCAGAGAACCGCGGCTCCTCAATCTAGCGCTCTTCCTTCGTCTTCCCAAGGAAACTGGCCAGCGCCCACAGGAGATTTTCTGAAATTTTTGGTCATAACCCGTAGATTAATTCAACAGTTTGAAAATATATAGGAATCGAAAAAACATGATTTAATTAAACTAAACCCTTACTTAACTCCAATTCACAAGTTGTTACATATGTCATAAATACTTAAGCTCACTGATGAATTTGCACTCTTCCTTATTAAATGTATTGGAACTTGGTAAGCCTTGCTTCAACAACAAGTACTAAAGCTTCGTCTAGTGTGAGGTATGTACGATTGTTCATACCTTACACACGATGTTTGATTGTGCAGAAGTGGTGTCTTTTTTGTGATTAGAAGCTTTACATTGTTTAGCAGATTTCAGATGACCATCTCTTTTAAAATTTATTTTAGCAGCAAACAATAGTTCACTACTAGATCTCTATACGTAAGCCTTTAGTTTTTCTGCGTTTTGATCGATCACTGCACTGCAAACAAAAATTTTTTTGGAGGTCTTCCACCAACTAGCTTTGGAATTTTTTTTTAAACAAGATAGAAACTATTATTAAGCCAAGAAGATACTTTTGTATTCTTCTTTTAGCAGTGGCCACTTCTGTTTATACTGGAATATAAACTTCGATAATAACTGTTTTGAACCATCAGTTAAATCGTCCTCAAAACCCAAAAAAAAATTAACTTTATACAAGGTGTAACATAATAAACGCAAGACCTGAAAGTAGTTTGTTCTAAATCGGTAACTGAATTGATTTCAACAATTTTTAATGTATCTTACATTTTTTTTAATTTGCAAAAAATGCTTTTACTCCTTCAGTGCGCTATAAAAAAATAAACTTATTCTTGATTCAGAGCAATTAGGAGATTTCAAATGCATTCCTAAAACGTATTTTTCAAACCGGACACATACACGTGTAAGTTTCATTGATAATTGGGGTATAAAAGTGCTTAAAAAAGGGGTAAAACCTTTAATTTTGGAAATATGGTGTTTTGAATTGATGAAGCAATTCTCTAATCGGGGTGTCTGAGGTCTTGCGTTTATTATGTTACAGCTTGTATATACAAGATTTTAAACTTTTTTTATATTTTATTTTAAATTACACCCTCTATAATATCCAACTAACGACATATGACGACATTCTCAGAAGATGAACTTAAAAATTAAGAAAAATAACAAATATTATATTATTCATGTTTTTTAATTGAAATTGTAAATTATCTAATAAAAAGGAGAACAACACATATTAGCAACAAAAGTTTACACAGATATGAAGCTAAGATGTATAACTTAATTATTATCTTTGCCGAGTAGCCTGATTTTAATAAATTTATAACTTTATAGCTTGATAAATGCAATAATTACGAAAAAAAAATATTATAAGATAGTTTTGTTCTGTTTTTACAAACAAACTCAAAAAAAAACCATTTTAAATACACAGGTACATACCCACAGGTTCACAATCCATTATAAAAGTGACACCAAATACTTTTAAAACACGAAAATATATATTTTTTTAATAACCTTAATTTTCAACAATAATTGATTGTGGTTCAGCCGTCGATACTTCCTAACGTTAAATAGCAAAAAAAAACGTTCATTTATAAAATTCTGCGGTGCGATGAGCAACGAATCAAGACAAACCACGTGCCTCAGCTCACAGGTAGCATTAGCACAGGTACACGCCGGTAGAACAAAATTACGAACAATAGTGGTACTTGACTGGATTAAAAATGGGTATTAAAGACTAAGTAAGTCAGTCAAGTATATCCCAAAACAAGTATTCACTTACTGAAAAATTTAATATGTCAGAGGCTATCGTAAAGTTAAAGGAATTAGGTGGTATTTCCGAGTGTAAAGTCACACGATACCAATTTATATCTAACATATTCCTCACCCCGAAGCCTAATGGTGGCAAACGTGTTATATTAAATTTGAATTTTTATTATTAGGACGATAAGCATGCAAATTAATACCAAGTAATGAATACCTAGCGAGGATCGATTTAAAGGATGCGTATTTCCTTATACCTGTTAAAACTCCCGATCGAAAATACTTAATATTTCAGTTTCAACCTGTAGATTCTACCAAAACTATTACTTATCAATTTTCTACCATGCCATTCGGTTAGTCATAAGGGAAGTAACAACCCACCTTAGATGTCGCGGTTTTAACGCGTTTTATAGGCGAAACTTATGAACAGTCCGCTAATAATGTTGACGAAACGCTAAATTGCTGAACTGTTTAGGATCCATCAATAATTATAAAAAGAGTTATTTGTCTCCGAAGCAAAGTTGCATATTCCTAGGATTTCATTTTATTACAAAAGCCCTGAGTATTTCTCTCCCCTATGAAAATCAAAGGTAAATTGTTCGCAACATTCATTAAGCTATCATCATCTACTCTTCGCGAATTCGCTCTGCTCATCAATCCTAGTAGCTGTATGACCGGCAGCTAAATATGGATGGACAAATACTACAATTTTAAAAGGCAGAAGTATCTCGCCTTGCTTAATAATCATGAAAATTACGAAATTCCAATCAACTTTCCGAAAATTATTTTAAAGCATCTGTTTTGGTGGTTATCAAATATCGATACATCATTTCATTTTACAAGCAACCGAAATTTGCACTTCAAATCTATACCGACGCCTCCAAATTCGGCTGGGACGCTGTATATAATTAATAAGAAAATATATGGGCAGTGGAAAGAGATAGAAAAGGAAAACCCCATTAACTACTTGGAATTGATGGCTGCTTTTCTCGGATTCAAATATTTTGCTAGTGACAAGACCAGTTGTGCAATATTACTTCGCGTTGATAACACAACGGCGATCAGTTACATTAACCAAATGGGGGGTGTACAATACCCCCTAATGTCTTGGCTAGGTCAATCTGGATATGGTGCGAGGAGCGACGATTTTGGATCTTTGCTACTTTACGTTAATTACAAAGAAAATCGCGCAGACGCTACATCTAGAACGATCAATCCAGATACAGAATGGTCACTACCTGATAAGGCATTCATGGACGTTGTACGAAAATTCAGCTAACCAAAAGTAGATTTATTTGCATCACGAGATAATACAAAATGTACCCGTTTCGCCTCTTGGAAGCAAGATCCCCACGCAATGGCCGTAGACACATTTACTTTCAACTGGCGAGATGATTATTTTTACGCCTTTTCACAATTTATCCTTATATTAAAATGCTCACAGAAAATAATCGACAATAACGCGAACGGTATATTAGTCTATCCCTATTGGCCGTCACAGCCCTGGTTCCCGCTCCTACAGAACCTCATAGTATCGGACGTACTTCATTTAAATCCTGAGAAATACTTGTTGCAATCACATTTCAGGGATCATCATCCCTTACACAAGAAGCTTACCCTGGGTGTCGCGTGGCTCTGCGGCAGTCCTTCATACGACGTGGCAGGTGCGCGGAATCGACAGTACTAATGTTAGCATCATTCTCCGACAGATTGTAAGACAATACAATACTTCCCTTAAGCTCTGGTGGAACTTCTGTAATGTTTACAATATCAACGTGTTTGAACCTACGAATATGTGCGTACTTATCTTCTTTACCTACACAATTTAATAATAGGTGTGCTTACGGGAGCTTAAACTCCCACCGTTCTGCTCTGTCAGCTATGATCGGAAACAATATCGGTTCAGATGAGTATGTAAAACGTTTGCTGAGGGGTGCGCATAGATCAAGACCTTCTTCAATCGCTTTTATAATAAACTTGGCTTATTTCAGACAAAATATCAGCATTTGCCCAGTCACGGTGCTCTCAGACTATATTTGTATCACTAAAAATATAAGATCTGAGAAGTCAGGTAACACAGGGCCGCCACTAATCAGTGTATCAGTAGACTGTTAAAGCAAGTTTTGTCGGAGAGCGGTGTCGCCATGAGCGCGTTCAGTGCGCACCGCGAGCGCCGGCGCCAACGTCGGCCCGACACGCAAGGGGCCGGCGGCTGCGCTAGCTCATCAAATACATTCGCCGCTTCTACATCATAACTGTGGTAGCCGGAGGCGAATATTTCCGGTCCGCATAGATTCACCGCTTATGAATAAAGGTTTAAACTAGAACACATTCTTCCCACTTTTAACATCTACCTGCTAATTAAATCATTTCTGAAGAAGGAAGCGAAGAAATATATGATCAAATGAATTTTGATCTATCTATCTATCTATCTATATCATCACGCCAGCTCCCTCGCGGGGTAGGCAGAGAGTACAGAGTTCCAACAGGTTCTTTCCTTACATACCTCTCATACGAATTTTGATCATTATTTAATGAATCGATTCTTTCGAAGATATGATCACTCTCCCTCCCGGACATCCCCTAATTGTAAGGAAAGTTTTGTAAGCTGCTGGTGCGTCTCCAAAAAAAAATTAAGGTAATACTACCCAATAACGGGGAGTACAGGAAACAAGTTAAATTCAATAAAAAAAAAATTTAATCTAAAAAATGTGCGGTTGTTGCCAAGCAAGTAGGGGGACTACCTGCTAATTAAATCATATCTGAAGAATGAAGCTAAGAAATATAATAATGATTGAACTTCACAGCGTGGTAGTTCGTTTGAACATATAGTAGTAATATATTCAATATACACTTCTCATAACATAAAATAATATTTTCCACATTTCCTCGCGCCCCGGTCCGATCTCAGAAATGGATTTCCATAGTCATCAACAACGATAAGAAGATTTATTCAAACCTACAAATTCAAGCCCGTTTGTTCGAAGTTTGTTTTTAAGTTAAAATTTTAGTCATCTAGTTTTTTGTTTTGTTTTGTTTTTATTGAACAAGTTAAAGAACTTGTTGTTGAAAAGTATTATACCAGTATGCTTATTTCTTTGACAAAAAAAAATATATTTAAATTCATATACACTTTTTTATTTAAAGTGTCCTTCAATTTATTTCTTCTTTAAAAACGTAGACCTACAGCAGGTATTATTCCCGTATCTAGGATGCATGAACAAACAGAAAATTCACATACACAAACACCCAGACCGAAACAAACGTGTGAGTCACACACATTTTTCCCGTGCAGAGATCGAACCCGCGGCAGCTCGGTCCAGAGAGTGAAGTGGCTTACACTCTAAGCCACTGCACCAAGTAGTTGTCGTCAAAAAGTCAAGCGTTTAAAACCATTTCACTAACTGTTGAAAAAAAGTATAAATAAAATATATTCGCCTCGCTCACTCTTATGTCCTACCGGCAAGCTTCAGTCGTAAAATTTAATTGCCTTTTGGACGTTGCTTTGCAAAGACAACTTCAGTGACGCAAATACGATAATTTTCGCGTAATTTATCATACCTATAACTACACGAGTGTATTTGGAGACGGTTACTGCGTAATGTTTATATAGAACCGTGAATCTTGTTTTGTTTTTAAGTGTGAAATGTGGTGATTCATGGGCTAAGCTGCTTCACGCAGCAGGTAAAAAAACTTCTTGCGGTTAGTCGCTCTGTAGGGACATGTCATCAGTCCTTTCCAAAAATACAAGAGCTCGCAAAATGCTTATTGCACAGTGGAAACTAAAATAAATAGACCCACCATGAGATCCCTGCTGAGCTCATGAGTGACTCATTTCATTGAAGGCGTCGAAGGAAGGTCTTTCTTTTTGGGACTTAGCCCGGGCACTCATTCTACCAAAACCATAGCTCCTGTTAACCAGGATGCACAATGGCCTTAACAAATTATACCAAAGTATGAACTTCAGGGAGCCTGGAAGCGCTTTCATTATGTTGAATCAAATTTAATTAGGAAGAACAGAATACAGAGGGAATAAGAATAATTAATTCCCAGCTTAGGCTAAATCTGTATAAACAACCACAAATTAGCATGATGCAGAAGGGCAAAATGACAGAAGTATTAACTCACCAAACAGTCGACGGCGGCCTGGCCCAGGCTGGTGGGGCAGAGCATGGCGCTGATGCACTTGTAGAGGTTGGCCTGCACGTCCTTGTCCACGTTGACGAGCTCCACCCAGCCGCCGCGCAGCCCGCACTCGCCCGTGTAGCCCTTGCTCACGCTCATGAACGACGCCAGCTCCGTCCCGCTGTACGGCGAGCCCAGCTCCACCAACACCTATAACAGTACCAATACTAGCTATAGCGTCTCATTTTCGAGGCATAGGCAACTCAGCAGTCGCAGGTTTGCGGGTATGCTCCAAAATTTTTGTATTATACCTAAAAAAGAAAATATATTGCTGATCCCGAAATTTACGGTGTTCTTTTGTAGGTATTCACTTTGTAGTTTTTTCCGTATCAAAAATTTACACTGAAACTGATGGTATGCCTACTTTTTAGCGTGTTCCCATGTTTTCCTAACGCCTCTGACTAACCACGTTAGAAATGTAAGTACTGCATTCACATGTCGATTCGCGACTTACCTTTTTAAAGGAATAGAACTTGCTGCCCTCGGCGTACACGTTGGCCTGGTACACCTCATCGGCGAAGATGAACAGGGAGTGTTTGTGCGCAAACTTGATGATCGCCTCGATGTTCTCGCGCGTCAGCACCTGCGGACACCGAATTCGCAGATATGAAGAAATCTGTGGGGTGCCGGGCATTCGTTGGTATGGGATAAAACTATATGCCACTCCTACGTCCTATTAATCTCGTAAAAGGTCACTAAAGCAGTTTTAATGATCTGACATTAGCCATGTCAAAAATACAACACTCTTAGAATTGCAACATTTGCGTGTGAGTCTATGCAAAGATTCGATACACTGATCTGATATGCTTTATTTGGAACTTTTGATAATTTGCGAGAATTTAGCATTACTTATTACGTTTATTGATTGACAATGTTGTTATAGCGATCTCTTGGAAGGCTGCTGGCTGAGTCCTGCAGTAGATACGTCTTACGGCAGATGATGATGATTATGAAGTACGGGCAATGATCAAAACGTCACTGATAAAAAAAAAATTCAGAGTAACGGTTATGATTATAAATGATGGAACTACTATGTAGTCCAAGTTAGGGGACAAGATCTTAATATTTAAAAACAACCAGCAACACACTAGGAGTTATTCCTGTGCCGTGGGCGCGTTTACAAACATGAAATTCACACGCACAAACACACAGACCGCAACAAATATTGGTGTCACTTTGACAGTACACTACACCAATAGCCAAAACGGACATCAGCTATAGTAATCATACTTAAGAGGATAATAATGACCATGCCAGTAATGATGATTATACTGATCAACATGGTGAAGATGTACGATGACGCACCGACCTGTCCGGTGGGGTTCCCGGGGTTGATGACGACGAGCGCGCGCACGTTGCAGTTCTTGCTGGCCTCGGTGAAGGCGCGTTCCAGCTCTTCGAGGTCCAGCCCCCAGTTCTTGTCCTCGTCCAGGTAGTAACCCACCTGCTGCAGCCCGTACTCCGCGAGCGAGGCTGAGTACAGCGGGTACTGGGGGATGGGGGTCATCACACCTGCGATGTAAGATTATTAAATCTACTACAGTTCTCGACTGCCTTGTTGGTGTAGCGGCGAAAAATGTGCGTAACGATCACGAGATCTTAGGTTCAAATCCTAGGTCGGGCAAGGTGTAATAATTCTATAGAAAAAAATCCAAATTTTAGTCTGGGGTCTGGCATTGTATCCCGCCCCATTTAACATTGGGAACTAATATCGTCGGCGAAAAGTGGGTGTACACAGTACACCTTCCAGCTCCGCTTTATTTTCACTATTTTCTAGTTCCAGATATCCTGGATTACTCTTTGAATATATGGTATTAATGACATACCACAGTTTAATTAGCCTGCCACGCAGCACGCTTTCTAAACCGTCTGATACGATCCTATAGTTTCATCAACGAAAGGGAGATAAAATTACATGTTTATAAATATTGTGCCTTTATAAAATACTGTCACGGTTTAGTTTTGAGAACATTATTATTTAAAAAAAAGAACCTTACAGTTCACTTAAAATATGAGCAACTAGTTTCTGCCCGCGACTTCGTCCGCGTGCACTTTAGACAGGAACCGTACATTTTCCGGGATAAAAGTATCCTATGTTTTTGCGTGAAAATCCAAACATGTAGACATACAAACTTTCACATTTATACTATTATTAGAAGGATGAACATTACAAATAAGTTAAGAACAGGTCAACAGCTGATCTTGCAATTGTTAAAAAAATAAATATTTAAATAATCAATGACCCTAATAAGAAATGTACGACTGCTTGTATAATTATATCAGGTAAAAGACTGATGCCAGCTACTTCACGGAATTATTATTATGTTACGATTTATATTTTTAAGGTTTGTAGGTTCTTTGCACTTTTTAAGTTATTCTTAAATAGATAGGTAATGATTAATTAAAAAGTATTTTTATATTATATTAGATATTTATTCGTTAATATTTTTACTAATAAATGGTTCAAGTTTAGATTTAAAGAGAGATATAAGAGTACTTCTTTTGGTAAATTATTAAACAATATTGTCCCGTCGTGTAAAATGTTCTTTTTTTCTATATTCAGTTCTAGGAAAAAATTGTTTGGTTTTATTGGTGTCTCGTAAGTTGTGAGTGTATGTTAGGGTATGTTTATATTCCCCAAACCGGACTGGCAGGTGCACCCCCACTGTGTAAGACCCAATGTAACAGGGGGCGAGCATGTTGCTATAAAAGACTCACTCTTCTATGTATACAGTATTACATAGTTTAAAGGTCATAAGAATCTTATTGAAAAGACCTTGAATGTAGTTCACAGCTCGCAACCAAATCAATTTTATCAACGCGTCAGATTGTGTCGTGCTCTCGAGATAAGCATTGTACACTCAGGTTTACATCACAAATCTATATTTGGTCCAGATAGTCAACTTTCCCTAATCACTCAATCACGTCAACGTTATCTAAACGTATCCGAGTTATTATTGATAATGTGAGATCATGCCACTTGAATTTTAGGATATACATATTAGCTGATAACATTGACGATTCTGCAACGATTTTATGGGTCCATAGCGCTTGGCATAATATTTTTTTAGTTTTTTCATACATGCCATCACAGCCGTATTCACAAATATAATATTTTCGTGCAGTTTGTTACTTTTTATTCGCATTTTTCGCCAATTCTTATCTAACTCACTCACTCGCATGTAAAGTTGAGAAGTGGTCATTTCGAGAAGTAGTCACTTCAAAAAGCGGTCATTTATAAATTTAGTCTTTTAAAAGTGGTTATTTAAAAAAGTGATTTGTAGCTCTACCCAATTTTAATATCCACTGCCCTATGCCGGGTTACGACATTCACAGGACAGCAGTAGAGCTGTTTAACTACCTACATCCCATAGGATCCTAGTAACATGATGTGATATGTCAGTGAAATCTATTCCTACAAATCTAATTTAATACTTCCTTGACATTGAATAAGACATACATTATCAGATATCTTCTATAAGTAAAAGGTATTTGTGTTAACACATCTTAACCAATGCCAACATGACAACCGCGTATACTAAAAATAAATTCATTGTAAGTACCCACTACCTCATTTAGATTATCACCAGCATTGTCCTAGACTACACCTCTTACCCCTCAATCTTCGTAGACATATTGCCGATATCTGTTTACTCTTAAACATTGCACAACATAGGGTCGATAGTCCGGATCTCCTCTGCAAAATCAAGCTCAATATACCAACCAGATTTTTTCGTAAGAATGATCTTCTTTTTGTACCATCCTGCCGCAGTAATTATAGACGTAATAGTTATTTACCGCGGGTTTTTCGTTCATTTAACAAACTAAACTATGACGCACGGTTTGATCTATTTTGTAGTGATACTCAGTTTTAAAAATATTTTGAAAAAAGCAGTGATAGTCTAGTGGTTAGACCGTTGGACTGCAAAGTCAAAGGTCTCGGGTTCAAACCCAGGCACGCACCTCTGTCTTTTCGAAAGCATGTGCGTATTAAAAATTAATTATCACTTGCTTTAACGGTGAAGGAAAACATCGTGAGGAAACCTGCATGCCTTAGAGTTTCTAGATGGTGTGTGAAGTTCGCCAACCCGCACTAGGCCAGCGTGGTGGACTATGGCCTAAACCCTCTCAGTTTGAGTGGAGGCCCGTGCCCAACAGTGGGACAGTTTCTTAACAGGGTCAATAATTATTATTTTATGAAAAAATATTTTAACTAAGGAACCCTCAGTGCTTCTGTAATTTTTTACTTCTTAATAATTGGTTCATCAAGTATATTTACATTTAGTTAAGTTTTCCATATAATTAGAATATTGTATTTTTAGCATTAGGTACTACTTTTTAATAATACTGTATAGGTTATTTAGTCCTAAGTCTACCAAGTTTATCTTCCATATGTGGAAGCTTGTAAATGGCACCTAGCTAACTAAGTAGCGAGATTTTCTTGTAAAAATAGCCGTAAGCTCCCCTAATATAATAAAATAAAATAAGTTACAGCTGTTACAACAGAACCTTTTATGACTATTTCAATTTGTGTCTTCCCATCCCATACCCATTCCCGCCATTAGACAGATCAGACAGATACGGATATCGAAAAGGAAGGCTGGAATATTATGTTGAATTAGGCAAATACACAGTGATGCCCCTTAGACATGACCCCGATTGGAGGATAGTAAGATTTATAAACGAAACGTAATGATCTGGTTAACGCTCGTGATACTACGCCAGCAGTATCACACTAACTCGGTGTAGATTATCGGATGTAAAGTTCAACGATCGCTGAAGGTCACATGTGAATGGCAAACACACGGGACAGCACAGCGTATCAAACAGCCGGCGAATTGTTCGACAGAAAAATGTCGGTTCCTTGCCAAAAAAAAATGCTTTGCCGCTTTTTCACGGAGACCAGACTACGGGTTAAATCTACGTTTTCAATAGAATCACTTACATACACTCGTCTGTTCGACCACATATATAAGGATTACCTACAGCTGACAAAAGGCTAAGATCGTCAGGATCTCTTTCTTCATCAAAATTCATGCATTTCTAAAAATTTAGAGTGCGAAGCACTTGAAGCCTCATCAAAGAGACTTAACTTCTACTAGATCAGTAATTCAATGTAATATCTGCCTTGTGTAGTTCTATCTATATCATCACGCCAGATCACTTGCGGGGTAGGCAGAAAGTACAGAATTTAAACAGGTCCTTTCCTTACAGATCTCTCTGTCTTGGGTAATTTACCCGGTAATAAAATAGTTCGGGAGTTAAATACGGCCCCTAGTCTTTAGAGAAATTAAACAAACTGAAGTTAAAAACGACCTCTAGGAAATAAATTATTAAAAGCATGATGTGCATGTCAAAAAATCTTTACCTAAGAGTTTTTGTGATGCAAATGAAAGAGAAAACAATAGCCATTTGCGGATTCGTAAAACTCGTTTCGTACGTTTTTACAACGCTCATTACGCAAGCTACGTTGGTTCGAACTCAGAATATTATTTATTTTGTATAGACCCTGCAGGGGTGTTTACAAATCGTAATTTTTACTTTTTTCCTTACTAATTTACCAGCGGATCGGATTGCGGCCTTCACTGAGAAGATCCGGAGAGAAACTAAGCAGGATGTGTCTACAAAATTTGTCTTATGTTATTATACAAAATTAAGCATGGGATTCAGCTCTCAAAACTAAACATGCGACAGAGATATAAGAATAATGCAAAATATGTTTAAAGAATGAGAATCTAAAGGATTCTGGATGGACCAGTTCACAAGCAGCACCCGTTCTCGAATATGACTATTTAAACTGCCATCGCCTCCCTTGACCATATTAGAGGGAAAGAAGTGACCCACACCAAATAGACACCGGTTATGAACAGACGTGCGTCGTATCACAGCTGTATACAGCAATCGAAAATACATTTATTGTTGGCAACAATTTGCAATTGTAACCAGCGAGAGCCGAATGATTAGAAGTAAATAAATCCAATTACAAGCAACTCTGATAATAGTAACGTTTAGTATTTCACTATACGCTAATTCCCACAGATATAGATATCTGCGCTTTTTTCCTTTGAAATATACATACAATGTAGATTCCTCATTCTTTTGACAAAGTTAAACATACTAACAAAAACAGCTGGTAAATGTGTTGTTACATTGTATATACCTCTACACTGAAATCGCAAAGAAGATTACATTATGTTTCCTTTTACTAGAAGACGAAAGTACGATTATATCAGTTTATCATAGAGCGGAGCTGTCTATTATTTATTTCGAAAATTCAAAATACTTATAGCTTGAATATTTAGTCCTGGATGCCGCTGGGCACAAGTATATAGTAGTTGCATGTGTAAGTTTTATAAAAATACAAACCTGACTTTTTACCCCCAATGTCATTGACGAACAGCTGCAGACAGTTCTTGATGGCGGTGGAGGCGCCTGAGGAGAGACAGATGTCCTGCCAGTTCGCCTTGTGGCCGTCGCGGCGCTCAATGTACTCCGCAACTCTTCGCCGGATCAGTTCGATGCCGTGGGACATCGTGTACGCACCCACCGATCGTGCACTGGAATCGTCACTTTGGTGGAGGGATTTGAAGGATTAGTGTTGTGAGATAGTGTTTGTATTGTATATCATTCTAGCCGAATGTAGCCACGACGTGCTGAAGCGAAGCAGGAGCACTGGAGAATATACCGTAACCACATGCAGCTGAAGCGAACTTAGAAAAGATAATAGAAAGTGGAGTTGAAGAAATAATAACCAACAAATATTAATTAGATACCAATACAACAGAAAAGCAAAAAATGGAGAACTGCAAATTGACATTAAGTTGTTTCTAGCTAGTCCAAAAACTTCTTGTGAAGACGTAGGTGGATCAACTAGAGGAAGGACTGAGCGTTTCCAGAAAAACGACTAAACTTTAAAGTTTAGGCAGATGAACATTTGAATACCGTAAAACGTAGCAACTGTGGTCTTGAAGTATAATATCCACACGTATTCACAGACCTGTGTTTTAACTCGTTGCTTACAAAAAATGCGTGTTACCAGCTGAGTCAATACAGGCCCAGTTCACAAAATGCCTAACTATTGGTCAAAAGACCAATTCACCAAATGCCTGTGAGCCAGACATCTTTGCTTAAAAGTATCGGATTATTTGTGCTCAAACTTTACTCAAGAAGTTAAGAAACAGACGAAAAATCACCGCGACCAGATAACTTGGTGATGTGATTTAAGTAAATAAAAAAATAAGGGACGAATCATAATACTATGTAACTAGCACAGACATCAGGGAAAGGAATCCAACACTGAATAAACACAATTTGAACCCTCAACCAACCATGTTTGAAAATGTAAAGTGAAGTATAATAAAAAAATGTATATTAGGTAAAACTTGCCATTCCAAGCTTCCCAAGTAATTAAGCTCCAGAAATAATAAAAGATGACTTACCCACAAGCTTTTAAAATTTCTTTGGCTCTGGCTTTCACGTCTTCAGGAAACTCGCTAGATTCAAGCAATTTGGGATACGTGATGCACGCCAAAACCTGAGGTAGAAGCAGAAACACAATGGTTGACGCTTTCAAATAATATTTTTTGCCATAAATATTATTAAGTAAGACATAGCACGAGGTCATATCATAAGGCTCGATCAATACAAGGAGGGAATATTTCTGGCTTAATTAGAGCTGTAGACTGACCCTCATTTACCTGAATATGATTCATAGTAAGTTTTAAAAATCATACTTTTCGCTAACGCAATGACAACATTGGATCTCGAAAAATCATCAAGAGTGGCAGTTATCAATTTGATTGTCAAAGCCTAATGCTGTCTATTCGAAGAAATATAGTAATAGTTACAATATTTATGGCACGACCCTACATGAAAAGCAACTTTTATATACCATATTCATTGTTAGGACCTACAAAGTCGTTGAAACGCTACGTATTGCCATGGGCGTTCTATTAACAACTAAAAACTATATAACAGATTGTACATAATGTAACATAACCAGATTGATTCCACAGAAAGATGTACCTGTCGTGAGATTTTTTGGGATATTATTTATGTAAATTAAGGACCTGAAGGTACTAGAATGAACTGTTCATGCCAGTACCTTCAGGTTCATGGTGAACATAATATTTTAATTGTTTGAAACAATAGAAGCTCAGCTTTTACGGCCTGACCACATAATCAAACATATCCTTCTCATCAACACTCATGAATAGTTTATGCAAAAAACTTCACCTGTCTGATGTATGTGATAGGGTGCTGCCCCATCGCGTGCGCATCTCCAATGTTGGCTTTGATCACCTTCTTGAAAGGCTTGTTTGCTCCCTGGGGACAATAAGAAAACAAATTATAAAAACAAAAGTCTTATCATGATTTGCTCGGAAACACATATTTTTCAAACTGGTACACAACCAAACAACCGAAAGAGGTCGACGATGTTAAGCAAAGTGGTCGCGGTCTTATCGTAGACGGGTCACCGTTAGGCACAGAAATCAGAAGTATTACATCTGTGGCCAGAAGTATTAAATGCAAGTCTCCGACAGTCTCCGTGACTCCTATCTATGTAATCTATTT
The DNA here is from genome assembly GCA_905147815.2 of Phalera bucephala. Lineage (NCBI taxonomy): Eukaryota > Metazoa > Arthropoda > Insecta > Lepidoptera > Notodontidae > Phalera > Phalera bucephala. The sequence goes on along the minus strand of LR990623.1, from coordinate 30,478,911 downwards.
CGTAAGGATGTTATTAAACTACAGTCATTAAAAACATATGTGGACATTAGAAATACGTAGTTTCCAATCTCTAACTTACTCTCCGTAGATATGTACTATAACGTAATACTATAACGTTTGCGTTATTTTTCAAGCAGTTGATATTATTCTTACGCAACATACTATTACGAAAGAAGTATCATAAATTTATGTTTATATTAGATATATCATTCATTTTGACGACACTTTTATCAGGATAGTAGGTATTGCACCATAAATACAAGATTTCAGCTATATTTGGTATACTTTGTAAATGTTAAACAAAACACATCATCATCATAAAGTCGTTTACTTTTTATTTCAAGTGAAAATTCGCTATAGTTATTGAATTATCATATCTTTTTTGCAAACGTTTGCTAAAAATGACCTCGCCCGCCGTGGCCGCTTCCAAGACAACTGCTCCAAACTTTGGCAATGTTTTCCGAACATAGGATAAACCATAATTTAGTTGCATTCAAGTTTTTTAAGTAACACAAACTATAAACAATGCTTTCGAAAAGACAATTACATCTATTAAGAATTATTTCGTCAATCTGTCAAGCTCAATTTCCAGACTGCTCTGACTGCTGAATCTAATATAAATTATAACTGTGACGTGCGAACGATAAAGGATAACATCGTGGATTAACTTTATATGTGAAACAGTGTCCTCAAAGTATGAAGACCAAAGTGTAAAACGTGAGATCCAAACTGATATAAGAGGATCGTATTATTACTGAGTAACTTCCCAGTACGCGTCCGGAGTCTGGAATTGTGCCCGGTATATGGCAATGGGCTCGCCCCCTTTTACATGGGACCTAACATCGTCGGCGAAACGTGGGTGTACTCAGTACACCTCTGCCACCCCCGTTTGAGGAATATAGGCGTGACGGTGTGTATTATTTCCGAAAATGTTATATAGTATACTGAGTCCTAAATCTATAACGCGAATATTAAATCAAAAATAGACCGCGATAAAATCCGAAGAAATAGTTTAATTTCATATTATATAGTATCACCAAATCAAATGGCAAAACAAGTTTGTCCTATCTTAAAACGATATATATAAGAAACATTAGTTAGATGGCGCCAGACATATCAACTTAAACTACTTGCATATCAAATAACTTGCATATAAAATACTTGCATATCAAATAAAAACAATTTTATGACAAATGGGTTTTAATAGTGACATGGTTACCCAATGTCGACAAATTGTAAACACACTGACAATTGGAACTAAGAAAGTTGATTGCTGAGTCAGGGTCAGAGCATTTGAAAGTATTTAAGAACTGGTTTGAACGTGCTTGAATTAATTTGTCGCAAATCGTGATAGTTCTAAACCTTAACTAGTTTCTCTTCACTTCACTATACGAGTCAAATTTTAAAACTATTTCAAATCAGTTTTATCGATCCGATCTTTTTTGTACATTCAAGAGTATGACGAGTGTCATAAAGCCATTTAAATGTTCATATAATACGATAGTCATATGCCTATACTTATGTAAAATACTATATCATCACGCCAGATCGCTTGCGGGGTAGGCAGAGAGTACAGAGTTCCAACGGGTCCTTTCCTTAGACATCTCTCTGGCTTCCTCCACTCTCATAGTTCGTCTCATACACGCTCGCCGGTTACGGACTCTTGACTTGTCTTTCAAATAAGACTGTCTATTTGGTCATGGTATGTCAAATAAAATATACTTAACTATAATAGGCATATGGGAAGTATGGGGTATACTAACTATATAATATGTGACCTCATCAAAACTCTAGGATCATAGATTTACTACATTGTCACCGTCGACGTCACTACATATAGTTCTCTTAAGAACATCCTATCCATCATATCATAAAAAAAATAATAACAAATTGATGGTTTCATCCATTATATACAAATCACCAAAAAAAACTTAATAACCTAAGAATTGGACGCAAGGTGAGGCTCTGTTAGTTTACTAAGGCAGGAACAAACAGACAATTGCTATTTAGTTAATTGTAACAATGGGCCTCAGGTTTCAATGGGAACGCGTGTTGACAAACATATCTGAGACTATTTGAAACTAAACAAAAGGTTATTCATGCGATAATGACTACAAATTTATGATCCGTAATCGTATATATGTAAAAGATGTATTAGTTATTTATCAACAAACACTGTTGGGCATTTTTCAATTGTAGAATCAATCAATTGAAATTTCATTTGCAATGAAATTAAGCCTTCAAAAGTTACTCCGCAATGACAACGACTTTGGAACATCAAACGCCTTAGTCCCTTCCGTGATCATGGGTGCTGTAGAGCACTCGAAACATTGGGCACTTTAAAACCACAAATAAGCCGTAACGAAATCCAAAATATGTTAATTACAACTTAATTTTTTCACAATTAATTTTTGCCCAACTCTGTCAACAAATACAGTTACCTCCACATTGACACCGACTAGATGAATCGAAGTTTAAAACACATAATATTTGCAGTGTATTGGACTAGAAGCCTGCCAGGTTCTGCGAACACATGTATTGATCGGAAGTTACTTGTGACGATCTTTAGGGCACATCGGTTCTACAATATACGTGGTCTGCATACTTGAAAATACACGAGAATCCAGTTTACTTCAAGATGCTCACTTAGAATCTGATCGTGAAAATATTGTACTAAATACAGCAACGGTTTTTAGGACAAAAATTGCCATATTCTATTTATTATTACTAACTTTGTGTCTGGGTAAGGGAATTAGTAAAACACCATAACATATAATTAATCTTTTGTCTCCATCAGTACCAGAATTCAAGCGAAAATTTCAGAGAAAACCAAGAAAGGCGTTGAAGCAGATTCTCACGTTTTCAATGTCACAATTCAGCACCTGATCCATCAATATCCTTCACAGATAACCATGACAAGCCGCGGAGTCCTCGCGGTGTAACACGACTCCAATCCGCTACCTTATCACAGCCGCAATAAACAAGCACTCGGTTATCTTAATTAATGCAGTCAGTTACATGCCATAAAACAAAAGTCGATTCGTCGTAAAGCAATCTAAATTTTTGTGTTTAACATGCCTGAACTTCGTGAATTGTTAATTGTTTTATTGTTAGTCAAGAGAAATATTGTGTATCTTCGCTAGGTTGTATATAACTTTAGGGAGTTCGACTTCGACTAGTTGAATTATCTATCCCTGAGGATACCCTAATAAAAGGAGATACATATGTCAAATTCTGGTCTTTTTGCTGCTATGATTAGCTTGGCCCTCTAACACTTCTAAAAGACAACCTCGGACCATAGATTAATTATTATTAGATCCTTTTAGCCTTCTGTTTAAGGATCGCCAAATCACCCGTATTACAGAACGCAAATCAGTCGTGAATCTAGTTTTAAAAACTGATTTTTGTATTAAAATGTTAATTTTAAAACTAGATTCACGCATGATTTTCATTATGTTATTCGGACCTAAGAGAGGGCTCGGAATATAATGATTCACATATGACTTCCCCCTTTTTTCTTTCTTTTAACTCGTCGATTCACTTCTTTCTTTCTTTTAACTGTGAATCAATTCGTGTGGTCTGATAAGTAATAATCACATCGGTTGCTACCTAGCTTACATAAGCACACTGCAAAGTTTTATCAGTCATAATTAGTCAGTTAGCTATCAGCTACAAGTCCCACGTTTAAGTATCACTATCTTTATCATCACGTCGGCTCCCTTGCTAGGTAGGCCAAGAGTACAGAGTTCTAACAGGTTACTTTTTTCCAGACCTCACACGCTTCCTCCACTCGCTTAGTCGTCCCAATCAGTTCCGAAATTATATGGTAAGATAATCTAGTATTTGTCCGGTCTACATCTGGTAACTGTTTTGTCATTATTTATTCAGTCATGACGTTTAAGATTCATTTTAACAAATCTAATCATAAGGCCAGATGAAAATAAAATCACAAGAGGTTTACTGTATTTACTTTATTTGTTGTTCTAAATCGAACTAAATACATATTACCTCACAGCTAAACAGTTAATTCTAGAACTCTAGGGAAGCAAAATGATGCCAAGTTAGTTCTCTATAGTAGCAACCCACTTCTGTAACTAGCGCAAGCATTATTACTACTAATTTGACGGACGATTTAGCGCAGTGGTTAAGAGCTTAAGCCACTCCGCCCACTGTGTCTAATAGTCGCGGGTTCGATTCCCGCACGGGACAAATCTTTGTGTGATCCACAATTATTTGTCCTGGTCTGGGTATTTGTGTATGTGAATTTTCATGTTTGTAAACGCACCCACGATACAGGAATAAATCCTAGTGTGGGGCTACGTTTAAAAAAAAAAAAAAAAAAAAAAAAAAAAAAAAAATTTTAGACTTTACAACAATGCAATAAGGTGCAGAATGGTGACACATTTCCTAGGTTAATTATACATGCAAGTTAATAGTCATATGCCTATCGTATGTCGAGCACGTTTGGAGACCTTGAAGAGAACGTTAATAAATAGTACGGTACAGTGTGGCTTCCTAGGCAATTATGGCGAGACGAACATAAATTAAATATTGATTGCAAGACACTTGAGCAAATCATGTCTAGAAAGTTGGATACATAAGTTTGATCTTCATTACGCGGCTTGTAAGATAGCTTGTTAATTGTATTATGTTCATACGTGTATTATTTCCTTAAATTCCTTTTGTTTTGTTCTTAACTCATTTATGTGTTATAGCTTGTTTACTAGTCAAGTTACGCACAATTTATACATTTCATAGTTCCAAGTTTAAATTACCTTCACGCGTAACTCTGGCTCCAACTATGTTTGTTTAATTTCCTTTGGGTTTATGTTCTAAATTCATTTATAATATGTATAAAGCTCGTTTGCTAGTCAAGTTACGCTCAATGTATAAATATAATAGATTCAAGTTTATGCATTGCTGTAATATGTTAACGCGTAATTCTGGCTTCAATTATGGTTCTTTAATTTTTTTCTTTTTCTGTCTTATTTGATTTTTAATATGTTTAAAGAATGTTAATTAGTCAAGCTACGCTATTATAGAATATTTGTTTTAAGTTTAGTGCATAGCTTTATCATACTAACGTGTAACTCTGGCTCCCGAGATACAGGCCATCGCCATTTTGGGAACCATTTATAATTTGTTACTTTTGTTTATGTACAAAGATATTTGATTTGATTTGATTATTATGCCTTATAGCTTTATCGAGAAGGAACCATCTAAAGATCTTACTCCCTATAACCATCTAGAACAATCACTATACAGCCAAACAAACACATCTATGTTAATTATTATGCTCCTAAGGCTAGAAATGCGGGGACTATTGTGCCGCCAGTAGTTAGTGTTCTAGTAACACTCACACAAATTACCTAATCATTAGATCTCATACGATCATGCTCACTTTAGTGACTGCACTAAGTGAGCTAGATCGTACAAGACGAAAGTAAGAGTGGAAAGCCATACTTAAGTTTAAAACGTCGGCAAGATAATATTCTTTGCAAATAGTAAAAAACATAATAATTGCTCTTAATAAAATACTTCTGGAAAGTGTCCAATAAGCCCATCCACTGTGGCCTTGAATAACCTCTACGGTCCACCGTGGCGATCTCTTCACGTTATCAATACATGATCGTAATGGGCAAATATTTGCCGTCGTTATGCATCGCTATAAGCGCGCTATCGCATACAAGCGACGCACATCAGTAAATATGACACATCCATTTTGGAGAGCCTTAATTTAGGTTTTAAAAATATAGTGAAGAAAATTACATGGCCATAAAAAAATTTTTTGAAGAATGGCAACATCTTTAAAACCTACATATGGATATATATGTTCAGAATGTCTCTAAGAAAACGGAAATGCAAAGCAGTACATTGTCTTTCTATATTACCAGATTACCTGTAGGGTAAGAAGGGAGTACAGAGTTACAACGGGTTCTTTCCTTACAGACCTCTCTGGCTTCCGGCTTAATTAATGTCTGTTTTGATGATAATAGGCAAAACCATAAATAAAATCATAGGCAAAAACATAAATAAAATCAGACACATTTCCTTACATACTAATCTTTATTTTCATGTTTTATTGGTTTCATTCCGCTAGAGCAAGTGATCATAAAATCAGACTGCTGGTCCACCACATTGGTATTGAACATCAGCTGGTTAATCTTGTATATCAGCAAATCCCTGCGATCCTCGGGCATCCTGCGCAATTTCTTAGTCACAAGCCTTCCAAACAACTCACACTCATCGTAGTCTTCTTTGGCAATTTTCTTTTCCACTTGTTCTTCCATATGTGGGCTTTCAAGGGCACTATGAGATCTCTTTCTGCCGATAGAACCTGGTTTTGCCGGAGTCATTTCGTAGTAATTTGCATTATCGCTTGGAGTGAATTCGTAGAGAGGATCGTCGGGGCCGTCTGCGCTATCTACACTCTTCGAGTCTTCTGTGTTGTGATCAGATGACTCGGCCTACAAATAACATAAATGTTCATAATATCATGTATCCGTAAGTTATTATGTATCCGGATTACCAATTCACTAAATATTCTTATTTTAAAGTCTGGTTTAGATATGAGCGATATTCGTAACAGATCACGTTATGGCATATCCCGCAGGATGTTTTTTTGTATATCAAAGAGATAATATCGCATGTGTGTGCGTTTTACATAAACAATACTGTTACGCGCCCACGCTCGGATTAAAGCGGAGGAGGGCATTGCCATTGAGTGCGCAGGTAGCCGGCCGTTAGATCGTGACGGCTGCTTGCACATTTTACTCGTATTTTAATCATTAATGCACAATAACTGAAAACCATATGCAAAGTAAATTTCATTACAATCATAAACAAAGCATTTCAGAATGCGAGCCGTGTCAATGTTACAGTAATAATTCACGTGTACAGGCAAACACTTCGCGCGGTATTGTGCCGACGAATAAATTATCATGTATCCGCGCGAATATCTTTGGCATTTGCTGGCAATGAATATTGCTCATATCTGAACGGCTTTACAAAACATGTATTTACAAATATTTGTGTAGTTATTCAAAACTATATAATCTAGTTTTATTTTACATAAAAAATTAGCAATTACGTAAACAACTGACCTCAGTACTAAAAGAAGATCCATTATAAAATGGCCCCAAAAACGAGTCCAAAGCCTGAAATGCGAACCAAATCGGCTTGTGAACTTCTCCCGAACTGGAAGGCCTTCTCATCTTGATCTTGATGCTCCTGTAAGCCGCCATTAGAGATTCTTTTTTCTTCTTCAATTCCGGCACAGAGCAGGGCACATCCATGCAGCTCTTGATATCATACCACGCATCGTTCACTTTGCCTCTGTTCTTGTGGGATTTGTGCGTTAAATCCCAAATGCAGGGATGTTTCTCGTATAATTTGATGAATTTCAATACTCTCTCGTTGGGCCAATCCATGTTTATAATGCGTTATTCACGTTCACGCACGGTCGCAACTCGCTTCGGAATACCACGAATCAATATTTGTCGGGTTGGCGTTCGTTGTCGTGTTACCCGACGGAATTCGAGCGGTATGTTTGTAGAGGCAGCGTGGGAAGGTGGACCCGTTTCACACTCGGTCGGGTTATGTACGAAGTTTGTGTAAATATTTGAACGAAACAAGGAGACTGAGCGGGACAGTGAGGCCGCGCATGTCCGCCGCCAAATATAGCCATGAAGGCAAATATTGCGTGTGTGTGTGATATTGTCGAACATTCCGGCTTGTGTTTGTGTAGGTCGCCCCGTCGCGCGTCACTCCACTGGAACTCGGTAGGTTGCATGTGTGTACGTACTGCTCACACACTATTCATTTTTGTGTAGTATTTAGGTGGGGTGCATTCCATTAAACGAGTTTTTGTAAGGATTTTTTTGGGGAGTGTGGTGGCAATATTTTCGGTTAGCCGGGATTTGCTCGTAACGGTCTACGAAGATATACGTTAAATGTTATTTTTAGCAAAACCTTCGAAAACTTACCAACATTGTTTCGGTAGGATATCAATCGATGGCCTTGGGAACTAACCTTTTGCAAACATTAATACAAATTCGGCTTTAAATAATATGGCAGCTTTAATAATTACTTTAGGTATTATTCTCGATTAAGCTGCAGCTGAACCAATAGTATTTCATTGTATACAGTCACTCATGATCCTGTACATGTAGCTAGCATGAATGATAGTTTAAGCTAATACGCATATATTATGCATAGGTATTTTCATAAGATATCAAGTTCAAAAATCAAGGTTAGTATATTAGAGCCCGTCTTCCCTACAGATAGATACATAGAAGGTGATCTTAAAATGAAACCTGACTAAATTAGCCTGTAGTGGTCCACTGCTGGATGAAGCCGTACTCCCACACATCGGCGAAAAAGAAACTAGGTCATGCCACTTGCATGCCATTTGGCTCCAGTGTTGAAGTCGATTGAAGAAATTCAAATTAATTACTATCTATTCCTTACTAAGGCTGCGGTCCGAATGAGGCTAATATCGATATTAGCGTCATTCAGGCCGCTGTATAAGTGTGTTGTGCAAAATTATTTTTGATAAAGTGTGGATGCTTTTTGTGCTAATAGTTCAGTTTGTATAGAGACGAGAGAGTTATCTAAATAATCTGTTTCAATGAAAAGTTGTCGTAGGTCTTTAGCTATATTTTAAGAAGTAATGCAATTTCAGCAATCATAATTAAGGCATAATATTATGGTCTACCTCGTTGGTCTAGTGGCGAAGCGTATTGCTTTGTAATCACGAGGTACTGGATTCAAATCCTGGGTCGGACAAGTGTAGTTTTTCTAACAAAATTTCCAGTATGAGTCCAGAGTCTGGAATTGTGCCCTGTATATGGCAATAGGCTCGCCCCCTATTACATGGAACCTAACATCAACGGCGAAAAGTGGGTGCACTCAGTACACCTCTGCCACCCCCGCTTGGGGAATGTAGGCGTAACAATGTTTATAATGTTATGATTAAAATTTCTATGGATGCAAAGGATGTCTAGCTATATCCCGGTATAGTCCTCCAAACATGCTTAAACACTTACGGAAGTGGTTTATAGTTTTATAACGTATTTCAAAACTGGTTCAACCTATTAAATAACCCTCGAGTGTATCGCAGCCGTGCTATAGGTAGATCAATAGTAATGCAGTCCTCGCGACACGGTCGAAGTCCGAGTCGCGAGTTGAGGGGAGTCATGCGACGAATAGGTATTAGGTATAAAGGGGTCAGCTTGTTGCGGAATTGTTCGCTCCTTGTGCCTTTGACGCAAAGTCACGGGACCCTTTACGATGAGTATTTCTTTTGATATGTTGGGATTTCAACGCCTTTTCTGGTAGTACCCAAGGCCCACTTGTATGTTCGTGCGTTACCATAAATAATTGAGAGTTAGCTCAGTAGCTACCTAATTTAGGGATAATCAAATAATTCATCTTGCACTAAAAAAAGTTACAACCAAACCTATGGTTAAACTTTTAAATGTTATTCGTAAAGTCGGAAAAAATGAGTTCAATGTGAAGTCTCGTTTGCATTAGGATTTTGGATCGTTGGCGGTCTAGGGGTACTCAGTACACCTGTGTTACTTGGCTTGAAGAATATGGACACGAAGGCATTCACATACGCAAACACCTAACCCGATAGAACGAAACAAATATATATCCCATGCGGGGATCAAACCGATGACTATTTGACTAAGCGGAGCGGGCAAAACTAGCTAACCAATGTAACAGCGATCTTTGAATATGTATTACGATTGTTATTTCGAAACAGGTAAGTTGAATTGATAGACCGATTACGACAAATCGAATTATTTTTAGTGAAACTAAACTCCTTCAAAAGTAATGAAAATAAAACACGTTTTCATAACATGACTTGCGCAAAGCAATTGCGTAATAAATCTTATCAGTTCAAGCCGCGATGTGAGATAATCATGTGTGGTGAGAGATAAAGTTCCGTTTATTGCAGACGGAATAGTACCCATTACCAAATTAATTACTTAAGCCGTGATTATACTTTGCGACCGCGACTCCGACCTGACAGCCTTGAGACGTTCATGTCGGAGTCAGAGTTGGATCCAACCGCCGACCCGACCGCGACTGCGACCAAGGTCATTTAGTGATGCAGTCATCGTTATGATAAATATCAATGTATCGATATTATATGTTACTGTTGTCGTGTAAAAAAATAATGTTAAAATGAAAGTGATTGATGATGTATCGAAACATCAATCTTTTAGTAAGCTTTTTTTTTGTCGATGTATCGATGTATGATTTGAGGTTTTGTAAAAAAAAACATCGCTTCGATGTATCGATAAATCGATATTTAACAAGTTTTTATTACACTTTGTTAGTTTGTATGTCTGTTTATCATTCTGGTTTAAAATTTGTGATCCATTTTTCATTTATCTCCATCTTTCCGGTCCGGATAAAATAGAGAAATAGGTAGACTGAGAAATAATTATCTTAGATTAGACGGCGCGCGTGCTTTTTCACAGAAGATCGTGTAGCGTGCAGCGACATGGAATGTGCTGCATTCCATGTCACTGCACGCTAAGGGAAAAAACGATATATCGATGTTTTAATACGCAAGACATGGACGCTTTAAATAGCAAAATATTTATGTATCGATTTTGCTTTAGTTTAGTACAATGCAGGAAACAGGTGTAGTGTTAGCATACATACCTCTAACGAACTATCTTATTGCATCGTCAGCGAATTTGTATGCTAAATTTTAACTCATGCAGATGCCGGCAAGTTTTTGGAAAAGGGGTCACAAATTTTGGACCAGAATGTGTGAAAAAAGTGTAATAAAAACTTATAAAATATTGATTTGACGATACATCGAAGCGATGTTTTTTTTTTTACAAAACCTCAAATCATACATCGATACATCGACAAAAAAAAAGCTTACTAAAAGATTGATGTTTCGATACATCATCAATCACTATCATTTCCACATTATGTTTTACACGACAACAGTATCATATTATATCGATACATTGATGTTTATCGTAAGGATGACTACATCACTAAATGTCCTTGGTCGCAGTCGCGGTCGTGTCGGCGGTTGGATCCAACTCTGACTCCGACCTGACCGTTTCAAGGCTGTCAGGTCGGGGTCGTGGTCGCAAAGTATAATCACAGCTTTAAGTAAAGATAGCTAATAATGTAGATAGGTATAATGCTTTCAAAATCACTACATAATACTTAGTAGTAAAAAACAATCAATACATTTAAGCTTATATCTTCTAAGCGGTGACGATGTTAGAATCTATGTAATAGGAACGAAAATAAATGTCCATTGCCCGGGCACAATCTTAGACTCCGGACTGTTACTGAAAATTTGTAGTTAGAAAAAGCTATACTTTGTCCGACCCAGGATTTGAACTCAGCAGCTCGTCATCGCCTTGATTGTAAAATGAGATATGAAATGAATAAATGCTAATATATGCTTACGTGGGACCAATATCTCAAAATAACCGGACGGATTTGAATGAAATATGGTTTTTGCTCGGATACCTTTGAAAAAAAACGATCAAGACCGAATCGGTCATACGTAAAGACGAATCCGCTAACTAAAACCCTTTTGTCCGATTTCCTAATATCCCTAGGCTTTCTCCAAGTATCCGGCTTTATGAAATATATCCGGGCGAAAGCCCGGATATATTTCCAAAGACCTTCGGACGCCGTCCAAAATAGTATGAATCTTGGTATATCAGAACGAATGGCTTTTAACTACAGATCCAATATTGATCACGCCACTCACTATCTGGGCATACAGATTCTCAGAGCACAGAAATTCTGTATTAATGTTCAAAATAATTCATTGTTCAAATCAATAATAATTCAATCTTACAATTTAATTCTGTCCAATTCTACTAATAATCTAATTTTAACAAGTCCACGATACTAAAACTAATGTAAATCCTTTATGTTCTTATTGTTCATTTTGTTCTATTTTTTTTTTTTATAATTCGACATTTTCTTCTACATTATAACATTTATTGTAATCTACATCTTTAATGAGTGCTGTATACACCTGTAAAGTCATTCTACACAGAATTTAAGAAATATTGTTACTTTTATTCATTGCGGTAAATAAATAGAGAAGCAAACGTCACTTTGGCGCGTCGAAAAAAGTGTAACGACTTAAAAGTATGCCGACGTAGCTTTGAATCCAATAAATAATTTGGAGTAAACATATATCTATCTCTTTTACTCTTGTTCCTCACCATACCGACATCACGTCAATCCGATAGAGGTAGCAATATTACTAGTAGTAGGAGGCTCAGTGTTTTTTAGCATACAAATTCGCTGACGATGCAATAAGATAGTTCGTTAGAGGTATGTATGCTAACACTACACCTGTTTCCTGCATTGTACTAAACTAAAGCAAAATCGATACATAAATATTTTGCAATTTAAAGCGTCGATGTCTTGCGTATTAAAACATCAATATATCGTTTTTTCCCTTAGCGGGCAGTGACATGGAATGCAGCATATTCCATGTCGCTGCACGCTACATCTTCTGTGAAAAAGCACGCGCGCCGTCTAATCTAACATAATTATTTCTCAGTCTACCTATTTCTCTATTTTATCCGGACTGGAAAGATGGAGAGACATACGAATAAAGAAAGCTTAATAAACCGCGACCGCGACTGCGACCAAGGACGTTTAGTGATGCAGTCATCGTTATGATAAATATCAATGTATCGATATAAGATGATACTGTTGTCGCGTAAATTAAAAATGTGAAAATTAAAGTGATTAATGATGTATCGAAAAATCAATCGTTTATTAGCCTTTCTTTATTGTCGATGTATCGATGTATGATTGGAGGTTATGTAAAAAAAACATCGCTTAAAAATATCGATGTATAGATAAATCAATATTTTACAAGTTTTTATTACACTGGTGTTTTTATTACATTGGTTCAAAATTTGTGATCAATTTTTCAAACACTTGCGGGCATCTGCATGAGTTGAATATTAGCATATGAATATAAATTTGGTGATAATGCAATAATATAGTTCCTTAGAGGTATGTATGCCAACACTACATATGTTTTCATGCATTGTACTAACCTAAAGCAAAATCGATACATAAAAAATTAGCTATTTAAAACGTCGATGTCTGGCCTATTAAAACATCGATATATCGTTTTCACACTTAGTGCCGAATTCCATGTCGCTGTACGCTACACGTCCTTCCGTGAACAAGCGCACGCGCCGACTGGTCAAAGATAATTATTTTTCAGTCTACCTATTTCTCTATTTTATCCGGATAAAGATGGAGAGACATACGAACAAAGAAAGCTTAATAAAGGATTGATGTTTCGATACATCATTGATCACTTTTATTTTCACATTATTTCTATTACACGACAACAGTATCATCTTATATCGATACATTGATGTTTATCATAACGATGACTGCATCACTAAACGTCCTTGGTCGCAGTCGCGGTCGGGTGAAATTGGCTCCAACTCTGACACCGACCTGACCGCCTTGCAATGCTATCTCAAGGCTGTCAAGTCGCAGTCGTGGTCACAAAGTGTGATCATGGCTTAAGCCGTGATTATACTTTGCGACCACGACTCCGACCTGACAGCCTTGAAACGGTCAGGTTGGAGTCAGAGTTGGATCCAACCGCCGACACGACCGCGACTGCGACCAAGGACATTTAGTGATGCAGTCATCCTTACGATAAACATCAATGTCTCGATATAATATGATACTGTTGTCGTGTAAAACATAATGTGGAAATGACAGTGATTGATGATGTATCGAATCATCAATCTTTTATTAAGCTTTCGTTTTTTGTCGATGTATCGATGTATGATTTGAGGTTTTGGAAAAAAAAAAACATCACTTCGATGTATCGTCAAATCGATATTTTAAAAGGTTTTATTACAATTTTTTCACACATTCTGGTCTAAAATTTGTGATCCCTTTTCCAAACACTTGCGGGCATCTGCATGAGTTAAAATTTAGCATACAAATTCGCTGACGATGCAATAAGATAGTTCGTTAGAGGTATGTATGCTAACACTATACCTGTTTCCTGCATTGTACTTAACTAAAGCAAAATCGATACATAAATATTTTGCAATTTAAAGCGTCGATGTCTTGCGTATTAAAACATCAATATATCGTTTTTTCCCTTAGCGTGCAGTGACATGGAATGCAGCACATTCCATGTCGCTGCACGCTACACGATCTTCTGTGAAAAAGCACGCGCACCGTCTAATCTAACATAATTATTTCTCAGTCTACCTATTTCTCTATTTTATCCGGACCGGAAAGTTATATGAAAAATGGAAATTTTAAACCAGAATGATAAACAGACATACAAATAAACAAAGTGTAATAAAAACTTGTAAAATATCGATTTATCGATACATCGATATTTTCAAAGCGACGTTTTTTATACAAAACCTCAAATCATACATAGATTCATCGCCAATAAAGAAAGTTTAATAAAAGGTTGATGTTTCGATACATCATCAATCACTTTCATTTACACATTATTTTTTTACACGACAACAGTATCATATTATATCGATACATTGATATTTATCATAACGATGACTGCATCACTAAATGACCTTGGTCGCAGTCGCGGTCGGGTCGGCGGTTGGATCCAACTCTGACTCCGACCTGACCATCTCAAGGCTGTCAGTTCGGAGTCGTGGTCGCAAAGTATAATCACGGCTTTAGCCGACATACATTTACGCCGTTACTGCTGATCTAGTGTTATGTATATCAATGCTTTTATTTATTGTAAGCATTTTTGTAGTATGTCGTTGGTGTATCTATATATAAATAAATAAATAAATAAACTAAACTGAAACTATCCAACAATGTAACATAACACGCTTCAATTAGCTTCTTAATTAAAAAATAGCTCACATTCAGTAACGCGTCACAAATTATCGTTGTGTAACAAACACTAAAAATGAATGTCGAACAGCGAATAGGTATGTGGGCTGATAACAATGCAGCTTGGTTGTATGCCATATTTCGGGCTGATAACATCTCATCATTTCAAAATGGCACACTTAATATTCTCTTGATATAATGAATATTATTAATAAAACAGGCAAAGTTCTCTTTATCACATATTTGAATGTGTTTGGTATACAACAGTATCCGGAGTCGCAAGGTGCAATTATCATCTTCACAGGTGCGGCATCACTGAGTCTCCTTGTTGTGACTGTGCAAACTCAGTGCAGACTGTCCAGCATATCATGAAGGACGGTCCCACTCGAAAATTCAGCGGCGGATCCGAGGAGCTACACCAGCTGACACCAGAGGCTAAACATCCTCCACTCTGACATTAAGTTTTGATCGTGGTTCGCATTATTAAAAATACACCGCCATACGATACTTATGATAATGAACATCATTTGACTGGAATGAGTTGTCGCGGGTTTGATCTCCATACGGGACGAATCTTATGTTACAGATGGTAAGTATGGTCTGGGTGTTTGTCAAGGTGAAATAGTTTGTGAATGCCTCCATGATATAGGAAAATTTCGAGTATGGTGCGGTCAGCATCGTAAGTCGATTGACATTCTCAGTTTTAAAATCGCTTTAACACTTTTATTTCGCATCGAATCCATTATTTTTGTTGATATAAATATATTTTAACATGTTTCTAATAATTTGGTTATGACAATGTTTACCTATGTTGGTAAAATGAAGAGTATTCCCCATTTAAAAAGCTAAGATTGTTAAGCGACTTATGTTACTGATTGCACAAAGATAAAAAAATACATTATCACACAACCATACCACTTTATGGTAACTGAGAAACAATACTGCAAATATTAGTAACCTTTGTATGTTAAATGTAAAACAATACTGCAAATATGTCTAAATGACGAGGGGTATGTTGTAAATATTTTCTGATACTTAATGTGACATTAAGCTGAACATTCTCAATTTTTCAAATCAGTTATTCTCTTTACATGACTTTGTACTCACTGCCTACCCTGCAACGGATCTGACGTCATGATATGGATAGTAATACTCTTTAGATAGTTATACTATTTTTTAAACATTCATAACTATTGTCGAAATCAAATATTAGCAACTTACTTAAAAAAAAAGTAGCCCCACACTAGGATTTATTCCTGTGTCGTGGGTGCAAAAACAAATGTTTGTAGATCACACAAAGATTTGTCTCTTGCAGGAATCAAACTCATGACTACTCAATCCCACTGGACTGGGAACAAAGCGACTTAAGGTCTAAACCAACAGGCAAATTGTTCTGTCAATTATTATTTAAATCACGAAAAATAATAATGCAATAGTGTGCTGGGGATTTAGAAAACCGAGCTTCTAAATTCTGCAACTTATACCTATTGCTAATCAGACATTACTCATACGTACAACACACGAAAAAGTGTAATGCTTCAGAATCTCAACAACATCACAACCTTGGACACTTTTCAAATTTACTTATCATTTAACAAATATTATGTGATAGCAACAATTATCACATAGGAGTTAGTTGACTTGTTTATTACATTTAGTATCACACACTGATCATAATAGTAAACGTGATAGTGAGATATTCACTTATCACATTCTTACTGATTGTATAATAATTACTTAGGGGGCATGATGCAAGAGTAAGAGAACTAGCATATCTCCCTTTGTCCTGTTTCTGATGTGGGATCTTAGATAATGGATCATGATGTGAAAAACATATTCTTTGAAATACGAGTAAAATTAAAACACCAATGCAAATGTCAGGAATAACTTCAGTCTCATGAGAAATTATGTTTTTATTTATTTGAATACAGTAGATGCATACAATATGATTTTTTTTAAGTGTTCGCATGTATTTTGCTGAAATGTATTAATATTAAATGTAAATGGCCTGCCTCCATGCCCAAATATTAATTTTATCATCTATATAGTTTTTATAAATAAAACTTCTTAGTAAAGAACTATTCATTCCCTAGATTATACTACAGATATACAAAAAATTGTTAGCCAATTGCACATTCTGTCTTCACATTAGTATGAAACACAAACAAAGAAACATTCTAAAACAATAGTTAATGTGAGTCACAGTTCTATCATAAACAACAGGACAATAAGAATGGAAAACAATTCTAAAGTATTTTTGATATGTATTCAGAAATAATTCAACTTCAAAGTATGAGAGACAATGAATACTAATATAAGCATTAAATCTGTTTATGATATCATAATTTAAATATAAAGAAATATCTCAAATAGTGATTTTATATTGAGAAAAAATACATATAGCTGTGGATGAAAGTATTTATTTTTATTTACTATCAGTTTTATTATATAGTAGATATTTTTATATATTATTTTACATACGTATTAGTTTTATTATATGCAAAAGCATCAAGCTTGAAATAAAAACAAAATTGTAAATACAATACATTTTTCAATGCAATAAATTTTTGTGCAATAAAGTATTATCTAGAGGTAAAGTTTGTGAGTTTAGATGTTCAGGGTAATCTCCAGTACTAATGATCCAATTTTAATGATTCTTTCATCATTGGAAAGCTACCTAATTCAGAAGTAACATAGGCTATATAACATAGACCCAGTAGGTGGCTCTGTTGTCGACCGGGTACGAAGTCGTGGGGAAATAAAAACAAAATTGTAAATACAATACATTTTTCAATGCAATAAATTTTTGTGCAATAAAGTATTATCTAGAGGTAAAGTTTGTGAGTTTAGATGTTCAGGGTAATCTCCAGTACTAATGATCCAATTTTAATGATTCTTTCATCATTGGAAAGCTACCTAATTCAGAAGTAACATAGGCTATATAACATAGACCCAGTAGGTGGCTCTGTTGTCGACCGGGTACGAAGTCGTGGGGAAGTATAAAATTTGTTAGTTATTAAAGTATAAAATTTTATGCAAAATATATGTGAGAAAGCATTTTTGAAAATTGATCCCATAAGAAAAATACCTGTGCCTACCGACAGATTTAATTAAAAATAAGAAATAGACTCAAAAGTACCCACATACAAAAACAAAAAACAGAAGTAAACCTCACGCTAAAATATTATGTATATTTCAGCTTATATGGCTTCATTATACCTTACCTTATACCTATATTTTTTGTTCATTAATTATGATGCTTTTCATATTCTGTGGAATATTTTAGTTGCAATGACTGACTCAGGACTACTTTTTTGCTTCATAAACATTAATTATGATCAATTATGAGGAAGCATACAACTAATTAGTATTATGTCAAAGCATCTCAGTATAGGAGAGGTACAAAAGCCACATTATTCATGAAACCTATTCTGAAGTGACTGAGCTGGTTTTGAACCACACAATATATAGCCTTGCTATTTAAATTTTTTTGTCCACTTTCACCCACCACTGGCACAAATATGAAAAATCAATAATTTATGTTATAAAATAGGCATTATTTGTGTATTTTCTGTGACAAAATTATTGATTTATGTGTGAAATTATCATACCTTTTCAAGTTCCTTCTCTATCGCGGCGGCGCGGATGACAAGGGGCCCGCGCACAGCGTATTCCAATTTCACAATGTTTGGATTCACATTTTGTATGGTGAGTGCCTTCTTTTGTCCAGACGACGACATGGTGCGGATATTTGGTAAACTCGGCGACAGAAACACGGCGGGCAACAGAGTGCAGTCCGAACGTACCGCTGCGGCGGCGGACAGGAGTCGACTACCCGAGTTAATCACCTTGATCTGCGACATAGTAATCGATCGTACTACTAACAGCCCAGTGTTTACGTAAGCTCAATGAATCACTTAATCGCGCGTTAACTGCCCAAAAATATATGACACGTATTAAATTTATCACTATTTTCGCACGTCACAAACTAGATTGCTGCTTTTGCGAATACCGGCGCGCTGTCGGGGACCGGTCGCAGTTTGGTCGACGCCTCGATCGATGCGACTGTCCGTCGGTTTATAAACAAGCCTTCCGCTTCTCGTAACACTGAAATACGACACAATTCCGATAAACTTATGATAATGAAAAAATTTATGATAAAGTTTCTACGTTTGGACAGCTGTGACCCCTGTGTAGGTTATCATTGTTCGTTATCTACTTAATAGATAAGTTACAACTGTACAAAGATGACGATATACACCCGAATTCTCAAGTTTCTATATTTTTGTCGAGAAATTGAACTATCAATAATAAGAAACTAAAACAAAATATCATAGGTATTACGTAAACGATTATCTAAACACAACAAAGTTATTGACATACGTGCAATGCGTGCAACATTATTATACTGCTATATAAATAAATACGCTTAACGTATATCGGTTCGATCGATTTAATCGCCTAAGGATAATTATAGGATAAATATGATGATAAAAATCGGCTAATGGCAATTAGCTATTACGGCAAAAAACAATTGCGTGAATGCGTGTCGTGTCAGTGACATTGTGTCAACCAAAGATTAGTGTCAACAATGTCAAATTGACAATGTTGTTGTTGACATAAATGCTTTCAATCGGTAGTGCCAACCATGTGCCAACCAACCACTATCACCATGAAATTATTCGTCTATGACTATCACATTAGGGCGAAATTAGGGCCTTTTATATGCTCTGAGATAAGGGCATCATTAGGGTGGGAAGGAAATACACACGTCAAAATATATTTACCTTAAAAATACCTTAAATTTCGGACAATTGCTAGCTTTGAATGCTAGAATAATAGTGTTGTGCTGTGAGGGTTCCGTACAAATGCCACTAGATGTCACTACTATGTTTTCTTTAATTGAAATCGAGGAAAACCGATTTCTTATGGGTGTAATGTATGAGTAATGTAAACATTACAATTTACGGATTTTTTCGTTTACTTGTATTGTATAAAATTGCTTTTTGCCTTTCATGATTCTAGGTCAGTGCCATAATATAGATTTTGATGGATGAGTTTATATGGTCGTTTTATCTTTTGACTGCATTGAGCTAGGAGCTTCACACAAATTCTAACATACCTTTATCCGTTCCTAAGAAAGAGTTGACGGACGATTTAGCGCAGTGGTTAAGAGAGTCGTCGCGGGTTCGATTCCCGCACGGGACAAATCTTTGTGTGATCCACAATTATTTGTTCCCGTCTGGGTATTTGTGTATGTTAAATTTACATGGTAGTAAACGCACCCACAACACAGGAATAAATCCTAGTGTAGGTCGTAATCGTTTAAAAAAAACAAACATTGGCACTCCGGGAGTGCTGACAGAAGTGAAAACTTGAACAACGTGCATCTATGTACGTACATACTTAATATATGTACATACTTATATACAGAGGTGTCGGTAACGATAACTGTGTAGCGAGTTCAATGGTTTTTTCCCATATCAAAAATGCCCAACGCGCCTAAAGAAGTTTTTACTTCAAAGAGGTGTCGGTAACAGTGTCGCGAGTTCAATTGATTTTTCCCATCTCAAAAAGCGCCTAAAGAAGGTTTCACTTCAAAAATAGTTCCTTCATCGTCAGACAAACAGACCGACAACAAAGTGATCCTATAAGGGTTCCATTTTTGGGATACGCCCTTTACCTAGTTTGTCAATTGATATATGATGGGCTTTTATAAATAAAAACCCAGTCTAGTTCTGGACTAATCTCCAGAACTAGAGCTGATAGTCAAATATATGTGGTATTCGAATTTTCTTCATATCTAAAGTGACTATTTAAGTTGGGAATTAAATTAGGTTTGACAATAAAAGATTCTCTTGATTCATTATTAATTTATTTTTACACAAAATCTTCAACTAAGGTCAGACGACTTTCTAACAACTATAATAGTCCCGATATAAAAATATTTCCTCTCCTTATCCGTAATATAGTTATATAATTCATAATATTGACATCTTTATACTTTTTACACAATATCAATTCAAGATCCATAGTTATATGTGATGTTTATATTCACAGATTCTTTTTTTATATAATATAGTACATATTTATAGCTTTCGAATAAAATACAACATTACAATTTTGCCTATTAAATGTACATCACCAATTATGAACGCACATATTTACAAATCCACAGTTTTGTAATACAACGGAAAAATGTCATAAAAATATATATATTTCTAATTAAAACAACAGAAACATTATCTCACACATTTATGGCATAACGTCAAAGAATCCCACAAAAATCTTAATATGTTTTTATCATAGACAATTATAAAACACAACATAGTTATTTTACATAGTCTTAAACCGAAATAAATAAATTATTCCCTAATATTAGTGTATTGCTTATTGTCAAATCAATTGAAAATCCTATTAAAATCGGCGCTTTCCCGGGCCGTTACGAGCAACAATTCCTAGATACTTAATTATGTACTAATCATTCATTTATTACTAACTCAACATTTTTACAGATATTTAGGAATGCAGACAGTTCGGACCTAAAAGACTGAGCGAGCCGTATCTTCGTTATTTAATTACATCTAAAAGATGGACAGCTTTAGTCTTTAGTCTCGAATGGAATGTACAAGTTCTAAGCTTATTTTAGAAATCTCTTGATTTAATAACATACCTATCACGCTATGATATGATTTATTAAGATTTAGAACGACCAATTCTAGCGAAAACATGAATAGAAAAATAGTTAAAAATTAAGGAGAAACAATATAAGTACCACCAGGTCTAGCTGGGACAACTACAATAATCTTTGTATAGAAGATGATGGAAGTAAACAGTAAATAATATGTATTTATATTCACAGCAAGAAATAACATAAATTATTAGCTAAAACTAGAAGGACGGATAGAATCGGGGAAAGATAAGATTTAAAAACAGGTCACCGTGTCACAGTATAAAATTATGATAAGCACAACGGGTATATTGTGTAAACCTTATTTGTTATTTTTTTAATTATTTGGTATGTTTTTATATTGTTTATACTGTGCCACGGTGGTGACGTAAGTTAAGTTTACGACTTACGTCGAGTCGCCGGCGTGACCGCTCGAATTACGTTTTTTAAAAAAATAGCCTATAAAAATTATGCAACACCCATCGTCGATACTTATCCAAGTAAATATCATTATTTTTTATGTTTTCGTCATTGAGTTATTACGTAATAGGTACTAAAGAAAACAATTAAATTGATTGTTTTATAGCAAGTATTAGAGTGTAAACACTCTAGCTCACTCACCGTGTCTGCTACTTGCTGCAACGCGACATGTTCGCGTACGAAGTTTTATTTCAAAAATATGCCTTTATTTGTTCTGGCATACAATTTGAGAATCACAAGATTTTATTATTAATGAAGACATAAACATCCCGACAGTCAGTTTTGTTTAATTAGCTTCTCTAGTAGGTAGACATAATAACTCGATGGTTTTCGTAAGGGTTTGCGCACATTATAGTCAAGGCTGTAAATCAGATGTGCCGCTGTACTCCAGTATGTATTCATGACATGAAGGTGCGTGCATATATTTTTAATAGGATAATAAATTTAGAATCTTGACTGCAATGTCTGCAAGTCTTAACAGCTATGTAGTAGGCAACGATGCATTCTTAAAAAGGAGTTTTATTCTACTGTTCCACCTGAGTCGTAATGCGTTAACTAACACTTATCTAAATTAAATTCTAGCCAATATTTAATGCAATAATTGAAATGTGGCATTATAATAAGGGACGTTAAAACTTACAAATTCTAGTGTATAATATAGCCATTCGCTAGCGTGTTATGTTTAACGCCCTGGGCTCTTATTCGTTATAACCATACGCGGTGCCTTACGATAACTTTGTGAAATAATGGTGAAATGGTATACAGAATATCATTACACGATTACTTCGTGAAGTTATTATAACGCGCCGCGTTCGGTCATAGCGAAGGGCCCTATCTAAAGCGTATTCTGGGGCAGGCGCTACCGGTAAAAAAAACGTGGTCTTGTACTCTTCCACTTCGAGAAGTATATGGATTAGAAACTTAATATTTAGAAATTTGTTTTTGACTATATTTTGGAATCTGGTAAAAAGAATACACGATTAAACGAAATTTTATCGATAGGAAAAAAATTTCATCATCGTCATCATTTATGATCGTATCAGAATTTTATTAAAATAATAAAATTTGTTTCCGTATATACGTCGGTCATTTCCGAGCGCGCGCTCAACGTATCCGTCCCTCATTATTCTCTCGTAAAGTGATCGCATCACGTCTCTCCCCCGGTCGGCGGCGGCCCGGGGATCCGCTATCGCGGGAGCTCGCTAACGCAGGTGGATCAGAGGAAGATAAGATTCGAATTTGAAATAGCACAGGGTACGCGGTCACGCTACCGGTCAATAATAGAATAGTGCGGTCCTCTCGGGTCGGCGGCTAGCAGTCCTTGTCCTCGCGCACCAGCGCCGCGGTGTCCGCGCCCGTGTCGGCGGCCGGGTCCAGCGCGCGCGTGCCCGCCGCCGCGCCCCCGCCCCCGCCGCCGCCGCCGCCCCCGCGCCGCGTGCCGCGCGTCTCTGTGGACGACGGCGATATCACCGCCGACACTACCTTGTCTTTGAGCTCGTCTGGCACCTCGTAGATGCCCGCTGGTGGACAATGGAGGATTAGGTTATTAAAAAAATATTAAAAGGAAATTATATACCGCTACGGATCTGGCATGCTGATGAGGACGGAGATGGAGAAAAACATTATTATCAGACGAAAATAAATCCTCATTAGCGTATTTTGTGTCCCATTATTGCCTGAAGATCGATACTAAATTGACAGTACCGAATTTTTTTCTGAAGTATGCAAATCATCACGTCATCTTCGCCTCGATCGAATACGACGCATGTGACTCCACAATTATATTGACTACAATTTATACTTATCGATAAAGTTTCCTTTCATCACAATCGTCACACACATACGATCCTCTCATTCATACTGATATTATAAATTCCAAAGTCATTCTATCCGTCTGTCTGTTACCGTTTCACGCCCAAACCACTGAACCGATTTTGATCAAATTTTGAAAGAATATAAATTTTATCCAGCTCAAAGATGTAATACACTCCTGAAAGTAACCCGAACAAAATTGCGAATACAGCTAACATATCTCTATCTATATCCTCACGCCAGGTCGCTTGCGAAGTTGGCAAAGAATACATAGTTCCAACAGGTTTTTTCCTTACATACCTCTCTGGCTTCCTCCACTCTCATAGGTCGTCTCATACATACTCGCCGGTTACGGAGACTCGACTCGTCCTTCAGATAAGACTCAGACTATTCGGTCGTGGTAAGATAGTCTAGGTCGTCCCCGGTACCTACATCCTTCCGCTTTCACATCGTATATCTGTTTTGTCATTCTTTCTTCTGACATTCTTTCTATGTGCCCGAACCGGCGGAGCATACCTTTTCTCATCTTTACACACTTTACAGCTAACATATAAAAGAGTTAGAACTGATATAACAAAAAACAGTAATTTAAATAAAATGAGTTACTTATTTAGTAATTTTAACATATCTTCGAACGAAACCCACAACTATTATTAGTTCTCATTCTCACGGACGTTTCTTCGCCGTATTATGCTAAGGCGCTGCAACGTAACGCGCAGCGCCAACGCCGCTCGCGCGAGCGCGGAGTCGCCCCATCATGCAATTGTAAAGGCGAGGGCCACTCACGGATGGGCGGGTCGGGCTCCCCGGCGGCGGCGGCGCGGGTGACGGCCTCGTACATGGGGTTGCTGAAGTCGCGGCCCTTGCGCGGCGCGTCCTCCAGCGTGTAGGCGGGCTCGGCCACGCCGCCGAACTCCACGTTGGAGCCCTGCCGGAACGACACGCTCTGCGACGACGCCAGGCTGCCCAGCCCGCCGCCCTTGCCGCTGCGGACCGAACGACATTTTTAAAAATTCTAATTCGATTCGTTCGATTAGAAATGGAACATCGAGTCGCTCCTGAAAATCCTAATTACATATTAAAACGTCGCCTAAACTTAGTCGTAAAAGTTAATTTACTTTTATAATTTTACTATAAATTTATTTAGTTATCGCCCAATGTACAGACTTAACTATAATTTGTGGGTGCACGACCGTACCAGGCTGGGGATAATTTAATTTGTACGACGGTTTTGAACTATTATTTAGGGCGAAGAAAATTTTCAAACGTTTCATTGATCAAATTAATAGAAACCAAAAGTTGAGAGAGAAAGTACACATCGGCGTTATCTATATATACTTCTAATATCGACGAATGATATCGATCACTTTTCAGAAATTCTATCTATCTATCTATCTATATCATCACGCCAGCTCCCTCGCGGGGTAGGCAGAGAGTACAGAGTTCCAACAGGTTCTTTCCTTACATATTTCAGAAATTCAATGTCGCTAATGCGGTCACCGACTCGCACGATATACCTACCCCAATCGGAAGCAGCACGTGAGCCAAAACGTTATGTATCAATAGATATAAATATCACAAGGCTACTCAAAACTATTAAATAGTTCACCCTTCCTACAAGGCATGCCTTTTAAGTTATGTCGTTTGAAGAAAAAAACACAACTAGAACCTTATAGTACTTTTTATTGTTTTTCAAAGTATTCACCACATAGCTTAATACATTTTTCCATTCGCTTAAACCAGTTATTATAACGTTTATTCCACTCTAAAGTGGGGGTGTTCAAAATGGCTGACTTGAAAGCGTCCACTGCTTCTTCACCGGACTGGAACCTTTGACCATAAAGACTTTTCTTAATTTTAGGAAATGTAAAGAAATCGTTAGGGCTTAGGTCAGGACTGTATGGAGGATGGTCAAGAATTTCTACTTTTTCCTGCTTCAAATGCTCAATCGTTTGACGAGCGCTGTGTGAGCTTGCGTTGTCGTGGTGCAGGATGATGCGTCGCTTTGAGTTAGATTTTCGAAGTTCGGCGATGACTTGTGGTTAACAAACTGTGGTATACCACTCTGCGTTAACCGTTCTACGATCTTCAAGTGCAATAGTCGCAACGTGGCCGGTTTTTCCAACGAACGTGGCCATCATTTTCTTTGAAGTACTTCGAGAACGAACAACTTTAGTTGTCGCTTTGGCTCGTCTCGAAAGACCCATATTGTAGATTGTTGTTTGGAATCAGAATCCAAGATTCGTCACCACTGATGATGTCGTAGACGTGATTTGACTCTCCTCGGTCGAACCTTTGCAGAGTTTTCTTACACCATCTGACGCGGGCCGCCTCGTGATCGTCGGAAAGCAGATGCGGTATCCAACGGCAAACTAGCTTTCTCACACCAAGCGCTTCATGCAAGATTTTTTGAACGGTTTTTCCTGAGATGCCTAATGGAGCCTGTAACTCTCGATACGTCACATGATGATCTTCGAGAATGAGTTGTCTCACAGCAACGATGTTATCTTCAGTGAAGGCGGATTTTGGGCGTCCTTCGCGAGATTCCTCACTAACACTAGTATGTCCACGCTGGAATTCTAAATACCAGCGTTCGACAGTCCGCAGACACGGGGCTTCATCACCGAACACAGATGTCGGCTCTTCAAAACACTGAAGCCGTGTCAGGCCTCTTCTAAAGGTGTAGAAAATTATTGCGCGAACATTTTCCTTAGAAAGATTCATTTTCGTACGTAACCTGACAGATTTCAATCGACGCTGGGACTAAACTATAGCATTAATCCTAATATTTTCAACCGTTCTGAGATTCAAAATTTAAACACATTCGAATAGAGAACAGTTCCAAATTAAAAATTGGCGGGAAATATGGCAACGACAGAACTTAAAAGGCATGCCTAGTACATGAAAAAATGTTTATATAACCGAATACTCACAAGGGCTTCCTGGTGATGACGAACCAGGCCGCGGCCGAGCCGAGCGCGAGCAGCAGCAGCAGCAGCACGGGCACCAGCACGGCGGCGGGCGCGGCGCCGCGCGCCGCCGCCACGTGGTCGGCGGCGGCGCAGCGCGGCGGCTGCAGCGGCGGCCGGCACGAGCACTGCAGCTCGCCGCCCGCGGCCTCGGCGCACGTGCCGCCGTTCTCGCACGGGCACGCGCGCGGCAGCGGCCGCTCCGCCTCCACCGCTGCGGGGGAGGGAGGGTCACACGCCAGGCGACATACTATGCGCTCCGAGAGATATATGCGCGACGTACTTTGTCATATACGAATACTCACCGTTGTTACCGACTAATTATTTCAATAAATGTACAACTTTCTTTATTTTATTTGCACAAATATTTGTACGCGAAACGTTGGCTCGGTCTAGCCGAATGTCGATCACTCTGTATACCATCTTTGTTACACCTATCTATCTATCTATATCATCGCGCCAGCTCCCTCGCAGGGTAGGCAGAGAGTACAGAGTTCCGACAGGTTCTTTCCTTACATACCTCTCTGGCTTCCTCCACTCTCATAGTTCGTCTGTTACACCTATGTTTACGAATAATCTATATTGTTATTATAACCGATGGTTTTAATCCTCAGTCTCGTCTCTCTGGGTATTAATCCGGTAACTGTGTCATTTAAAAAAAAAAGGTGGACGGCTTTTCGTCTAATTGAAATGAATTTCTAAAACTGAAACCGTATTCTAATTTTCGTCCAGTCGACGTTTTTCTTTATTTTAACTACGAAAGCCTAATTCTTTCTAAATTCATGTTTCCTATGAGTTCATGGAAAATAAATTTAAATAAACCTTTAATTTTCGTACCACCAGAGGATCATACGTAGACTTCGGTATTCATTTTACAAAAATTTGAACCCGATACCTCTAGGCGTTCCTGAGATTAATTTTTAACTCTAACTCTGTAGGAAGCGGAAGGGGCCGAAAACGATAACGCTCGATCCCAACGGAGGGCTTCAGAAAAATAGTGGTTCGGTAGCCGACCTGCGTCGCAGACGAGGTCCTGCGCCAGGCGCTTGGGCGGCGCGGGCTGGTCGGGGCAGGCGCAGCGCCGGCCGCCGGGCACGGCCAGGCACACGTGCGAGCACGCGGCGCGCGCGCACTCCGAGCGCGCCGACGTGTTGTAGCGCAGCGGGTGGTACACTGCGACATCGACACGCCACATCAGTATACCTCCTATTGCCTCGCGGTACACCCCGATCATTATATATTTTATGAACGATAATAAAGCGATCGGGGAGGCCTACGTTCGGCGGTGGACGAGTATAGGCCGAGATGACGACGATGATGATCGATAAAGGAGACTCGAATCGGTGATTAGCTTCGGCCGCTCTACCCGAGTAGATCGAATCTAATCGAATAATCGCAAATTCGACCCCGGAAGGAGACGATACTGCGATGTCTAATCTTGCCACATATTTATTTCTCTGATCTCTTGTATCATTCCTGTCTATGTGGTTTACCTCTAATTTCAATATGATTACCTATTAATTTAATTCAAATATGTATGTGACAAAATAAATAATTTGTGTAACATATTAAAAATCATGCTTTTAAACGAACACACTACACGTGAACTAAAAGTTCCGGACTACGTGTTAAAACATGTAAACGAATCTCTACCAATAATGGGAAAAATGACTTTATTACTTACATACTTAGTAAATTATTTGTCTTTAACTATCCGGCAAATATCAGAAAATCATAAAAAATTCAACCAAAAATTACCATATAACCATATTATACCAAATAAGAAAAAAATCATAGTAAAGAAACTTTTTACTTAATATTTACACATCAAAACTCACCTTTAACCGCAGACGGGTTGACTAGATCCTTCGATATCACAAATGGCACTCCTCTTCCGAACTTGTCCTGCCGCACCAGCTCGCCGGTGTCCTTGGTCACCCAGTACAGCGACGACTCGAACACGTCCAGCGACAGCGGATGCTTCAGCAGCTCGCCCTTCAGGATCACCTTCCTGTTGGAGCCGTCGTGGCGCATCATCTCTATCGTATTCAGCTTGGTATCAGCCCAGTAAATCGAGTGATCCATAGACATATCGATAGCTAAGCCTGTCGGGTGTCTGATGTTCTCTGTGACGATCGGTCTTCGTTTCGAACCGTCCATCCAGGCTATTTCGATCTTCGGAGCTGATCCAGCGTCCGCCCAGAACATTCTGCCCATCTGAGGATCCAGGACCAGGGAGGTAGGACTCTCAATTCCAGCTGAGACGAGCGCCCTGCGGTATCTGCCGTCTGTTCTTGCCACCATGACGCGGCCGCGAGGTTTGGAGCCCGTCCTGTCAGTTTCTGTCCAATATAGATTGTCTCCTACGTAGTCGACGGCTAAGGCCGTGGGTTTGGAGTTTCCTTTCATGTTCAAGTCTTGAGCGTACCCACTCTTGACTTTTCCTTCCAGGGCGTTGATCATGTACGACCGCTTGATGGTCTTATCGTAACTGTCGGCCCAGAAGATCATCTCGTTCTTGGGGTCATAGTCTATAGCCTCTATTCTCTTCTCTGACGTGATGACGTCATATTCCTCGTTCTTCTCCTGTTCGAAGGCGTGTATTTCTGGTCCATTCGCGAATAGTAGTATCACATCATCTTTGATCGCTTTGCAAACCCCTGATAGGGTATCAGCGAGCCTAGAAAATTACATTAATTAAGACACGTTTATAATATTAGTTGCTAAAGTTACAACGCTTTACAATGAAGTTGTCTTTTCATAAAAACAAATTAATCACTGTAACTTCAGCTAGCTCTAGGTTTTCTGCTAGCGTTGGGAGGGTAAATTAAACAATAAAAAAATTACTGATGCCTAAAGTTTAAACACCACCTAGATCATTTTATGACTATTTCTGACACTTCATAAACAACAACATATCACCTATAGATACTCTAACAAGTAGATAAAGTCTAGATATTACACTAGCTTTGGAGGGCTAAAATTGTGAGACAAGACACACAAGAGACACCACCACAATGAACAGTCAAACTATAAGATTTATGAGTGGTGTCCATCAGCACTGACTTGAATCCGTCGCGGCAGTCGCAGCTGTAGCTGCCGTTGAGGTTGGTGCAGAGCTGCGAGCAGTGGTGCGTGCCGGCGCCGCACTCGTCCACGTCCACGCACTTCTTCTTGTCCGCCGGCGAGATGATCCAGCCCTGGAAGCACGTGCAGATGTACCCGCCCGCGCCGCCCGCCGTCAGGTTCGTGCAGAAGTGCTCGCACCCGCCTGGACACGAGAGGCGGCGGTTACATTGGATGGAGAATAATAAATCGCCCAATACTATCTCACTACTAGGCAAAGGCCTTCATAGAGGGAGGTGACAGAAATTAAGGACATACTCTATCACGCGGAAACGATGCAGCTCGGTGGAGGCGGGTTGCTGAAAGTTATCGAGCCACCTATAACGCTTCCGACTTGGCTTAACGGCTGGGAATAACGGGTTTATGTCGTCCGAAGCACGGAAAATATGAAAATGCTGCAAACGGTCACGAAACGAGAGTAGATGCAGAAAATGTACTGTATTAAGCTTATAATAAGATATAGTTCTCTAGTGAACACTAAGTATAGTAAGATGTCGGGTAGGCGTAGGGTAGACGCCTACCCAGGCGTCCCGAAAGATGGACCGAGGCTATCTTAGAACGAGGTGGAAAAAATGCACCAGAATCCAGCAACACCCAATGGATTCCAGCGGACGTCGCACCTACAACACACGTTTTTTGACTTCAAGAAATATCCTATAATTTGACCTTTATCAAGATGCGAGCAAGTATGCGTGTGGTGGCAGCCCAGCTCGTCGGAGCCGTCCCCGCAGTCGTCGGCGAAGTCGCAGAGCTGCGCGCGCTCCACGCAGCGCCGGCTGGCGCACTGGAACTGCGTGTAGGGGTCGCACGGCTTCACGCGCGCCGCGCACAGCGTCATGTTGTTCTCGTCTGAGCCGTCGCCGCAGTTGTCCACGCCGTCGCACACCTGGTACCTGCGGACGCGTTTGCGATTACCCTCGTGTCGAGGTGGACCGTGAGAGGGGAGTTTGCTGTCCCTTCTCAAAATGATTCGGACGATTCGACAAATTTAAGGAATTTTGGCTACAGATGTTTTCTTATTCAATTTTACTAACTGGAGTATAGAGAGATAGCGGGTAACTAAAATAGTATAATGTGACAAACACTAACTAGATAGAGTAACATATGCAATACGATATCCGCCTATACTGTCCTACCGGGCAAAGGCGTTCTCTCACAAATCGAAGTGAGAGACATTAGGTCGTACTCTACCACGCGGATCCAGAGCGGATTGGCGGAGGCAGATGTTTGGCCACCTGTTGTCGGAGGGTATCGATCCAACTATAAGGCTTCCAACTTGGCTAACGTTATAATGTTGGATTGTAGACGGCGTCATATGCAATTCTATGGAGCAACTAAGGACAACGTTAAGGACCACATGTTTGTCAAAAGCTTAAGCACTTGCTTATCGAATTAACGAACTAACTGATCAGAAATTAATCCAAATTCATTTCAATCTATAGGTCAGTTCGACTATTAGTCAGGGAGATGATAATGCGTTATGTTAAGAAGAGATAATAATATTCTACTTGAACACGTAACGGTATCTGTATCAGACCGACGGTCGGATTGATCGTATGATAATTATCCTTAAAAACATGCACTCAAAGTTCATTGATCACAAAGGTTTAAAAGTTTTTACCTGGGCACACATCGGTGGTTGTCGCAGTGGAACCGGCGGAGCGTGTCGCAGTTGAGGTTGGTGCAGATGGCCGCGGCCTCGTCCGAACCGTCGCCGCAGTCGTCCGTGCCGTCGCACAGGTCCGACTGCGACACGCACAGGTTGTTCGTGCATTGGAACCTGGAGCGAAACGTGAATAAGTTATTTGGACTCATTACCGAAGCCACCGAACGAAAGCTTAAACTGTCCATACTGCTCTACACTCTAATATGGCTTTAGATGCTCGTAACGACGCTCGTAGCGATCACCGAGGTTAACCAGTGTACGACTCGGTCGGTCTGAGATGGCTGATAGATTGTGGCATTTCCATTCTCGCAAGGGACATTAAGTTGTTGGTTCCGGTTACCACTTCATGTTGCGATCGAAAAGCCGAGTTGTATGCCTTATAGGGGGACTTGATAATTCAAACAAAACCAACATAAGCTAATCCCTCTCTCATCTTAATTTGTGGGAGAAGGCTTTTTGCCCAGCATCAACACTGGAACAGCATTCGATGTATATTTCTATATTATTTTCTGTGGAAACTTTTGCCATAGCTACTAAATAAAAACATAATATGGCATAGAAGAAAGCTAAAGTTAAAATTCCTTTCTCCCGAATTTCAAAAATCAGTACAATTATTAAAGAGTTCAAAATCAGAGATATTCTCACCTGCTCTCCGGGCAGTATCTGCCGCCAGGGTATCTCGGCGGGCATCCGATCTCGTCGGACAAGTCTCTGCAGTCCCGGTCTCCGTCGCACCTGAAGTACGCGGCGATGCAGTGCCCAGACTTGCACTGGAACGTTCCGTTCTTGCACTTGAATCCGCCGCAATCCGCTTCATCAGTATTATCCCCGCAGTCATCCTCGTGGTCACAGCGCCATCTTGAAGATATGCACTTACCATTTCCACACTTGAACTCAGATTCAGAACAGTCCCTGTATTTATGCTGGCAAACCGCCTCGGTCTCATCACTGCCGTCTCCACAGTCATCAGTGAAATCACAAAGCCATTGCTTAGGAATACACCTCTTATTATCGCAGGTGAAGTCTGTTTCACCGTTACAGCTCGGACAGTTTTCTGGCAATTCATCGGACCCGTCTCTGCAGTCGTCTTTCCCGTCGCAGAACAACCATTTCGGTATGCATCTATAGTTCGCCTGGCCCGGACACCTCCGCCATCCCGTCGTGCAGTTCTTCTGCCGGCACATGTACGCTGGCTCGTCCGAATCATCTCCACAGTCGTTGTCGAAATCGCACATCCATAATTTAGGGATACACCTGCCGTTCTTGCATGCGAATTCGGTGTCAGGATTGCAGGGTCTGTTGTGGCACATGGCTGGGTCTTCATCGCTGTTGTCTTTGCAGTCTGTGTCACCATCGCACTTCCAGCTATCCAGAATACATCTTCCGCTGGATTTGCACTTGAATTCCAGTAGAGGGCATTGGTGCGCACATTCTGCTTCGTCGCTTCCATCACCACAGTCGTCTGTGCCATCACAAATAGTCGCAGCCGGCGTACAATTAGTATTCTTACATTGGAAAGAACCTGCTCTGCAGTGTCTGACTGGACACGTTTCAGGTTCGTCAGAACCATCCATACAGTCCTTTTCTCCATCGCATTTCCAGAACCAGGGTATACATTTCTCGTCGCGGCCGTTACACCTGTGTTGTCCGTCGGTACAGTTCGCTATACAAGTCTTCATATCGCGCGATAAGTAGAACTGGTTTGGACATGCGCATTTGAATATTGTGACGCCTTCCTCTCCGTAACCATCGATGTTTAAGTAGCTGGATTCATGAGGCGGGGCGATAAGACAAAGGTGAGAACATCCTCCGTTGTTGTCGCCGCAAGGGTTCGAATAAGGAAGTTGTCTCAGCGGATGAACTATATGGATATCGTACGGCCTATGCGTAGTGTTTCTTAACACCGTAAAATTTTCTCCTGAATGTTTATTAGCTTTGCTGATAGCTTTTAAGTTCCAATCAGTCCAGTAGATTTCGTCGTCGAACAAGCTGAGCGCGAACACGTGAGGGACTTTGCTACCGGAGAGTACGACGTGTCGGTGTCTGCCTTCTAAGTCAGTCGACCCTATGTAGTCTAAGTGAGCATCAGCCCAGTACAGTCTATCGGTAAAATAGTCTATCGTCAGAGCATTCGGCCACGCTATGTCATCTTCCCAGTTCAAAATAGAAGTAAAGTTTGATCCATCCATACCCATCTTGCCGATATAAGCTTGCAAATGCCAAGAAGAAAAGTATAAGTAGCCAGTGCCTGGATGGACTACAATCGCTCTAGGGTCTGTGATACCAGTTTTTAGGGTCTTTCGCCTTGTACCATCTAGTTCAGATACATCCAAGTTCTTCGAGTGTCTGTCCAGCCAATACAGTTTTCTTCCAATCCAGTCCACTGCGATACCTTCAAGTCCATGAGAATCATGTCTTATCACTACCTCTTTGGTCGGGTTAGGGTCTGTGTAGTTCGATCTGTAGATAGTCTTAGCCGAAACATCAGCAAAATACATTCTTTGCTCCTTGAAGTCAAAATCTATCGCTACAACATTCATAAGATCTTGGTGCATCAAACTGTACAGAGACGCGTCTGTAGACATATTTCTTACATAATATTTATTGGTGAAGATAATCCAAGCCTGAGTGTTGTCCCTCCTTTTGCACGTATGTTCATCCGCAGCTCTATCGTAATACTGTTCATTGCATTTACAATAGTATGAACCAGGCGTGTTGGAGCAGTACTGAGAGCAAACGCCAGGTGTTTCTATACACTCGTCTATATCTGCGCATGCCTTGCCATCAGCGAGGAGCTTGTAGCCTTGGTTACAATCGCAGTAGTACCCTGTTATAGTATCAATACATTTGTGCCCGCATTGATTGATTTCTAGCTTTGCGCACTCGTCAATGTTACAGTGAGCTGGCTCATCGGAGTCGTCGCTGCAGTCCGAAACTTTATTGCACACAAGTCTGTTATCGATACACTGATCGTTATTACATTTAAACTGACCAACGGGACACGTCTTATTCCCTTTGACACACCCAACTTCATCGGAATGGTCGCCGCAATCATCTTCTCCGTCACACCTGAAATGGTTTCTGATACATTTGAAGTTCTGACACTTGAATTCCTGGTCCGTGCATTGCTTGTACTGGGTGTTGCAGCGTTTTCCTTCGTCGGAGCCGTCTCCGCAGTCGTTGTCGTGGTCGCACACCCATCCTTCGTTGATGCAGCGTCCATTGTTGCACTGAAACTGGTCTTCCGAACACGGGGTGGGTGTGGCGCAGTGATGGATGGTGGAGTTCTCGTCGGCGCCGTCGATACAGTCGGGGTCGCCGTCGCAGATCCATTTGCGCGGGATGCATTGCGCTCGCTGCCAGAATTTGTTCTCCTCACAAGTATACTCGGTCTCCGCGTCACACTTTCTCTCGTTGCATTGATGGCGGTCGTCTTCATCACTGTTGTCTAGGCAGTCGTTATCACCGTCGCAGATGTATATCCTCGGTATACAGTTGCCGTTGTCGCAGGTGAATAGATCTCCGAAGCACGTTCTGCCTTCCGAGCGGCAGTACTCTGGTGGCTCATCGGCTCCGTCCCCACAGTCGTCGTCGCCGTCGCAGTACCAGGTAGCGGGTATGCACCGGTGGTTCGGGCAGCGGAAACTGTTCTGTGGGCAAGTTCTTTGCGCACAATGGAGCGGGTCCTCATCGGAGTTGTCGCCGCAGTCGTTGTCACCGTCGCAAAGCCAGTAAGGTTCGACACAAATGTTAGTCTTGTCACATTTGAGGTGGTTGGCCGGACAGGTCGTGTTCATAGGACAACGCTCGTGCGTTTCGTCGGACGTAATGTTGTCTTTACAGTCGTTGATACCGTTGCACACTTGTGACATCGGGATGCATCTGGAGTTAAGGCACGTGAACTCTCCGTCAGCGCAAGGCGGGTAAACGCATCCTTCTTCATCAGACCCGTCTTTGCAATCATTCTCGTGGTCGCACTTCCAAGATTGGAAGATGCATCGTCCGTTATTACATCTAAACTCGCTCGGCGAACAAGAGTGGTACGTGCAGTAGTTTTTGTCTTCATCAGAATTGTCTCCGCAGTCATCGTCTCCGTCGCAAGACCACATCTTGCTGATGCATTTCCCATTAGCACAGAAGAATTTGCTTGTATCACAGGTGATATTCTTGGATACACACATACGACCTTCGTTGACCAATTTGGTGTTGTCATCGCATTTACATTCAACTGTATTGTTAGGGGCAGGGTGGCAGCTATGGGCGCAACCACCATTACTGATATTGCAAGCGTTTACAGTACATTTCTGTCTGCTCGGGCTGTATATGTGAATATCTCGTGGAGAATCTTCTAGTCTCTTGACCATTTCTATCATATTAGCACCAGTATGTTTCTCAGCTCTGTAGACCCCTCGCAGTTGGAGATCAGTCCAGTAGATGTAGTTTCCGAAGACAGTGATAGCGAAGGGATAAATAGTTGCGCTGATTAGAACTTCTCTGTCCGAACCGTCAAGCTGGGAACGTTCAATCTTCTCACGAACTGCATCAGTCCAGTACAGCATATTCTCATCGAAATCTATAGTTAGTCCACTCGGCTGGGACAGATCTTTATCAATAATAGCCTTTTTCAAAGACCCAGCCATAGTGGTGCGGTAGATTTTTCCAGAAGTTCCGAATCGACCCCAATCCGTGTAATACAATGTACCGTTGCATGGGTCAACAACGATCGCTCTCGGACGTTCCACTCTTGCTATCATAACCATTTCTGATCCGTCAAGATTCATGGCATAGATAGAGTTGTTTGAACTATCCGTCCAGTACACCTTCTTTTGAGTCCAATCGTAGGATATACCCTCAGGGTTGATGCCTTTGCTGATTATGTTTTGGATGCCGGAGAAATCGGGGCTGTTGGCGGACATCCAGGCGATACGGGCCCAGGGCCTGATTTGGGTGAAGAACAACTTATTATCTGCATAGTCGAACTCGACGCCGACTACATTGGTCAGATTTACGACAGGTTTGAACGGCACGCCAGTAGATTTAGGGTCCAAGTTAATAGCACGGATTTCGGTGCGGGTCGTGAATACCAGGTACTCGTCAACAGCATCACATTTCTGTTCATCTGTCTTCGAAACCTGGCCCGTAGCGCATTCGCATTTATGTGTGTAGCCCTTATTAGCTTCAGGTGGGAAACTGAAACATAGTTGGTCGCAGCCGCCATTTCCTAGCTTCCTACAAGGGTTATTTTCGTCTGTAGGCTGATTGTTAACATCAAATACGACTATATCCCGCAATTTCGGTAGGTTCGTCCTAACTTTTTCTGGCATTGACATATTTCCTGGTAACTTTGATGCTTTGTAGATGGTGTTAAGATTTCTATCTACCCAGTAAACGCTGCCCGTGTGAATAGCAATACCCATAGGGTTAGGTAAGTTAGATCTGATAAGCTGTCGGTTACCACCATTGTAGGAAATCTTTTGAATCTGATCCAACTTGGAGTCTACCCAGTAAACATCGTGCGTCAACATATCAATAGTTAGATCTCGGGGATTTGATATACCAGAGGTCACGACCGTCTGCCAATCGCTGCCGTCTAGATAAGCTTTTCCAATACGTGGGTACTGCCCGTAATCGATCCAGTACAGCAATCGCTTTAGCGGATTAACCGCAAGCTCCCTTGGGGCATCCATTGTAGTTTTCACCAGGACTTTCCTATTAGAACCATCTAACCAACACATTTCTACGTAATTCTCATGTGGGAACACATTGGTGAAGTAAAGGTTGCCCGCGACCCAATCCACTGCCAGACCTCTGATTCCGTTGCTGCCAATTCCATCTTTGACGATGTGCTGCAATTCGGTACCGTTAGGTCTGATTCTGAAGATGCCATTCCATTGTCCTCTATTGAATTCCACCCAGTAAATGTAGTTCTCAGCGAAATGTACGTCGACATGGAGGATGTGGTGTCCCAACCCGGTGACGGGGACCATGGCTTCGGCACTAGAATCGATGCTGTATCCTCGAATGACATCCAGCTGAGAGACCACCGCGAAAGTCTTGTATGGCACACAATTGACCTCACTCTCTTTGCGGTAACCTACAGAACAAGCACAGACCCGTGATCCTCCGTCTCCCGGAATACAGATCTGTTCGCAGCCTCCGTTGTTCTGCGAGCAGGGATGATGCATCATTTTCCTCTTCTGGAATATGGTAAGCGATTTCAAATCATTCTCATTGTCAAGTACAGTTTTGATATTGTCCCCGTTAGGAAGGTCTGCCTTGATGATCTTTTCGTGCAGTGGATCCAGGACGTATAGTCTGGAATCGAGGACAGCGATGACTTTAGGGTAGGAAATAGCGTACGCTTCGGTTAGTATTGTCTTCCGGTCGTTGCCCTCGGTGTTGACGCTGTTGACGCTGGCCGGGAACTGGGTGCTGAAGTAGATGATCTTCTTGTCCACGTCGATGGTGACAGCTTCGGGCCGCTCGATGGAGTCCACCAGGATGATGGGGTTGGTGCCGTCCATGTTCGCTTTGCCGATCTTCGGTGGAACTCCGTAGCCGCCTTCATCGGACCAGTATATTTTTCTGGAAGAAAATTTGGAATGCTTACAAGGAGTTTATGTCTGATTCTAAGTGATTCAAAGTCAAAAACCATTCAAGTGTGTATAGACACATAGATCAAAGAGTCACTCGCACATGTCAAATTTGTAACATTTCTTAGAACTACCACCAGACCGGAATAAATTTCTGAATAGTTGAGAGGCACGATTGAGGTGTCTTGCATTATATAGCACTGTTATTGTCATGCATTATATACAGATATTGGGAGGTGAGGCTAAAGATTTTCCGATTACGTAGTATTGAATATTGGAGACGTTTAAAGAAAAAAGGATTTAAAATTATTCTTATTGTTGCGATTCTTTATAACTTTTATTGCAAAAATCCTCAAATTAAATATTTCTATAACTACTTCTATAAAATGGTGAATCAACTCACCCTTCGGTCGGATCCAGGCAGATACCCTTAGGTTTGGCCACAGATTGGCGGCTGCCATCATTGGCTATGACTATCGACCTGTATTTGACCTTCCCGTCGACTCGCACCAGCTCGATATTGCTAGCCACCCTGTTGGCCATGTACAGGTTCCTGCCGAGCCAGTCGAAGGCTATAGCCGAGGGTGCGCCCACGATGCCGGTGTCCTGCCCGAAGAACTCGACCTTATTGCCACCGCCGTAAGGCATGCTGTAGATGGTGCAGTTCTCGTCGTCCTCGCTGTCGCCAGTGATTGACTGAAGCCAGTATAGCGTGTGGCCCTGGCGGTCGTAGTCCAGCTGGACGCCACCTGAGAAGTACAAATTTTGCTGTAGGTATGCAAGTCAGAGAATCAAAAAAGAGGGAATCGAAAAACTATATTATTTATTATGAAAGGAATTTCACTAGAAAATAGAATAACACTAATAGTTATTTAGTAGAAAAATGTCGAATGACTGTACAACAAGAGGATGCCAAGGAAATGTGTGATTTATTATATCAATATTGATTCGGAGTGCGCAAAGAACAATGGCGAGATTCTACCTGAGTGTCTTATAAAGTATATAAAAATACGACATGTGCAAATATTAGTGATATTATTCAGTCGGTTTTTACACAAAATTAATTTCGTATGTAAACACGCCGGATATTTTTTTTTTAAATAAAAAATTATATTTTTTTTTATTTGATTAAATTCTTATTGATCCGTTTTAATCAAGGAACTTTAATACTATCTGGAATGCTCACCACACAAATATTAGGATCTGAAAATGTACTTTATAACTAACGTAATATAATTCATATTTGTTTAATTAATCAAAAGGAGAAAAACGTTCCGAGCGGGACACGACGATAGGGGAGTTCGTCCCTTTCTTGCATTGCAAGTACAAAATTAAAAAAAATACAGTCGTAGTTTTCTATTCTTCAATTACCTGTAATTAAAACATTTTTGCGTACGTTGACTTAACATAAAATTTATATAAAATAGACGTCTTTGTCTCCTAACAAGATTCATATAATATTTAAATTCTATTTACTTCTATCCCATTTTGTTCATTATAGTATTTAGTCGATAGTAGTTACTAGCAAATTTTACATGGTAACATTCAAAGCACACTAGAAACAATATGGCCGATATACTTTCGCATTGAAGCCGAATTTCAGCTTGATTCACTATATTTTTTGCCGTGTTGAAATCTCTCATTAAAAAATGGTTATAAACTTACTGTGTCAAAGGGGTGTAAAACTGGTTGTGAAATTTTAAATTCTAGGGAAGAATTTTCATTTTGTTGACCATAAAGTCAATATTTTTAAAACGGAGAGGAAAATCTTATTTAGTTATTTAAGCGTAAGCCTTCTGTATTTGTGCTGTATCTCTATAAATAATTATGGAATGTCGTCTCTGTATAGATTGTCTATAAATGTAAAAATAAAATAAATCGTAAGTTCACAATGCATGAGACTTGGCTGAGCCCTGGCTATTGAGTTTTTAGAAAGTGAAAAGAGAACGCTTTAATTTTTGGACCACAGAAGACAAACATTATAGCCAATTACCACCTAGTACGTATTATTGTTTCCTTGCCGGGTTTCCGAGTGATGAGAATCTCTGTTAATGGTGGCTTGACTACTGTAGTTTAGAGCTATCACTTCAAGTCCGACGACACACGTACATAAATAAAATTACAATTCATCATTGTTTAATCTGTTAAATAAATCTATCTATCTATCTATCTATAACCTCACGCCAGATCCCTTGCGGGGTAGGCAGAGAGTACAGAGTTCCAACAGGTTCTTTCCTTACATACCTCTCTGGCTTCCTCGACTCTCATAGTTCGTCTCATACACGCTCGCCGGTTACGGAGACTCTTGACTTTTCCATCAGATAAGACTCGGTTTATTTGGTCGTGGTAAGATAGTCTAGGTCTTCCCCGGTACCTGCATCCTTCCACTTTCACATTGTATATCTGTTTTGTCATTCTTTCCTCTGGCATTCTTTCTATATGCCCGAACCAACGGAACATGCCCTTTCTCATCTTTACACCGATACTATCTTTCATACCTACTCGCTGTCTTACTATGCTGTTGCTAATGCGGTCGGTCAGCTTCACTCCGCACATCTTCCGCAGAGCTCGCATTTCTACCGCATTTATCCTACTTTCATTCTCCTTCTTACATACCCAGCTCTCGCTACCATATAACAGCGTTGGGACAAGAACTCCGTTATGTATGGCCAGCTGCGCCTTATGGCTTAAGTGCCGGCTCCCGAGTAGCTTTCCCATCGCACCATTCACTCTGTTCCCTGTAAATAAATCTATAAATTCATATAGTCTTTTTACTGTAGACAAGCTGAAGCTACGTGTTTATTAATATTACAATCTGGTAAGCTTATTTGCTTTTTTTAAATCAACGTCTCCCACTGCACAAATATTAAATCTGTTAATTTATATGTGTGACATAAAAGAGATTGTCCCAATTGTTAGTACGGAGCTGGACACCCTAGTAGAAAGAGACGCCATCCACCCTCAA
Organism: Phalera bucephala; assembly: GCA_905147815.2. Lineage (NCBI taxonomy): Eukaryota > Metazoa > Arthropoda > Insecta > Lepidoptera > Notodontidae > Phalera > Phalera bucephala. The sequence continues at coordinate 30,437,750 of LR990623.1, read as the reverse complement.
TGCTGTACTCTTCGGAACGTTTTTGAGGGGATCGTAATCATTCCAGTTAGTTTATAATTATCCTTGGTTTTATAATGTTCCTTGGTTTTAATTGAATCGCCATAATTGCCACATTTGAAAAAAGAAATGTCAATAGTAAAAACTAATAAACATTTGTAAATAAATTTTTAGTTATAGACAATTGATTAATAAAAACTGAAGTATTGTTTTACTTACAGATGGTTGAAATAATTTATAAAAAGTTAAATAAAAAAAATATTAAACAACATATTTTTGCATAGTTTATGGAATTGATTGAAAAGAAATGTAATGACAATACTTGGTAACAATGATATTTGTGTTGACAAATTAGTGACAGGGCTTTTTGTTTTTTGCCGTAATGGCGACAAGAAGCCAATTTTTATAAAATACTGTTATACTCTATTATGCAAGGATGCAAGGGGGACACCTACCATCTACGCTCCCCAAGTCAACCTCTCCTGCCCGCGGTGCATCCTGCTGATCAACGGACGAGGCTCCGACGACCGACAATGGCGGTATAACCATTCAAATATGGCGTAACTAAATTTTTAACTAGACCGGTGACGGGCAGCAGCGTCACTAGTGCGAGAAGTTACGCCCTGCGATCGCCAACCCGCATGCCCAGCGTGGCGATTATGGGCAAAACCTTCTATGGCAAGTCGGAATATACCACGGCCCCCAGTTCCCGGTCGCTCCGCTATTCCTGACCACGGCGGCGGTCACGGTTCCGGCGGGGCAGGGGGTGCGAAGAATCTCCGGGCTACGGTAGGCCGCCAACATGAACTGACCCTGGCTACGTATAACGGACGCACGCTGCGACTGGATGAGCATCTTCTGCAGTTGGAAGAAGAACTGAAGTGCATAAGATGGCACGTTTTGGGTTTATGTGAAGTTCGAAGAGAGGGAGAAGACACCATAACCCTAGAATCTGGCCATCTTTTGTACTTTAGAGAGGGAGACCAACTTTCCCAGGGTGGCGTCGGGTTTCTGGTCCATAGAGTCTTCGCTGACAACGTTTTAGAAATGTCCAGTGTGTCGACAAGGGTAGCATACCTCATAATTAAGCTGAACGAGAGGTACACCCTCAAGATCGTGCAGGTTTATGCACCGACTTCGGCACACTCGGACGAGGACATAGAGGTACTCTACGAGGACATCTCTAAGGCCCTTCATAATACCCCTAAGGCACACTACAACGTCGTCATGGGAGATTTCAACGCCAAAGTGGGAGTAAAAACTGACAGCGAATCCTCAGTAGGACCATACGGCTATGGCAGCAGAAATGACAGGGGACAAACGCTCGTCAACTTTCTTGAAAGAGAAGGGCTGTTTATGATGAACTCTTTCTTTAAAAAACAGCCCCAAAGAAAGTGGACGTGGCAAAGCCCCGATGGTAAAATAAAAAATGAGATCGACTTCATCATGGCGGACAAGAGGCGCATATTCAGAGATGTCTCAGTGATCGCAAGGTTTAAAACCGGAAGCGACTACCGGCTCGTACGGGGCACTCTGAATATACAATGGAAGCGCGAAAGAGTCCGCTTGATGAAGTCCAGTCTCCGACCGAATTTGCTCCAAGCCGCTATGGATTCCCAAGCTTTTCAGTTAAAATTGGAAAACCGTTTCGCTGCCTTGGAAACCACTGACAGCGTTGATCAGAAATTCGAGCAGGTGGTACAGACTCTTAGAGAAGAGGGTACTAAATTATGCGAAACGAGGCGTACAGGCAGGAAATCTAAGCTTTCGGGGGGGACTCTGGAGCTTATGAGCGAACGGCGCCGAAATGCAGCCTCAACCTTGTCAGAACACCGGGCCTTAAATAAAAAGATCACAAAGCTGGTCCGACGCGACCTCCGAGCTTTCAACAATCTTGAGATTGAGAAAGCCATCGAGCAGAACCGGGGGTCGAAAGTGTTCGTCCAGCCACTTGGGAGGAACCACTTGACAAGGTTGACTACACAAGCGGGTACTGTGATCGCTTCTAGGCCGGAAATCCTCTCGGAAGTCAGGAATTTCTATAGCCAGCTTTACGCCTCACACGCACCTCGACCCGAATCTCTTAGAGGAGATCCCAGAGCCACCCTAACACGTCACTTCACAGAAGACTTGCCCGAGATCAACCTGGATGAGATCGAGTTGGCCCTTAAACAGCTTAAAAATGGAAAAGCCCCGGGTGAGGACGGCGTCACGACTGAGCTTCTGAAGGCAGGAGGTACCCCAGTACTTAAGGAGCTTCGGAAGTTATTTAACACTGTCCTCTACACTGGGAGAACTCCGCAGGCATGGAACAGAAGCGTGGTCGTCCTGTTTTTCAAAAAGGGTGACAAAACCCTTTTGAAAAACTATCGACCCATATCGCTTCTGAGCCATGTATACAAGCTGTTTTCAAGGGTCATCACGAACCGTCTTGCGCGAAGGCTCGACGAGTTTCAACCCCCGGAGCAGGCCGGGTTTCGAAGTGGTTACGGCACCATAGACCACATCCACACTGTGCGGCAGATTATACAGAAGACTGCAGAGTATAATCTGCCCCTATGTCTAGCCTTCGTGGACTATGAGAAGGCCTTTGACACTGTCGAGACCTGGTCAGTTCTGGACTCCTTGCAACGATGCCAAGTTGATTGGCGATACATCGAGGTGATGAGATGCCTTTTTGAAGCTGCAACGATGACCGTCCAAGTACAGAACCAGCGGACTGAACATATCCACCTGAGCCGCGGAGTGCGCCAAGGTGATGTCATATCACCAAAACTGTTCACCAATGTACTGGAGGATATGTTCAAGACGCTGGACTGGAAAGGTCGCGGCATCAATATAAATGGCGTATACATCTCTCACCTGCGATTTGCAGACGACATCGTCATCATGGCTGAAACGTTGCAAGACCTACAACAGATGCTGGACTGCCTTGCTAATTCGTCTCAGCGAATCGGTCTCCGGATGAACTTAGATAAAACTAAAGTTATGATCAACAAGCATGTTGACCCGGGACCGATCGCCGTAAACGGAGCCCCCCTCGAAGTTGTTTCTGAGTACGTATACCTAGGGCAGGTGCTCCAACTGGGTAAAAACAACTTCGACAAGGAAGTTAAGAGACGGATACAGCTGGGCTGGGCAGCATTTGGGAAACTCCGTCGAGTCTTCTTATCGCCCATACCCCAATGCTTAAAAACGAAAGTTTTTAATCAGTGCGTCCTACCTGTAATGACATACGGAGCCGAAACGTGGCCACTCACTGTGCGGCTTGTCCACCAGTTCAAGGTCGCTCAACGAGCTATGGAAAGAGCTATGCTCGGAGTTTCTCTTAGGGATCGAATCCGGAACGAAGTTATTCGTCAGAGAACAAAGGTTACCGACATAGCTCAGCGAATTAGCAAGCTGAAGTGGCAGTGGGCAGGTCACATATGCCGCAGAACCGATGGCCGTTGGGGCAGACTGGTTCTTGAGTGGAGACCGCGTGTCGGCAAACGTAGTGTAGGGCGCCCTGTAGCTAGGTGGGGCGACGATATTCGTAAGGCAGCGGGCAGGGATTGGAGAAGGAGAGCTGAAGATCGAGCTCAGTGGCGTGCCATGGGAGAGGCCTACGTCCAGCAGTGGACTGACACGGGCTGATGATGATGATACTCTATTACTACTTGACATGCGAAGTACGCTGTTAAAGTGTGCGGCCAATAATTAAAATAAGAAGAAGAAGAAATTAGTGACAACTTCAACTTACCAAAACAGTTTACGTTATTATTTTTCATCCTGGTTGTTTGATTCGTTTTTAGTTTTAAACCTTCTAGTTACTCGATTTAATCGTCTAAATTGATAATTACTTTCTCAAAACGGACTCCGATTGTGCTTCAAGAAACTGTGTGAAGTGAGAAAATGCTTCTCGGAGTCGGAAAGGTGTGACAGACCTACATGCGTTACGTGCGTGGCAATGTTATATTGGCATCAATAATCCTCAGCGAAGTAAATCTTGGATCAAAACACAAGATCAAGCTCTACAACTAGACTCTTAGCTACCGATGTAACGAAAAATAAATATTTATAAATCTTGATAACCATTTTTATTGTACCTCTAAATGTTGCAGTGTACGGGCGGTAGGTAACTAGGAGATAACAAAAATAATGAGTCAACAAATTCTATCCTACTGCTGGGCAAATGACTCACAAATCGGGATGAGAGATAGATCATAGTCCACCACCTTTTCATATTTCTTATAAAAGTAAGTAGATACTTAAACGTTATGCCTACTATTATAATTTCTAATGGTTGCAAGTTACCCCTTTTTAGAAGACTCGTAAATACAAATAACCAATGACTCAATAGTAACTATAAGAGGTTATTAAGTTCATATTGACATAACCTCAAAACATGAATTGTTAGTATGGCTGCATTAAGTTAAATGGATACAATTATAATTTTAATAAGCCTCAAAGTTATAAATAGCTTATGATTCCTAACTATTTAATGTATTTTCATATTGGCATAACCTTAAAATGTTAATATCTTTTTTTCCAGCATCTCAAATAACAATTCTCGGTGTTTATGTTTAAGTAATAGAAAGCCTATAGTTTTCACATTTTTTCATACATTGACGCTTCAAATAGATATTAGGCAAAACCATGTATGGGATCCTGCCATTGTCGAGGTTATTTACCTTGAATGCCAACAATTGGAGCGAGCTGGCCAGCTCTGCCAGACCCGTCGGTGGACAGGTCGATCACTTGTGTGCCTTTGAGCACCATAAGGTACGGGGCCTCCTCTGCAATGACAAACCGTTGTTAAATTTTTATACTCTTAAAGAATAATAATGAAAAATATGCCCAAATATATAATAATATAATAATAATAGCCCTGTTAAGAAACTGTCCCGCCGGTGGGCACGGGCCTCCTCTTAAACTGAGGGGGCTTATGCCATGGTCCACCACGCTGGCCCAGTGCGGGTTGACGAACTTCACACCTTCGAGAAACTCTTAGGCATGCAGGTTTCCTCACGATGTTTTCCTTCACCGTTAAAGCAAGTGATAGTTAATTTGTAATACGCACATGCTTTCGTAAAGACAGAGGTGCGTGCCTGGGTTTAAACCCGAGACCTCTGTTTTAAACCCAGGCACGGTCGGTCTAACCACTAGGCTATCACAGCTTATATGTATGCCCAATAATCGATCGACTATCTTTGTTGATGGCAACCTTGGCTAGATATAGTTTCAGCCGAGTAAGTGTATGAGTCTATTGTAACTTTAACGCAGCTGAATATCAAGTAAAAAATACTAAAGTAAACCAGACGAAATTCATAAAACTCTATTTCTTAATCGTATTACTACCAGTAGTAACACGGCAATAATTCTTCACTACCGATAGGCCCAGTAGTAACAGGGGAAGCTAATTTCATTCATGCCTCTCAAAATAGACCCACAGTAATAAAATGTAAAATTACAAGATTCACCTTCAGCGCACTTGCCGTCAGGCAACAGCTTGTACCCAGGCTTGCACATGCAGGTGTAGCCGATGGTCTTGTTGGGGCTCAGCAGGCACAGGTGCTGGCACGTGTCCTTCCGGCACGGGGACGTGTACTGCGGCTGCAGCGACGGGTGGTGCACGTGGATGGACAGCGGCTGCGAGATCAGATGGGACACCACCGTCTGGTTCGAGCCCTTGAACTTGTGGGCCGAGAGCACCCTGTTCAGCTGCCTGTCCGTCCAGTACAGCGTATCTTCGAACAGCGTCAAGGAATGTGGGTGTAGCAGGTAGTGACTGCCGGCCAACACTTGCTGTCTTCCCGTCCCGTTGTAGTAGCAGAAATCGATGAAATCCAGCTTCGAATCCGCGAAGTAAACCCTCTGCGTGGCCGTGTCTAGAGTCAAACCGTTGGGCCAGTAGATCTTCGTTGTGATGATAGCCGAACGTTGCGTCCCGTCCATGCCGACCCTTTCGATGCGAGGATTCTCACCCCAGTCGGTCCAGAAAAGCCACCGAGCGTTCGGAGCGGGATCCAGGCACATTCCTCTGGGCTGCGTTATGTTGCCGCTTAACAGAGCTGTTCTCGCGCTTCCATCTTCCCTGGCCACCTCAATAGTATTCAATTTGCTGTCCAACCAGTAGATGTTACCCCCGACCCAATCGTACGCTAATCCCTCAACTAAATCCAATCCAGTTGAAATGATAACCTGAGGTTCACTTCCACGGTCTAGCCTGGATATCTTTTTTAGTTTCATATCAGACCAGAATATAGTACCGGTGTGCATATTGGAGGCTGTAGCCACGACGTTTTCTACATTTATGGGAACCCTCTCGAGTCCTTGCTCGTTGAGATCGGCCACGAGGATCGAGTGTCGGTTGGAGATGATGAGGAATGCGCTGGAGTGGTTGTTGGCCTTGCAGGTGTGGTTGTTGAGGGTGAGGAGGTAGCCGTCCACGCAGGAGCACACGTAGGAGCCCTTGGTATTGGTGCAGGTCTGCGAGCACAGTCCAGGCGGGTTACACTCGTCGATGTCCCTGCAATTGCTGTCATCGGAGTCCAGCTCTTCACCCGGCGGGCACAGGCAGAGCGGCCCGTTCGGGGTTTGCTTGCAGCCGTTTGAGCAGAGCCCGTCCTGATGCTCGCATTCAGCGAAGTCACAGCTCGCACCTGGAATTAATCAGTCGTCGTCTACAGGAACAGTATTCGGTACAAGTACTCGTAACGATTACATCTGCTAATAATTTTATTTTCCTCTAAACGAAATTAATAATAAATTACCTTCATCAGCTCCGTTGGGACAGTCGAACTTGTTGTCGCACACTTGAGTAAGGTTCACGCATCGGCCGGTGACTCCCGGACATTGCCACTGGCCGGCGGGGCATCTGTAATATTTTAAATGAAGGATTCTATCATATACTACTATATTCGCCGGAGCCATTTAGTCGTTTATGACCTACTCTAATTCCTTATCATTCGGGTCCGCAATTTCATACGTAGGTAGATTTGACTTTTAAAAACTTCTATTTTTTGGACCCGCTAAAGATTCTTAGTAATGTTAGTTCATAAGTCAAGATCCATGAAAACATATAAAATTAAAAGTTTCGTACTTATTGGATCATAACGGTACACATGAATAGGTAACGAAAGGAAGAACGGTTACAACTCAAAACTACCGCACATCGGGAACGTTACTTAAATGGAGATGAAGGCACGAAACTTTACGTCTTCCCCTTTAAAAGTGGGAGTTTTACAATTCTTTCTTGACCGATGCCACTTAAAAACGAATACTTAGAAGCGCTTCAATCGTTCAAATAGCGTACACCGAACGCCCTACCGGTGGCGTACAAGTCATTCCTAATGTTCCTAGTTAAGGAGGAAGGGACGGTCAACGTACCTGAACGGCGGCGGCTTGCAGGCGTGCTCGAGGCCCTCGTCGGAGCCGTCGCCGCAGTCGTCGGCGCCGTCGCACACGTAGGCCTTGAACACGCAGCGCCCGTTGCTGCAGCGGAAGTGGCTGGCGGCGCAGGCGCGCGCGCCGCACGCCGCCGGCTCGTCCGACAGGTCGTCGCAGTCCGGCGTGCCTGCGCAGCCCGCCTCGCGATCAGTAAACACTCCGACACCGGCACGCCTTTCATCCGCGAGCGGACAGGCTTGTACTACTATATACGCTCGTTTTGACGAATATTTTTTTAAGCGTAGGCCGCACTGCCCGCAGCGTCGAGAAGTCGCATATGCGATCCCCGCCCGGGACGAATCTTTGTGTAATCTACGAATGCTCGTTTCGAATGCTCGTATGGTTGTCAGCGCTCCCAGGACACAGACATTATTCCTAGTGTGGGACTACGATGTTAGGTCGAGATGTAGTAGCGAGCCTTATCGCTATTGAACCGGGCACGATTTCAGACTCCGTATTGCTATTGAAGATTTTTCGATAGAGAAATAATATTTGGCCCCACCTATCCTTATCCTATATTCGGTGGAACTATCGGAGCTCTTGATCGCTATGCATTAGACCGACCCGGCAAACGTCACAAAATATACTAGTAAAAGATAAGTATATTTATCAGCATACCAGACAACATTTGTTTCCTAAGTCACTGAACATGCTCGTTAATACAGAAACCAGTTCTTTTGATTTTACAAATATCGGTGAACATTATAAAAACCAAATATTGGCAAACATATTAAAATATGAGACTAACTATGAGTGGAGGAAGCCAGAGAGGTATGTTAGGAAATAACCTTTTGGAATTTTGTACTCTCTGCCTACCCCGCAAGGGATGTGGCGTGATGATATAGATAGATAGATATTAAAATATTATATAGATCAAGAATCATAATGGATTTGAAGCAAACTTATGTCGACTCGCGACATATGTGTAAGGCACATACAATGCCTTTTATTTATTGCCATTGACTGAGTATTTCTTCTTCTGATACTAAAGTAGCTTTATTTCAGGTAGGTGGTATATGCGTGCAAATGCCTTTTCATTTTGGTGGACGGTGATTAAAAGTAAGTAATAAATATAATGTCACTAAATGGCAAATACATTGTGGGTGGGTGATAGCTGCAGAGTACGTGATTGAAAAATTAAGTGTCTGAGGGTGATAAATATATTGTTAGTAAGCGATAAATAAAGTGTTGTTGAGTGATAAATATTATATCAGTAAGCAATAAAAACAAAGTCAGCGAACAATAAATAAAGTGTCAGTTGCCGGCCAATACGGCCCTACTAAGGGACAGTTCACCTCCATGTCTTAGTATTTTTTTTTAGAAATAGTCCTATACTATGACACGCACAAACACCCCGACAGAATCAAATATTTGCTGGTCACACAAAGATTTGTCCCGTGCGGGGATCGTCGCGAGTTCGATCCAGTGGGTAGAGCGGGTAAGGTCTTACCACTGAACCAAGTCGTCCGTGAAATGAAGTAAATAAATGAAGTGAAGTAGTCGTGTGCTCACCGTCGCAGTACCAGGTGGTGGGGATGCAGATGCCGGAGGCCTTGCACTTGAACTGGTTGTCGGGCTGGCACTGGTGCGGCGCCAGAGAAGGACAGCCCGCCTCGTCGCTGCCGTCGTTGCAGTCCGGGATGCCGTCGCACTTGTACGCTTCCTGCGCACAGCCACCACTCGGAACGTTTAGCACACGTGGCCTTGGCTACCGTGCCTTACGAACAGCTAAAGAAATTTGTAACTTGCGCCAACCAGGGCGCATTATTTGCTCTATTAGCCTATCCAGGCCTGCCGTACGGTGGTGCGGCATCATCGGCCAATCACTGCGGTCGTTCACGTCGTCGCCAACCGGAGCCCGTTTTTTTTGTAACAATGTCACTTAACATCACATACCATGTAACTATGACACATCATTTTACTGATTATCAAGTTGATTTATTTAAAGGCCACAGAGCTTACCATCTTTATATCGCACGCGTAGACAGTGTTTGATATTTTCTTTGACTTAATATGCTGCCAATTCGCGCAAAATTAAGGGCAGTTTAGTTGTATGCATCCATTCTCTTCCCTTACTTTTTTTAGCGGGAATCCATGGATATCCATACGGGAATCATAGAACTGACAGCACTTGTACAGTCAGTCTCGGTTTCACATTCTTATAGCAATTATGGGGAAGAAAATGATGGTTGTAGAATTTTATTAATTTAAAAAAAGATTACATATTAAAAAAGCGTGGGATACCTGCTATAAAAAAATGGCTTGGTGATATTTTTGTAAATAATACGGGCAGTTTGAAAAATAATCAGATAAAGATTTTCAACACTGCACGAGCATAATTGGCTTGTACACGTACATCCGGCTCGAAGGACCAAAAAGAAGTATTGGGGTTTTTCGTTGTTGACCCCGTTGTAATTGTGCTATCGTAGATAGTGAATGATTAACACCAAACCACGTATCAGTGTAAAAGTTTATTTATATCTTAAAGTTTCTGTCTACGGCTATGTTTGGTAATCTAAATCGCACTGTATTTGTTATTAATTATACACATTAGCGCGTGACGGAAGTTTAGTTACGACTGTACTTATTGAGTACAAATGTTTAAAAGCAAATTAGCTGTACGAGCGTAATTGGATCGTACAAACAAAAAGGATTATAGAGCGATGCTTGAAGTACGAAGTGAGTATGTGATTAACCGACATTGTCACCGAGCCGTCATGTACTATGCGGGAAGTGAGCTCAGAGGCGTAATGGTATAAATTAGTTTATTATATAGGTGTCGAAGGATAACAGCGAAGTAGTTACCTGCACGCACTGCTTGAGGTCGGCGCACTTGAACTGGTTGGCGAGGCAGGAGACGGGCGGGCAGTCGGCCTCGTCCTGCTTGTCGAAGCAGTCGTCGTCGCCGTCGCACACCCACGACGCCGGGATGCAGTGCCCCGTGCGCGGGCACGTGAACTGCCGGCAACACCACGCTCATACACACGGACCCTTTCGCCTTGCCTCTTTATTGAACGAGGAGTACGCTCATTGAACCGTCACGCCTATATCCTCCAAGCGAAGATGGTGGAAGTGTACTATGTGCATTGTGCACCCATTCTTCGCCAAAAATGTTAAGTCTCAATGTCGAGGGGGGCGAGCCGCAGAGGAACCATCGACAGTCATCGACATAGCTTTCAGAATTTCATATCGCCCGAAGAACCGAAAACCCCTGCGACAGAATGATTCTCAGGTGGTGGCGATCACGTTTCGAAAGAAGGGGGCGGGCCCCCTACAAGATAACCAGACAACCTAACACACTCACGGCCAACAAAACAACAATATACCGATAGATGGCTCATGCTCATGCTCCTGTCCCGGACGTTTCCATGTAATGTAGCACGAAGCTCGGCCGGCACGCGAGGCGCGCGTACCTGGAAATATGCGCAGGTCTTGTCGGCGCAGTGCGCGCCCTCGTCGGAGGCGTCCCCGCAGTCGTTCTCGGAGTCGCACTTCCAGGTGCTGGGCACGCAGCGGCCGTTGGCGCACTGGAACTGCGCGCCGCTGCACGTCACGTTGACGCAGCCCGTCTCGTCCGAGAAGTCGCCGCAGTCGTTCTCCGAGTCGCACTTGAACGTGGCCGGGATGCACCGCCCGGACTTGCACATGAACTCTGACGCACTGCATGTCGTCTCTGGGGATGAAAATTGAGTTATTAACATAGGTTAAAGACGATCTCTGTGTTTTTACTGCATCTCATTGCTATATCAAAATAACACCAGAATGATATTAGAAGCAACAAACTTTCAGAACTCATAAGTAACTCACATAGGACGAAAGGGGATAATTGAATTCATATGATTTGCATAAATAACCCAAAAACACACAGGTCAGAGGACGATCGACGGATCCTCCATGGGCAATGGCCATAACGTAGCAAGACCAGGACAATTGTGAAGTTCTACTTTTTTAATATAAAGTAATTTGTATTTATAAAAGACGAGAAACATGACATGACACCGTACCCCTTATTGCAACCAATTTGACTAGCCGATCATTAGATACGGATCATAAACCAATGCTACTCAACCAAATTTGAGTTTACACAATAATAATCAAAGAAATAACTCACTGGTACAATTCTGCTCCTCATCACTGTTATCCAAGCAGTCATCGTCGCCGTCGCACACCCAGCTCTTGGGAATGCAGCGCTGGTTGTTGCAGGTGAAGTCCCAGGAGTGCGGGCACGCCTGCACGGGCGGCTCGGCGCTCGGGTCAGCCTCGCACGTGGTGCCGTCGCCCGACAGCTTCTCCCCGTACGGGCACCCACACCTCACAGTCAGCAGCCCTGTAGTATTCCGCGGTACAGCGAAACAAAGCTTCTGGCAGTTCCCGTTATCCCTGGAACACGGCTGCATCGGATCTATCCTCTGGATACCCTCACTGTACACTTTGACGCCGTACAACCTGTTCGTCTGCGGTTCCCTCACCATGATATCTTCCTGTTCACCGGTAATCTTGTGCATGCGAACGATCGCGTCTAACCTCCAGTCGGTAATGTACATGAATTCCTTATGAATCACGATGGAGAACGGATGCTTGATCAGCTTAGAGTTGACGGTCCTAACGTCTGTACCGTCGAGGTTGGAATGTTGGACGTGATCCAGCAGGGCGTCGCACCAGTACAGTCTGTCCAGTTCGAAGTCTATCGAAAGACCGTTCGGCCATCCGAGAGTCACATTTTCGAAAACTAGAAGATTGGTACCGTCTGTGTACGCTCTGCTTATGTTCGCCGGTCGATCCCATTCCGAGAAGAATATAAATCCTTTATTTGGATGAACGACAATGGCACGCGGTCGTTTCAAGTCTTTAAGCAACGTTCTCTTATAAGCTACATTCCTGGTAGACAAAACATTCAAAGTTCCTTTTCGGGAGTCGATGTAGTAAAGGTTTTTGGAGGCCCAGTCCACGGCTAACCCTTCAACACCTTCGTTTTGGGATGCCAGTACTATTTCTTTGGTAGTTCCGTTCCTGTGGACTCTGTAGATTACGTCTTGCAGCACATCCGAATAGTATATGTGTTCGTCTCTTGCGTCAAAGTCCAGGCCTACAAATCTCGCCCTTCGAGACACTACAGGTAGTATTGCGTCGCTGAAGCCTTCTATCGCAGGGTTTAGCACTTTGCCTTTGATAAACCTCTGCTGTGAATACATAAGGAATTCTTTAACAAGGTCGCAATTTCTAAGATCTTTTAGCAGTCTGTAGCCAATGTTACAAGCGCATCGATACCCTAGCCCACCATTTTGTAACGCAGTCACAATACACATCTGGGAACACCCGCCATTGTTCACTCCACAAGGATTATTGACTGAAGTTTGTTTCAAGGAGTGTATCACAGTTATAGCTTTGGGTTCCCTGATGTCTTTCATTTTGTATATGGCTTGGATGCTGGAGGGTCCCTCGTATTTGTTGACGGAACTGATTCCTTGTTTAGTGTTATCCGACCAGTAGACCCTGTCTTCGAAAAGCGCCAGTCTGGAAGGGTTCGGGACTTGCTGTCCTCTGAGCACCAGGAAGCGGTGGTTGCCGTCGTAGTCCACCGTTTCGATGTAGTCCAGCAGCGAGTCGCACCAGAACACGCGTCGCGCGATGATGTCGACGGCGATGCCGGACGCTTTGTACGCGGCTTCGGATATGATGGACTTCGTGTGCGTTCCGTCCATGTTCGCTCGGATTATCTGTAGGACAAGCACGCCATTACGCTGGTTGCAGATATTTAAATAGTGAAATTGGACGGTAATCGTAATTCTGGACAATATTCGCTATAGTTACTATGAGTCCTTAATTGATAACTATTATTCGTTTGTCGAGACCGATGACTTAGTGTTCTTTGAAGTATAGTGAAAGTGTCTTTGTGACTAAACTACTAACTAAGATTTTCAAACCTCTTGCCGGAATATAATACCAACAAAAGACTGTAGTAGAAATAGCTCTCGTATATAAATATATTGAATATAATTGAATTAATTCCGTATATTGGGTGTGTAATGATTGAAATTACATGGTTATTACGTGTATATATTATTATTAAGTATCTGAATTGCAATAAAAGTGAAGAAACTTTGACCGGATTTCAATTCGTCAACTCAACGGGCAGGATTTGAAATTTTGACATAAACCGGGGAGTATTGTTTCAATATCTTCACTTTTATCACATTGCACACTCCACGACATTTGTAAATAGCTCATCCTGGTAAGCCACGTCCAGTAAATACAGGCATTGCCATGTCTCCTTTTGTTTGACTAGCTCAAGAATTGGAAAAAAAATTCACTAATATTCCGGTAGAGACAACAAAATCTTTAAATCTTCTACCCTTGCAATTTCTTTTGTTAAAAGCAACATTACTGTTTGTCCGGTGGAGTTCAGGTTTAGGCAAACTAATCCCCGGTCTGTTAATAAAGTCAATGATTTCAAATTAAAAGTAACTGAAGACTTATGGGGAATGTCAGTAAAAGTGTGAAAATCCATTATACATACAATCGCGCCACACTTAGCTGTTATTTGTAATATGTGCGTAAATCAAGTATTCCCGAATTTATTGAAATTTAGTAAGGTAATACCACTGTTCAAATCCGGGGATAGTAAAGATCAAAATCAAATCAAAATCAAAAGTTTTTTTATTCATGTAGACCAAAAGGCACTTATGAATAGTCAAAAAGAGAAAATTATTAATTACTTAAGACTCTACCACCCGTTCGGAAAGTCATTCCTGTGGAGAAGAAGGGCAAGAAACTCCACGGTTACTCTTTTTAAAAATGAGTTTTACAATTCTTTTTGTATACATTGCATTTATGGAGTATGGGAGAACAATGCAGAACGAGCTAAATAGATTGCCAGCGATGCCAACAACTATAGGCCAGTGTCTGTCTTGCCAGTGCTCAGTAAAGTATTCGAAAAGATAATGCTCATTCAAATTCTAGATAATTTTAACGCAAATAACATCCTGCACGATCAGCAATTTGGCTTTACTAAAGGGCGTTGTATTACTGACGCCGGTGTAACTCTAATAAAGCATATCTTCGATGCCTGGGAGAACTCACAGGACGCCTTTGGCATTTTTTGAGACCTTTCCAAAGCATTTGACTGTGTGAAACATGAAACACTGCTGCTTAAATTGGAGCAGAATGGAATCCATGGTAAAGCACTCAATTTTTAAAAATCTCACTTAGAGTACAGACAACAGTGTGTTCAAATAAATCAAACTAAATCTCTAGGGTCTTTTGTTAAAATGGGCGTTCCTGGGGATCGATACTGGGTCCGTTCCTATTTTTAGTTTACATAAACGAGCGAAGATAGTGTTATTTGCTGACGATACCTCATTGATTTTTGAAGTAGGTAGACATGTTAATAACTTTGACGAAGTAAATGACGCTATTCTTCAACTACATAACTGGTTCACATCCAACAATTTAGTGCTCAATAACAAGAAAACTAAATGTATAAGGTTTTCTTTGCCAAATGTAAAAAGTACTGTACATGATATTATACTGAACAATGAGAAACTTAAGTTCATCAATGATACATCTTTTCTAGGAATTACGCTTGACTCTAAGTTACAATAGGGTCCTCATATTGAGAATTTAGGTAAGGAATTTGCCTATGCCGTAAGGAAGATCAGACAACTAACTGATGTGGATACAGCGAGGATAGTCTATTTCAGCTACTTTCATAGTGTCATGTTTTACGGTATATTATTGTGGTGTAGGGCAACTGGCATTGAGTCTGTATTATCTTGCAAAAAAGGGCTATTAGGGCCATCTATAACTTGAGTAGTCGCGACTCTTTAAGAGTACTGTTCAAAGATGCTTAATGATTTTTTTTTTATATGGAGAGCACTGTAGCCATTATCATAAATAGTATAATTTGCTTTTTTAACTTAGACTCACCTGATGACCAACCTACATTGTTCACCCATTCCCCACAACAACATGTGGATGACAAAGTTTGTAAATTTATTATTTTAAAGGAGTAACCGTGGAGTTTCTTGCCCTTCTTCTCCACAGGAATGACATTCCAGTCTTTGTTACTTTTCTGACGATTCATAAATACTGTAATGGTTTACATTAATAAAAAATATTCTGATTCTTATTCCACATAACAACAAAATAGATAAGTAATCATATAATATATTCTCTCACCTGACTGCTATCAGCCACAAACATCAGCCCCACAGTTGGGTCCAGAGCAATATCGGCTGGATTAGTTAGGTTGGATCCAAGAACCACCGCGTGCCACCTGCCGTCCAGCTCGAAAACGTCAATTTTCTGACCGATGGCGTCGGCCACGTACAGCTTGTCGCCGACCCAGTCCACCGCCAGGGCCACGGGGGCCCACGACCCGGCCACTGTGATGTCGGTGCCAGCGTAGCTAGTCACGCCAGCTGGGTAGCTTAGTGGTTGGGAGTGGATCTGAAAAGGGGAGAATTTGTTGTTTTTTTTTTTTGTTTGTATTTGGGATTGTTTGTTGTTACGGGTATTACTAGGGGTAACTTTGTGATTTTTCATCGATTTGTCGAAAAAAGAAATTCGTCTTATTATCTATAACATCTATACTCTCTGCCTACCCCGTAAGGGATCTGGCGTGATGATATAGATAGAGAGATCTATAACATCACGCTAGATCCCTTGTGGGGTGAGCGTAGGGTACAGTAGTCTAACATATTCATTCTCTATAAAAATCTCTCATCCTGTTCACTCTCATACACGCTCGCCGGGTTACGGAGACTCAAGAGTTATTGATGGGGCACAACTTATTTGATCATGGTAAGAAAGTTTAGGATTTTCTTCATATTCCTTCAAGATTGAGGTTCTCACACATATTTCTAAGAGGAGAGTGTGCTTTAGGGATTGGATCTATTGTTTTTTTTTCTATATGTAATAAAGAAGAAAGTATACGGTATTTAGGTATTTAGTAAAGTACGTAGCGTACAACACGAAGCCGGTCGTCAATGCGATGTTTGGCGAGGAGTATGACTCGCAGTGGAGAACTTTCAGCTGAAGAAGTAAAGGGCGAAGGATCTGGCTTGATGATATAGATAGAAATATAAGAAATATGTACTTACCTTCCTAGTTTTAAGATCGGACCAGAACAGCAGATTCTTTCTGTAATGGAAGTCGAGCCCCGCGGCCGAGGTGGCGTTGGCGAGGTGCGCGGGCGCGCGGCCGTGCAGGTCCATGCGCAGCACGGCGCCCGCGTGCGCCAGCGCCAGCGACGCGCCCGCCGCCGCGCTGGCCGCGCACCGCCCGTTCTCCACCAGCGTGTAGCCGGGGGCGCACGCGCACTTGTATGCTGGGTAGGGAATACAGAAGGAATATTGTTTATGGGCCGTGCTTCGTGGCGTTGTTATACTAGGTATAGTGATCACCAGTGGGGCTAGTACAGTCGGCGCGACCAGACATATGTCACGGATTTTGTAGTATGTATGTTTATGTTTTCAAACATTTGTTACATAGCTATACATACTCCGTGCGTAACCTTACAACTCTTGGATAATGCTCCCACTTCTTTAGATTAATGTTCTCAATTCTTTTAAATTTTCCTATTTTATAGACATCATAATCAGACCTTCACCTAACTATTAATGTTACCTCATAATTCTTTAATGTTTATTCGTAAAATAAAATTTTGCTGGAGATCTATTATGGTTAGCTGTAAAGGCTTTATTGTAAGTAATTATTCTCATGATAAAAATAAAATAAAAATAAATAATAAATTCGCTAACGTCCTATCGCAGTATGCCGTAAAAGCTTGACAAGAAATTTTTTCTTAGAAATTTTATTGTATTGACGTTACCGACAATTTTAACTTGCATACGAGACTCGAATCACTGGTGTACAAAGTTCTGTATAAATGACCTTTTTTCGTAGCATTTTGTGACACCGCAGAGACAGAGACATTAAACTGGAAACTTTCAAGCGTCTTTGTCCTTGGGAAAACACGTTGATCCGTTGGTCACGATGGCCATTAGTGTGTACTATAGAGTCCTCGGCTTATGTTGCAAGTACTATAGGCGGCTTGATTAATTCCAACATCAGATGGTCATAACCCTGTCCCTCTAACCCCGAGGTCAAATATGCCAATGTTTTGTCTAACCTAGATTTGGAAGACAAAACCTTTAATCAACAGTGAAACAGTAAAGCATGACATTAAATTTAGTACACTTACATCCAGGAGTATTGACACACAGCTGGTGGCAGTACCCCCACTCCTTGCACTCGTCGCGGTCCACGCACGTGCGGTTGTCGGGCGCCAGCGCCAGCCCCGCGGCGCACGCGCACGCGCCGCCCGCCAGAGACGCCACGCACTTGTACTCGCACTCCAGCGCTGGGCACGACGCCATCGCTGCCCAGGAAACCATCGTCATTAGACACAGCGCACATTAAAAATAATATCCAGTCTAGAAAGTATTCCTGAATCGTGGGTGCATTTACAAACATGAGAACATAACAAACATATGTATGTGGTTCATACTGAAGATTAATTCTGTACGGGGACCGAACTCACGATAACAAAGAGTGAAACGACATACGCTGTAAACTAAACTGAATCTACGTCACCGGTAACGTGAGATACATCATATGAAATTCTTTTTCATTTATACCACCCGCTACTTTTCCACTAACTATTAAAATCACTCTTGAGATCAAATTACATTCTTTTAGCTTTTAAATCGATCGTTTTTAATAACGTCGTTATAACTATTGATATAATAAGTATGGCAAACAGTGTTATTTGTGACGCCACTTAACGCTAACCATAGCCAATTAAAAGACATCATCATTCAAGCTAAATTTGTCTGTACGGTTTAGTTATAGCTAAAATGAAGGTTATATTTTTCAAATCCAACGTTAGCATAAAATCCCATCTCCATAAATTAACCAAAATATTATATTCCTATTATAAAGAGGAACTAAATCCAACTAAGTTCGCTACAATTTATTTTACGTGTCGATGCATGTTCAAATTACTTCCGGAATCTAGAGGCGGTGTTAATTCTCCACGGGTAGATCCAGAAATTAGATTACTAGCATTTTGGGCACTCAGCAGTCCCCTCACGTGCTTCGTACCAGAATAGCCGAGGTTTTACTATTCATTTCATATACTGGTTAACTTGCCGCATGTATGACTGTGTCTTAGTGCAGCATCTGCCGTGTGTAAGAAATCTTTAAATGTCAAGAAAATATAATAACTAAAACTACATTTTGCTAGGGCGCGTGTAAAATCTGGATGCATACAACACAAAGCCGATCGTCATGCCATTCGTGGCTTTGTCCTGCAGTAAAGCCATAAACTAAAAGACCCCCCGTCTTTCAGTTTATGGCGTCATTGTTGCCAAATAGTTCTTCTTCTATAATTATAGTATTATAAGCTCTTTCTTAGCTAAGGATAACCATTATAACTTTGTTCAGCAAGCTACGAATAATTTTGCCAAAGTAAGTTTTCTGGATACGTTCCGTTCCTATGATATTCTAAAAGAAATTTTAACACGTACGACATGCAATTTAAAACTTTGCTTTGTTTCAAAAAGAAGCCTTTGTTAAAATAATCAGATTCCACTTCTGGCTCACCTCAGAGTAGTACGTTTACGTTAAAGAATTTAATTATCGCTCCTACATCGAGAAAAATAAGGTGAAGAAATCTAACAGAGAAAACCAGAGGTAACCAGTTCGCAAAAACCATGTAAAGTATTCGTGCGCTCTAATTAATGGGGGCAGACAAGACTTGAGTAGAGACTAGCCTAGACTCATACCGACTTATAAGCCTTGCCTTGTACCGACTAAACAAATAACGAATCAAAGTAACAAAGAAGTTTCAAAAGCACCACATGCTTTTTGCCTAGCTCTCTTCAGATCTATTTAATACAAGCATATCTCGCTTTTGCTTTTTTTTTCTTCATTTTTCACCTATTAACCGCTTACTTACACTAATGTTACGGTAGTCTTCAAAACAACTTTTCATACTAAGTTAACTTCTAATTTTAGCACTGACTTATTATGCATTCAGATCCAAACATACACTGGTATTCCCTGGACTAAGTTATAGGTTCTAGATGTGGTTGATGCTCAGAACTTGTTAAGACTTTGTGCTCTTTTTCTGATCTGAGAGGAATTTGGTGAAATGATGTCGGTATACTTACAACAAGCAGCTTCTTCATCAGCATTGTCCTCACAATCCTTCTTGCCGTCGCACAGCTGAGACCTGGCTATACATTTGTGGGTGCCTCCGGGCCCTCCCTTGGGGCATAGGTATTTATTGTCAGGGCAGGCGATAGCAGTGCAGTCAGCTTCGTCGGAGCCATCAGAGCAGTCTCTGTAGCCATCGCAGCGGTAGGTGGCCGGCATGCAAAGGGCGTTGCTGCAGCGGAACTGCCCGATGTGGCAGGGAGGAAATTCTGCAAATTATAGAAAGGTGAGTTTCATTTACCAGTAGACAAATTGTAGAGTAAGACTTTGTGATGAAGGAACAGCTTCTATTATTTTCTATTTTGCAGGATTTCATTTAATCGCTCGAAGGCCAGCGCTGATTGCTTGCAGTCGGCGCAATGCTGAGTTAGGACTGATTCGCAACCTTGTCAGTTGTTTTTTTTTTTCTAACATTGTATCTGCTACTGCATTTTCTATTTGTTGCTAATACATTTTTTAATTTTCTTTCTTTCTAATATATAAAGAAAGGAATAGAAAAGAATAAGTAATTTACAGCTAATGCGAATGACGTCTGCAGATAGTAATATCATACATTAGTAGTATCATACATACATTAGTAGATAGTACATTAATCAGTCGTCTTCTGTTTTTAAAAACCTTTTCTTCCATATGCAAAAACATGAATTCCAAATGCAAAAACAGACCGAAATAAATATTCGTAGACACACAATAATTTATCCCATATGGAGATTAAACGCGCCACTGCTCAGACCAGGAAATCTAGCGGCCCAAAATTAGACTTCTTCAAGGATATTAAGATACTCACTACAGTTAGCCTCATCAGAGTTGTCTCCGCAGTCGTTGTTGTGGTCGCACTTGAGGGCGGCGTCGATGCACAAGTTGCCGGACGCGCACCGGAACTGATCCAGCCGGCACGCCAGCGACTGCCCCGGACAGTCCTGCTCGTCTTTACCTGTCCTACAATCTAAATAGCTGGGAACAAAGAGAATACGGCGGTCAGTAAGACTTTAATTGAATGGAATTTGCAACATGATGATTTTCGTATTGATCGAATGTACGTAATACCTACAGTTCGTTTAATAAAACAGTCTCTAATAATAAAGCATTGAATATCCAACAGGTTGAAAAGTTTCATTGAAGATCTAAAAATTCTTAGTAGCGGTCCGAAATCCGAAATTGTACTCAGTATAGCGGCAACGGACTCGCCCCTATATTAGACTGGGAACTACCATCGTTGGCGAAATGTAGGTGTATACAATACCCATCTACGAGCTCCGCGAGGGGAATGTTGACGTGACGGTGTTTTTCTCATTTTTTTCTGAACA
Source organism: Phalera bucephala (assembly GCA_905147815.2). NCBI lineage: Eukaryota > Metazoa > Arthropoda > Insecta > Lepidoptera > Notodontidae > Phalera > Phalera bucephala. The sequence goes on along the minus strand of LR990623.1, from coordinate 30,416,793 downwards.
TCGCTTTATGTTGCTTTCTTAATCAAATTAGTTAGATTTTTTAACTAAAAATTGTCCTAAATTCTTACCCGTCACATTTTTTCTCCTTAGGTATGCAAGGCCCCTGTGAGGAGACTTTTCCAGGGCCTGCACCCTCCACGCCACACTGGAAGTCATCCGCTTGACACTTTCGGTATGCTGAAACAAGCAGACACCATTAGTCATGCCCAAAATTAGGCCTACAACCAAAAACAACTTCAACACTAAACCCGGAATAGTTAACTCTTAAAAATATCTAGAAAAAAGTCTTAAAAACATCTGATTCCAAATCACACAAACATGTTTTCCCAAGCATGTTTGTTCCCACCTAGGCGAGGCTAATCCAATCCGGCGACAGGATCGGTAATGAAATGCAAAAACCGGTGTGCGCGGCTTTTTACGACAAAGCGCGTCTCTCAGATAATACGATTTTCGTATAAAGTTATGTAAAAATGGGTATAAAGGGCGCCTTTGAACCGGTGGAGTGAAGTGCCCCGGTCGGCCTCGGCCGGAGCAAAGCCGATACCGTTTATAGGTAACCTCTTTTATAAGCTTTTTTAAATACTTTTCTTTTTAAAACACGGCATGTGTCGGCACCAGGCTTTTGTTTTCAGCCTGATTTTTGTAGTAGTTGTGAAGATTTTATTTTTAATTTCTTACTATTGATTAGGTTTTTAAAATGTAATTTAACGCTTGCCTAAAGCAAGAAAATGTGGCACAATATTTTAAAGTTCTTTAATAAAAGTTTTAAATAAGTATTGAAAAATATATCAATCTTTTATTAGTTTTTATCCTCATTTACAACAACATCGAAACACACAAACAAGTTATAAAACATAACGTTGAATCAGAAACAAACTTTTAATCCTCACACTTAAGCTTGAAATCTCAGCACCATTTTTTTACTTGTGTGTACCACGCGACCTCTCTCAATTGCAGTGTATCAAGATTTAACAAAATTGGCGTGACCATTCGGAAGCTTGTGAAATATAAAGTATCACGCGCCACAAATGGGCAGTACCGGACTACTGCCGTCCAATGACCGCTGTCCGGCTGGCAGCCGGACGCTCCGCTGAACCGGAAGCTGTGCGGGATCACACTTGGCCGGCTCGTTATGTTAAAGGTCTTAACGAAACTGATGCGACACATATGTACTTGTATGTATGTGATGGGATACCTACCACTGCTATTGCAAATCGACAATTTTAGAATAGGAAGAAAGAAAGAATTTTTATTTGTCACAGCAGTTATATTTACAAAATTATATTAATAATAATTTAGCAACCAAACACGTCCCAACTTCACTTTTACGTTATTTTGTCCCCTCTTATTTGATAGGCGATTTGAAATGGAACAAATATGACTTCTTATATAGTGTCTCTTCTATATAAAAAGTCATATTTGTTCAATTTCAAATCGTCTATCAAATAATAGGGGACAAAATAACGTAAAAGTGAAGTTGGGACGTGTTTGGTTGCTGAATTATTTTTAATATATTTTTTTAAATTAACAACATCTTTGTCAACACTACTTGTGTTCAAGTTGCTACCAGAGACGGTACAAATAATTTTTTGTTGCACGTTTAAAAAATATAATCATGTGTTGCGTTGCCAACAACCTAATCGTTACAGTTTGCTCTATAATTGTTTCTCCTAGTTGCCTATATCGACATTCACAGTGAACCAATAAAATATGGAATTAGCGAGTTCTATAAAAAAATTGATATTTTTCTTAAATAACAATGTCGTTATTCAGATTTCTGACTGGTCTTGTATTCTGATGCATTACAGAAAAAAAAGCACAAATTTAAATACATATTACTAATTTTATAGAAACCTTAATCAAGAACGCGGATTTTTCTCAAAAGATTCGGAATTAAACTTTTTATTTTTGTAGTCTGAACTACATGCATAAGAGTTTTCCGTGAACATCAAACATAATTTCCGTTACGCGTCAGTGTGCCCGAGCCTCCACAGTACGTACATATTCATATTGCATCGTTTCTCAGAAATTAATATTCTCTCAGACGCGACGAAGTAATAAGATATTTTATATTAAAAAGCCACGTCACGGGTATATTGTCTACAGTAAGCACAATACTTAATAAGCCATAAATTCTCTTACACATCATAGGAATTTAATTTGCCACGCTGAAATTTATCTTTTATTAAAAAGGTATAAAGGAATAATGAAAACTATGAGCTTATGAATACGGAGAGACTTGTATACCTATTTCAGAAGAGCTGGCCAGAGGCATGAGCACATTTCACCAAAATAATTTCAAACAACACACGTAATAGTGAATAACTCCATTGCTGTCCCTAAACGACGGTGGCAGGAATGTGCTATACCCACCCAAATATCGCCAACGAAGTTAGGTCCCAATATTACAGCTGACGAATCTATTGCCAGTACACCGGGCATGACTTTTGACTACTACTATAAATTATAGATCCAAGATTCCAACTCAGGGTACCCTGTGATCGCCGGTCGCATTATGGACCATTACACCAACAAGGAATGTACTGTTAAAAAGAATTACGTATTCCTCCCACGAAACATCAACACGTCTGTATCGCAGGCATCTCGTAATATTCGCAGATTAAATGCAAACTCAGCTCTCCAGCTGTTTTCAGAGCTGGTGCCACAAAGTTCTTGTTAATCTTGGGTTCCTTTTTCTAATGCAGGTTTGCAAAAACCTTTGAAAGATAGAGTATTAAATGTGGAGGTAAATGAAGAATTTAGAATTTCAAATATGTTGAACCAGAAACGAGGGCATATAGAAAACTAATTGTCTGTATTTTTTTTTGGGTGGTTTGATAAAGATAGGTAAATTTAATCCTATTTTCAATCGCCCGTTCACATACTCCAAAGTAAAGGAAAAACCATAGACTCCAATTTCAGCCGCAGAAATAGATTAACAAAGGCGCTTTCAATATTCTGATAATCCCGACAAATCCTCGACTCGTCACCTCTTCGGGTTTCCCGCCAGTTTTTACAACACAATACTCGTAGGGGCGAGCGGCAGTATTATCGATATTGATAAACGATTTTAATACTTAGGTATGTACTATTTTTTTTTTTAATCTCTATACAAATAGATGCTAAAACTTAAAGTTTTTTACTAGATCTTTGTTTTACTAGTACTAGGTCTACATGTTTAAATAAAGTAATAAGTCTAGCTTCCAGCTTAGTGCGGACCAGTATACTGAAACTCATGGCTAATAAATTTAGTATGACGAGAAGAGCTTAAGCGGTAAACATAAAATAGACTTATCATTGATATATATATAAATTCTTATTTGCCAAAACTAGGCCATCACACCATTTGAACTCACCTCTACTAAGGTACATTTTAAACTAAAGCTATATTTATATTCGCGGAATTGCCTCAATCCAGGAGAATAGCAGGCTAAGGCTCAATAGAGTTAGGCGGCTTTGTGAGGCCCGGGAGCGTGTCAAAGGATTACACCTCTGTAGGACCAGCTGCTAACACATACAGTGAGGTTATTTTTATATTAAAACCCGATAGACGCTATATACGGTGTTGCTGACGATGTCAAAGTGGGCATAACAGTGAGAAATAGATTATTTTATGTTATTCAGTGACGTGGAATCGAAGAGGCCTGTGTCTAGCAGTGAAGCGCTACAGGTTGATGATGATTCACTCGAAAAACTTTAAATACCTTCCGATGATTCTTGAATGTGCATGAAACTGGAGCAATAAAGGTTCAAATCAGATGAATTAGTAATAAAATCTTCATGCAGAGCAAGTAATTAAAGACAACAGTTCTTTATTTAGCTGCGAAAAAAATTCGTAAATATAAAACGATCTATGGGAAAATGTATGAACAAATAACATAAACTTTATGCTTGCTCTGGCAACTGTACATATCATCATCAGTCGCCCGGAGACGTTCACAGCAGGACATAGACCTTAATCAGCAAGCGTTGTGATAAATAATAAATACATTCATAAATTATACATAATAAACTATATTTTTTCTAATAAATAACAGTTTTCGAGATCAATCGTCATGTCCACTTTAATTTCTACAATCTTTTCCTCCGGAACCGGTTCATCATAACTAACTGGATCTCTACGTAACTGACCTTTATATTTTCAACGGATTTCTCCATTTCTAATTCAGTATAAAAGGAAGTGACACGCATACCAACGGTTGATAAGGTAACTAAGTTACCTACGAATGTGACCTCGAGAAAAAATAATATTAACACAATCATGTTATTTTCACTATCTTGTTAGTTCTAGGGGCTCATAGTGTGAGTGGCAATCACGAAGTCCTGAGTCCTGATTTGGACAGATTGTGTTTTTTTTATTGAAAAAATATGAATAGCAGTTCAGAGTCTTGAAATGTGTCCGGTGTAATGACGATAGCATCGCCACTTATTATATAGGGACCTAACATCGTCGGCGATATCACTCTGCCACTTACAATTTGTCATCATAAGCTAGTGACTTTTAATTCCTGATAGTATTATTATTTTTTTAGATAAATAGAGTACTTGTTGCTGTATATATCAGTGAAAAATACATTTCTAATTTTAAGGCACTCTGGCAGAGTGGAAGGGAAGAGTCCAAGAAGCCGGAGTCGCATGCGGTGGTCCGATCAGATTCACTCGACACTCGACTCGCATGTCAGAGCCGCAATTCATGTCGCAGAGGTTACGACCAAATGTAAGGTAAAAGTCCTTCATAGAGATCACGACCCTAAGCACTGATACGTACGGTATGACGTAAAGAGGAGGAAGAATTTTAAGTCAGGTATGTATATAATTGGCAATTTCATTGCTAAAAGCCATGTACATTTCTTTAAAGTAGTCTGATTTAAAAACCAAATTTAATTCTTGAATAGGGTCCTTGTATAATAAAGCAACAATTCCAAATAATTAAAAGATTTAAAGGGTTATCCCTATCCTATGTCTCTTAAAGATACACAAATGTATTTTATCACATTCAAAGAGATAAAAACCTATTTTATCCTCATTATAGAATGTGTTTACTACCGTAAAAGAGTTAACCATGCGATGAAACCTTGTTAAATCAATTCTCGATCCGGAAAAAACCCTTACCCGTCGGATTTCATCAAAGTCGTTAGAGCCGAAGTAGGACCCGGTTAACAAGATTTCCTTCTATTATAATGTACGTATGTATATTTATTAATGCTCCAATGAATATGTACGTAGCTTTGTTGTGTAAATCACGTTGCACAACTTATATTAATATACAGGGTACGTTTTTGGACGAGGCAGAAAGGAAACGTGCCTTAACCGTTGAAGCTAGCTCAAGGAAAACACCCCGTCACGCCTATATTCCCCAAGCGGGGGTGGCAGAGATGTTCTGCGTACAATCACTTTTCGCCGACGAGGTTAGGTCCAATATAATAGGGAACGAGCTTATTGTCATATACCAGGCACAATTCCAGACTCCGGACTGACACTGGGAATTTCCAATAAAAAAGTTCATTTGTCCGACCTAGGATTTGAACCCGGACCTCGTGATCGTAAAGCGCATCATTCGCCATTAGAGCAACGAGGCAGGAAGCAGTCAAGGAAAACATTCTTAGAATCTGACCTTTAACTTATTAACAGACTTCTAAAAAGGAGTAGGTTCTGAATGCGAGTGTATGGTTTTTTTTTGTATGTATGTATGTTACGCGATCATTCCGCCAATTATGAATCGAGCTCCAAGGTGGTCCCATTTTAATTTCATCGGTATTGGACGTTGGACTTGGAAGATATACAAGGGAACTCCTTAACGACAAACAATACGAATGCGTAGATTGAGATATTATGGGTATATCGTCAGAATATTAACCGACTTCAAAAAAGGAGGTGGTCGACAATTCGTCTCTGTTTTTTTATAACGTCTGTATTTATGAACTGATTTTGATCATTCTTTTTGCGTTGGGTTTAGTATAGTTTCAAGGTGTTCTCATTTTAATGAAATCGGTCTTTAACTTTGGACTTTGAAGATACATCAGGGGACTCCTTAACGGCGAACGGCACGAATGTATAGATTCCGTTATTATGGTTATTATATCAATCCTGTAGGTACCTTGATGTACAACTCAGCAATATAATATAGGTATATAAATATAAGTAAAAATTTTCACTTGTCATTTAACATTGTAAAATAAAAATCTTTAAAAAAAAACCGACTTCAAAACGCCAAAAAAATAAATATTTGAAGTCGGTGCCAAGTAATCGACTGCCCTAACCGGTACCGACTTCAAATATTTATTTTTTGCTTTTTGAAGTCGGTTTTTTTTTAAAAAAGATTTTTATTTACACACTACTCTTGACTGTATTCAAAAATTTCGAAATTTTTACTTTACGTATGTAATATATGCATTTGTACACATGTACATACTATTTTGTTAAATTGTATTTTCTCGCTCACTGTATATTTTTTGTAAATGTACTTATTCTTTCTTCTTTCTTTTTTTTTAAATCGTAGCCCTACACTAGGTTTTATTCCTATGTCGTGGCTGCGTTTACAAACATGAAAATTCACATACACAAATACCTAGGCGGGAATCGAACCCGGAACTAGTGAACACAGTGGGCGGAGCGGCTTAAGCTTTTAACCACTGCGCTAAATCGTCCGTCAACACTTATACTTGAATAAGTTATAAGTTCTAGTACTCGAGAACAGTAAGTCTTTGGTAAACACCGATCGAGAAATTATTTTAATAACATAGGTAAATACACAAAATTGTAGCTTAATCGATCAAATCGTCAAGGTGCAGTAGTCACAGTCACAAAAAAACTAAGCGTCATGTAGTTGATAATATTGAATTTGCAACATAGAGCATCCATCAGTAACTCTTCTTAATTACCAGCAAAAAAAAGGAAAGAATATAATAATTGCGGTCTATTCAAACTTGTGCATAGACAACAGTTGAAATGCTGAGTTCGGATTTAACTTTGCGATGTACATTTTCCTCGTAAAAATTTCGATATAAGCTTATAAGGGAAAAGTTTAACGTTCCACAGGTGAAATACATACCGTTTTTGGTAAATATTATTACATAATTTTGTTTGGTACAGGAAAATTGTTATGGAAGTTTCATGGAAGAAAAAGATACGAGTTTTTTGAGTAGGTAGAAAATGGCGATGAGGAAAAATAGAAGTTATTATTATAATTTTATTTATAGTTGAACTTTGACAATTAGAGAGCCTTATAAACTAGTTTGCGAAAACACAAAGAAATTGATGAGTTTTAATCGAAACACCTAAACATTGTTTGTATAAAATTGTTTGTGGAATAAAATCGAACAAGATCAAGCAGAAGTAAATAGCAGAGCGTCGCAGTACTCGAGAGACAACAGATTTACATGAAAACAGGCACATCTCAGATACGAACACCAAACAAAAACGCAATTTCCACACCATTAAAACTTGCCCACTTGTTGGGACTTTCCCGACTTACCACCAAATTGCTAAGACCCCTTTCTTTATTGGGGCACATCTCCTCAGTTGGCCTCAATGTAGGTTCAAAAGGGAGGGTGGAAGTTCTCGTAAAATTGGGCGTAGCACTTCGTTTACAAGTAGAGTTCTCTTTTAAAAGAAATAGGACGGTGTATTCTGGTGCCATGTTTATTTAAGTATTGCTCGGTAATAGGTGGTGGGTGAGATGGAAATGTTTTTCATTAACTTCAATTTGAACGGTAGACATATAAAATTTGTTTAGAACGAGCAAAAACACGTAATGCTTTTTTCAAATAATAACTCTTTTTTGTTTATTGCTTTTATTGTGCGAGTTTATTACAAGGCTAGTGAGTATGACTAATATTTTGGCTTTGATTTTACTCGCGTCCCATTAGCATTACATTGTGTTTTATACATTATCAAGACTCTGGGGAATAAAAGTTCCATTGATTGCTAGGAAAATTTTCAATATCCAATAAATTAAGTATCTTAGAATGAAATTAAACGACAGGTTCTCATAGTTCAACAGGCAGTTCAAAGTAACTTCTACTACTCCGGTCTCCTTATCTATTCCTAATCTTTCAAAGTACGATAAATCATATTAGCGGCGGTGCGTCAGGACCGCGCAGGAGCAGCACTCGTGCCGAGGAATCGGAGACGTTAAACTAGTTCCAACTTTTAATACGTTCCGAATCGGTTCCGAGCCGCGCCCGTCGGCAGTCTTGACGGCTGATTTTCAACTAGGATCTCCATAATGTTCAGAATTTTAAAATCCTGCTCTAAAAAGAAGGCTGCTACACTCGCTGGAACAAGTAGTCGCGGGTTTAATACTCGTATGGAACTAATCTTTGGGGGGATCGTAGTCGGCGGCGGCTACGATTAACGGATTCGCATGGGTAGATGCGTTCGCGAAGTGACGTGTTGTCGCCTTTTTAATATAGGCGCGTTTCGGTTCGAGACCTAGATCGGAGTGGAGATCGACATTCCGTACGAACCAGGGGGCTCCTACGGCTTTACGGAGGAAGCGGTTTTGAACCGCTTAGAGTTTATCGATGTGAGAGGGGGCCGAATGCCCGAACACAACACACGCATAAGTCATGATGGGTCGAATGCAAGTTTTGTAAAGCGTCACCTTATTTCTAAGGGACATGTTACTCCGCTTGCAGATTAACGAATGGAGTCGACCGAGCACAAAGGATGCTCGGTGATGGACCCGCTTGATGTGCGGGCCGAAGGACATGATACTGTTTAGAGTGACCCCTAGATATTTGACCTCTTTGACCCAGGGAATGGGTCGGTCGAACATGGTCACTTGACCGAGATTACTTCTAGGGCGGCGCAGAGAGTGGCGCGGGGTGGCACCTCTGAAGAAGAACACCGCAGCGCTCTTGTCCGGGTTCACCTCAATACGCCACTTCCTGAACCAATTCCCTAGGGAATTGGCGGTTGCCTGAAGGTTTCTGGTAATGAAACCCTTATTCCTATGCGAGACGTAGAGAGCGGTATCATCCGCGAATAGGGCTAGATGCACCTTACTCGAACGAGGAATATCGTTCGTGTAAAGGCTCAACAGGAAGGGCGAGAGAGCTGAGCCCTGCGGGACTCCAGCTCGGGTGGAGTGGGGAGTGGAGCGCGTCATTTCGATGCGATATCGGAAGGCGCGATTTGACAAGAAGTCTCGTATGATGAGCACGAGTCTGTCCGGCACACCCATTTGGTAGAGCTTGTAGATCAAGCCGTTGTGCCAGACTTTGTCGAATGCCTTCGCGACGTCGAAGAAGAGGGTGCCCGTGTAGACGGGTTTGAAAGTGCAAATTGAGACAATATGGGTGTTATGTCAATCATATAGGTACCCTGCTATAGATCTAAGCAGGATGTTAACCGACTTCAAAAAAGGAGGAGGTTCATAATTCGTTTGTATTCTTTTGTAATTTCTTTGCTTATAAACTGATTTTGATGATTCTTTTCGCATTAGGTTCAGTATAGCTCCGTGATGGTCGAATTTTAATTTTATTGGTATTGGACAATGGGCTTTGAAGATACACCAGGGGGTTCCGATACGGCAAACAGCATTTATTATGAGTTCTGTGAGTATAATGAGAGAAAATTCAGTTTTATATCAATCTTGTAGGTACCTCACTGTATAAATAAGTAGGATAATATAAAGGAGGTGTATAAATAATAATAATAAATTCACTCACACTAAAAATTATATAATAAAGAACTTTTTAAAACAGGGGTAACCGACTCCAAAAAGCAAAAAAAAAATTTGAAGTCGGTGGTGGTTAGTGAAGTCGGTTACTTGGCACCGACTTCAAATATACATTTTTTGCTTTTTGAAGTCGGTTTTATTGTACATTTCGCAAATGGCACAGAACATAATAATTTTAATATGTCTGAATCGTTATTACGAGACTACTTTGCTGGCGTGATTTACGAGTACTATTAAGCTTCGTAGTCACCAGTACATACCAACCAATTCAATTCTTTCTGCTATTATTACAAAAACAGAAATCGACAATATATGTACGTTCTCCCCCATCCAACCGATTGGATAGCTAATCGATTAGTGCGATAAGCTACTTTTAAGATGCCAGTTCTAATTGAATTTGGTTAGTATCAAGATCTACGAATATAAAATATCCTTCGGTTAAAAGGTTAAAAGCCTAGCCACCCTACAAGCCTAGAGTGCCTACAGGCAACCTTCGCATTAGAATACGTGAAGAGTTCTTTATTAAATCTCGCTTCGGTACTTGAGTGGCCGGGCCATATTAAACTTGGCCAAATGGAATCGAGTGTACTCAATACCGAAGGATTTATAAACCGATATTTGTACTATTGTAGGTAATCGTAGCTAAGTCAGTAGTGCGTGTATCGGGAAATTTCTTATTCAATTACTTTTAAGATTTTATGTGATGTTTTACATCTATAGCGGGTTCGTCGAAGCACTGTGGGACCGCAGTATTCTTAGCGATCAATAAGCTGACTTTTTTTGACATTTCCGTCTCGAGCGTCTCCGTGCTTTGCTAGGCTTGTCAAGTAGTAAAGCTTGTTAACCACATCATATGGTAGTCGAAAGGCCTAAAAAGCCTCAATAAGTTGCAACAGTAGATTGTCTCCACGGTATAGTGGTGGAGGATATGTAACTTATTCTCTTTCAGATCGAACTGTGAGACCACAACTGAGCATTAGGACAGGACAAGCTGATATATATATATATATATATTGTTAGTGTGCCGGAAATCTCAAATCGCTACATTGCGGATTTCTTTAGTGAGTTCGAGCAGCGTTAAGTATACATTGCCTAAAAGCAACTAGAGAATTTACAAACTACAAAACTTTTATATGTGACGTAAAAAACCTACATACACGAGAAAATTAGGATCAAAATACCAGACACGGGATATTCAGACAATAAACAGTAACAGTGTGTGCTGGCTGCGCGAACATGTCAACTTGCCGCGGGCGGCGACGTAGTATGAAATAGTTGCACAAGGCAAATTCGATAAATTGATATATTACGCGTACAAATGAAGTATGTTATTAAGGAGTATACTCACTGCAGTCGGCTTCGTCGGTGCCGTCGACGCAGTCGACGTGCATGTCACAGCGGTAGTGTGGCGGGATGCAGTACGTCTTGTTCCACACGTACTGGCCGCACGTCAGCTGGCCCGCCTCGCATTCTGGAGGCGCTGTAAACGAAACAGGCTTTTAACATATTGTTTCATAACAACTTTAATATGATTAACTCGAGTGTGTTCTTAGCGGTCTCCAAGGTTTACCAGCGTTCGTTTCGGTAGCGCTTGCATTTTCAGATTCGAGCGTCTCCGTGCTTCGGAATGTCATGGATTAAGTCAAATTGAAATTTTTATAGCCGGTCCCATAACAGGTGACCACAAACCTGCTTTCACCAACCACTCTGACTCCGCGTGGTGAAGTATGACCCAATCTCTTGAATTTGTAAGAGAATGCCTTTGCCCAGTAGTGGGATCAATATAGGTCGAATTATTTTTGCAAATGCAGAAAAAGTATATTTTTGTGTATCCCTAAATATAAAGCCTTAAGACAAAAGAACGTCAATATTGATTTCACAGGTATGTAAACGCGGTAACATTTTAAATAACATACCTCAAAAATATGCCCAAAAAATCGTGCTAAAATCAGAATTCCACAAACGCTCCATAAAGGTTTCCCAGTTAAAAAAACAAACGGAAACAAACCCCCGTCATTAGTACAAAGACGGCAACTGGAGTGGCCGGGTGCAATCAGCGTCACTCATCAATCAGCGCCGACGCGGGGCGACAGCGGAGGGCTCTCGAGGCGCCTCGGACTGTGTGTAATACGCTTAAGGCCTAACTCACGGACATGTCAATACGTACTTGGGTACTAGGAATAGCGAGTTATTAACTCACCACAGTTTGTCTTATTTTACATAAACATTACAATTATACGTAAAATAATTTATTTTCTAAGTACATAGTTCCTGATCATTAGGCATTTAAGCCCTAAATATCTTCAGAGTGGATGACAGCTCATTTTACGAGTATCTCAAGTAAATTTTAGTATAAAGATAACCTGAAATTTTAATTTATACTAGTAATTTGACCATAGAATTGTTAAAAATAAGACGCTATTATTAAGGTTTCTATGAGTTTGAAAAAATATTTTACTGCAAATAACATAAAGTAGCTGCGTGCTTTGTTATAACGTTTGAATTTTACTTTATGTTTTTATTAAAAATCTATCTATATACCTCGCGGGCAGAGAATATGGAGTTCCAACGGGCCTTTTCCTCACAGATCTCTTTTGATTCGCTTGTATTAAAATCAAGTTATAAATCAGCCTTACCTTGAAATCCCTCAAACTCTAAAAATGTTTTCGTAGTAAGCAAGAATTTTACCGAAAGTCCTCACAATCTTTCAATCGCTTAATCGGGCGTATCCCCATAATTGAGGTCAGCTAGGTGCAAAATAGTTTCTGAGCGATCGACCACCAACTAGGGGGAGGCAGCTGGGAGCAATAAGTATGTTACCACGAATCAATGTTCAATTTATATTTAGGCATGTATACATCAATTAAAGTTATTAATCAACTTTAGTATATTAGTCAGTAATTACTGGCGTAAAGAGCATTAAATTAATTTTACCACGTAGATGAATGAACAATTAATGTAAGGTTTCAGACTTAATTATTTTGTTTATTTTGGCACCATACAATGATCAGATAAATAACTAGATTACCCGTTTAACAAATTAAGGAATTTTGCAGAACTTGTTTGAGTAGTCTCGTTCATTGCAGTTTTTTTTGCGATGTAGTTTTTCAGTAGCAAGTAACAATCGCACAAATTTTAAGAAAATATAACTGTATGCCGAAATTTGAACATAACACGCTTGTGATAAAAAAACCAACACTGCTGTGTCACGCGAAAAAGCGACATGACGTTACCGTAAAATAGCCAAAATTACGAGTATATGATTTACTTCAAATTGCGTATCCGATACAGATCTGAGGCTGGCCTGAAGCCACCGTCTTCTGGTCCCTGTGCCAAGTATTAGGCAGTTATCCTAATAATGCCTAGCGGGTTGCAGCCAAGTCTTGAAGGTTGGCATCGCGACACGATACGCTGAGATTGGTACCACTGATCGCTACAATCTGCTCGTATCATTTTATAGTAGACAGCAGTATGGAATAAAGTTTTTTTGATTTTAAGAGTTAAATTGTAATAAATCAAAATCCTAAGAAATGCTAATGATTCAGTGTGGCCAAAAAAATCCAAATAAATGCCACAGTGGATATAGGCAAGGGATCTTAGTGGGCGAAGTGACTAAATGCATCATGTTTGTACATGTTTGAGATCAGAGGGCTTAGCACGCAAATTTTGCTGTTAGCGTGACGCTAGCGAGTAATCGTGCTCTCTCATTCGAGTTTATTTAATAAATTTTTAATATGACAAAGATGGGATGGGTGTGGATATCGACAATCTTTTCCTGTTAAGATCTCAGTGCTCAGTTAGTAACGCAATTGTGTCCGCGCGGCGTATGCATGACAAATTTTGAATTGAATTATTTTTTCAAGTACTCAGCAAAGCTGTGACAGCTTCAGTTATTCAAAGGTTTTGCTCTATGAAGTAATTCTTACTACCTCCGAAGAGATTACAAATAGCGGTATTCCCTTACCCAGTATCATATAGGCAGGAAACCAAAAAAACATTTCCATACCTCGATTTATCTGCAGTACGCAATTTTTTCAGAAGTACCAGGACAACATATCCGCAATAGAGCTTTTAACTCGAACTAGCGGGATCAACCCGCCGCTCGTCCATTATGTCGGCAACAATGGGTTGACGTAAAAAGTGCCAGAGAGATATACGGCGTCACCTGGCGACGCTTGCAGTCGATGCGGCACAGGGGGATAGGGATAGCGATGTCGCTCAAAATGTTTTGACTGCAGGTGTTTGTCTACTACTTGATTTAAGCATTTGGAATTAAATTCCGGTAACATTGCAAACATCTATCTATGTCATCACGCCAGTTCCCTTGCGGGGTAGGCAGAGAGTACAGGTCATTGCGAACACGAAACAGGATAACTAGGACATACAAACTGACACCGTCGTACATACTAGCACGACCTGAAAGGGTGGTTTAAGACCTTCGGACACGTTAAATATTTCACGAAAATGATCTCAGTTAGTAATGATATTGGTTAAGAATGGGGTTGAGTCTTGCACCGTACCTAGTTTATGATCCAATGGGACATGATTTTAAATCTAGTCAATTTTCATGACTTTAAATTTTAACAGTACTAATAATACAGCAGACTTGTAAAAATTACAAAAACATCGCAACTATTATGTCTGTCTAATAATTAGTCGAAAAAATATTATACAGTATGGGAGTTGCAATTGCGCGTTTCAGACATCTACGAAGAAACGCAGTCCCAAGGCTTATATCTATATATTCCCCACTCATCTAATGGCACCTATTAACAGTTGTTATGTACTATAAGGTGGTTGAAGCGCTATCCGCAATATAGAAGCACTAGCAGAGAAGTCTGTATGTAAACTATACCCTCTGCTTAACCCGCAAAAGATCTGGCATGGTGATATAGTCTGTGAAGAACTCTGTACTGTCTACCCCGCAAGGGATCTGGCATAATGGTATAGGTAGAGCACTATAATTAGTTCTAAGCACGCAGCATCCAGTGCAGATGATCGTGACGCCCATTAATCCGGCGGCGCGTGCCGCGCGGCGTGCTGGCGTGAATAATTCGCGCGTATTACCGTTTAGCGGCAACTATTGTTTCCAGCCGACAACACTAGTGATTTATTCACGGCGTGCACTGGTAGGTACGTTGCATAAATTTGGTAAGTATAAACCGTAGCCAAATAAAGCCTAATTAAATACTTTGCCATTATGCGATCTTGACATTTTACAACTTTATGATTTTGCCATCACCATGTTGACGTTGTGTGGTGGGCAAATGTTATTAGTAAGGCTAGTCCCCTCGGGGATTGGTTCAGGAAGTGGCGTATTAAGGGACACTTTACAAAACTTGTATACGGCCCATCATGACGTACGCTTGTGAGGTGTTCGGGCACGCCGCCCGCTCTCACATCGATACACTCCGTACGGTTCAATCCCATTTCTTCCGCAAAGCCGTCGGAGCCCCGTGGTTCATACGGAATATCGATCTCCAAAGCGACAACCCGATATTTCGCGAACGTGTCCAATCATAGAAATCCGCTAATCGTAGTCGCCGCCGACTAAGAACCTAACTCCCCTCCTATCAGCCGCTACCGCCGTCCGCGGCATGTCGCCTCACCGACCCTCCCGATGCCCTTACATCCCTTCTTTTGGATACAGATACCGCACACAGGACCAGACACCGACCTCACCGGCGAGCTCGAAGAATCCCTTGCCCGCCGGCCGGTGCAGAAGCACCACGGCGAGACACCTAGTATACGCCCTCCCCTTAGCGACTGCCCAAGCCGAGGCCATTCCTCCTTGAGGCGCCCTTGAGCTAGTTGCCCCCTTGCTCTTCTGGCTCGAGCGTAGTGGTTGCACGCTCGCCCTATTGTCCGGTGAAGCTGTAAAGGCCCCAGCGTAGATCATTCACACACACACACAAAATAGTAAGGCTAGTCCAATAAAAGAATATAAAAAAAAGACTATCCCGCTCAGTTTCGCGCCGGATCTTCCTAGTATGAGGCCGAGTATCGATCCGGTGACAGATGTAAAAAAAGTGAATGTTGAAAAAGAATGTTGACGATTCCGAGTGTTTTTTAATGTCTTATAGAAATAAATCATTTTTGACTTTAACTTACCAGAATGTGCAATGAATACAACTGTTTAAATTCTAAATTAGACATCGATATTTTTTATGATTCATTACCCAACCTAAAACGTAAAGTGGTAAAACTATTATTATCGATATCTATCTATCTATAACCTCACGCCAGATCCCTTGCGGGGTAGGCAGAGAGTACAGAGTTCCAACAGGTTCTTTCCTTACATACCTCTCTGGCTTCCTCGACTCTCATAGTTCGTCTCCTACACGCTCGCCGGTTACGGAGACTCTTGACTTATTATCGATATGAGCTATTATATACACAACATTATTATTTACATCAATTCACTTCAATACAAAATCATCATTTTAATTGTATCTTATGTGACCATCTTCTTTTATTTATATATATTTTTTGTTGTTTAAAATAATTTTATATTAATATATTAATTGACCAAATAATATTATGAATAACAATGATGATTTTAGTGGATTCAATTTTAATTTCTACGAACTATTTTATAATTATGACACAATGGTGCCACCCATTGTGTAATTTAATTTCGAATTTGATATTTCCAACCACATATTATTTATATTTATTGTGGTCGTGATTAATGCATTGCACCTGACATTGACTCTATTTTAATCTTACAAAAAAGGGCTATTAGGGCCATCTATAGTCGCGACTCTTTAAGAGAATTGTTTAAAGAAGCCAATATTATGACGGTCCCATTTCAGTATATTTATGAAAACATAATGTACACACGGAAATAATTAGATCTATTTAATCAGCTACGTGATAGGCATTGTTATAACACGCGACATAGAAATGAATTGGATCAACCGCAATTTCGTCTGTCTAAAATTCACACGTCTTTCATGAGGTTATGTGTTAGATTTTATAATAAAATTCCACTTCACGTCACTCAACTTAGTGAAAATAAATTCAAATCTCGTATTAAACGTACGCTCTGCAAGCGAGCTTACTATACTCTAGATGATTATTTAAAAGATAAAAATGCTTGGATAGGTGCTGTTCCAGCTCCACCAGAATGTGGATAACATGTTCAGCTATTATATATTCCCTCTCTTTCTTCTAGTAGTTAAATAAAATTGATCATTTTTCTTCCTCATTTCTTTATCGGTAAATAAGAGAACCATGTAGCCATTCTCATGAATAGTTTAACTTGGTTAATTTAATTTAGACTCATCTGATACTACATTGTTCTCCCATACCCCACAACAAAATATAGATGGAAAAATTGTAAAAATAGTATTTTAAAAGAGTAACCGTGGAGTTTCTTGCCCTTCTTCTCCACAGGAATGACATTCCGAAGTGGTAGTAGAGTCTTTGTTACTATTTTGACGATTCATAAATACTGTAATGGTTTACATGAATAAAAAATATTCTGATTCTGATTGTTTTAAGATCTGCAAGCAACTAGCCAATGTTGTGTTCACCTGCTATTGGCTCACGTATCAGGATTGTATTCTTTTAAATGTTTGTACGAATGTAAAGAGATAGTTTTTCTGAAATAAGGAACGGCTTCTTTTCTAGAAACAACACAAAAAAGGAAACCGTTGGAAATAAGGCAATTCCACTTTGTCATTCAACTTGCATAAACAGTGAATAAATTGTAGCTGGCCTCATCTCCGCAGATGAGTGCGGATTCCATCTCGGTTTAATAGTGTAATCGCCTTAAAGGTCTCTCCTAGCGACTAATTGCAGTTCAGGTAGAAAGCGTTGTGGATGCACCAAGCCACTCGCTTTAAACACTATGTAGGTAGGTTGAGAAAAATGAGAAGATTATATAATCTACACGTACGGATATATTCAAGAGTTTGGACATTATTTTGCTGTTTGGGTAATGGTTTCAATATAGTTTGTAAAAGATTTCTTGATTTATGTTATGTTGAATTTTGTTACAACAACGAACCAAAATGGTGCTTTATACTACCAGGAACAGCAAGCAACGTCTTTAATTAACAGGATCGAATAAACACACTTAAGCAAATAAGTAGAGAAATGGATACGAAATTGGTCGAATGTAAACGGGGCGGTAGAGAGTAGAGAGTAAGGAAGTGGAGAAGAAACTAGGCTGCGTTGTCATGTAAATTTTACATGTTTGTGTGTGTGATTTTCATTTTAGCTTCCCTACTCACTATACAAAGAATGTAATACTGAGGTTGCAATAACTAAAAACGTTTTAAATAAAAATTAACCACACCAACTGTTTTTCTATAGGTACCAATCGACACTTCGATTAATTAATCGCTAAAAATTGACCGGTTGCTCACTACGTCATCGTATGAGGGTCCTTGACCTCTAGGGGTGAAGAGGGGTTAAAGAAGAGGGTTGTACGTGAAGCCTTGACTGCGGACGCCTGCACGTGAGGATTGCGTCTTGTTTAACGTTCGGTTATGAGGCACCTATGTATTAGGCAGATTGTAAAGGAAATGTGGCAGGCATCATTAGGGCACATAGCTACATGTCAACATGCACAACATTTCTTATAAGACAATCGCAATCTTTTGAGAGGAATTTTTGAAAAGACAAATTTATTTTGGGGCAACTTAATTTTATTTTTGAGAAGTCCGAGTGTTGATAGTTCTCCCCTTTCCCAGAGAGATATGTTGGTTATAGTGTAACCAGATTGGACCCAAAATAATTTTTAACTGCTGTTGTTAAACCTACTGCTACTAATCTTCGTTATAGATTTCGAGTTGTGGTAACTCAAGTCGAGTATGTGCCGAAATGAGCTGTTTGCTATAAGTTAATAAATAAGGGAAAATACTAACGACACGATTGGAACTCATCCTCTCCCTTCTCGCAGTCCCGCTGGTAGTTGCACACCCACAGCGCGGGGATGCACTTGCCCTCCGGACACCGGAACATGCCGCTCGGACATATCGTGTCGCCTGCAACAATAACATTACGATTAGTGGGGTCGGAGCGTGTAAAAGTACCCTTCACATTAATTTAATGTGCAACATCATCGTTGTGCAAAAAGATGAAATTAATGTATTCCGAGAAAGGTGAAGTTTTAAAATATAAAATAAATAATTAAACTTCTACTTGATGACGTAAAAGATATATCAAATATGTAAACTATGTACACAGTAAAACCATTTTAAATAGAAATATTCTAACGCAAGCTAGTTTTCAGCCGGTAACCATCCCGTCACCCTGTAGACGTGTTGGCAGGTGACGTTGGTCGTCTGTTGAAGTAGCAGTCTGTTGACGTATCCTGCAGTCCATCCACGAGAGCATTCGTAGGTCATTTATTTTGTACGAGGCTATTAGAATCAGAGTGGCTTAAGGCATAAGTGATCTACTTAAAAATCAGAATGGCTTACGTTAATGTTATTGATAGAATACCGTGCTACTTCGGCCCCAGTAATCTTTTTACTTCCTTCTCTACAAGCCAGCCTAGGTTTCCTTATTACGGTAACTTTATGTCAAGTATCTCTTCAAGAAGGTTTAATTTAGCTTTTAATGCTCAAGTCGAAGTAGTTATTTGGTTCAATTACGGCTTTGTACCAATTGTATAGATTTCTCACATACCTAAAGTTGTTTTCGGTCTTATAAACTTAAATAATTTAACGGTGACGGAAACATTGGTAAACGATTGAGCATGGGAGACTACTGTCGCAGTTGTCAAATTTACGATTTCCAGTAGCCTCGGTTATGTCTGCTCTAGTTTTTTTTTTTTTAAGGTTATTTGGCAATCTGGCCAACTATGGCCTACACCCTCTCAGTTTGAGAGGAGGCCCGTGTCCAACAGTGGGACAGTTTCTTAACAGGGCTAATATTATTATGTTTGGCAATCAAAAATTGCAACCTTTATTAGGCCTACAATAAAATAAATTTTCTCAATTGAATTAATGACAGCGCGATGAGGAACGACTGATACAACATATATGTTGTAACAGTCGTTCCTCATCGCGCTGTCTGCAGGTAACACAATCAACTCACGTGTCAAATACTCGCGGAACCGCGCGGAATCAAATTATGCGCCGTTCGGACGTGACGGCGCTGATCGAGTGTGCATGGCTATTTGTTTTACTTCTGTAATGACGTGACCAGGTTTTGGTAGACACATAATCTACCTCTCAAACGGTTAAGTCAAATAAATTGGTTTGAAAAAGTTTCTTCGTCTGCATAAATACGTCCACTGCAGGACATAGGCCTCCTCTAGATGGTAACCGTTCTGATGCTGTGAGTATCCAGATTTTAACCGCGACTTTCATCAGTCCATCTAGTTGTAAGACGTAGGTTGAGTAACCTACTTAGAGTACCTTTTTAGGTAAATCTCTAGCACTGACTGACAGATAAAGCACTTTTCTTCTTTTATTTTAAGCTACCACCCACAGTAAGTAGTCTTATGACACTCACGGAGAATGATGATAAATATAGAATGTCACAAAATAATGGTGCTACAGTTGATTTCATTTGCATAGAAACATCAGTATCATCTAATAACAGGACCACAGCACCACACATCTGATTCAGCGCACCTCCATGCACCAATTTCGACAATGACTGAACGGGCGCTGCTTTTAATTAGAGCTTCGTCCATTTACCCGGTCCACTAACGAACGAGGGTTCGTTACCCAGGGGTTTTCCGTCAATTCGGAAGCTTCGGAGAACTATTCATTGATCTCAGAGCCCTATTGATGCCAACTGAGGTTTTTGCATATGATTTTTGGCAGAAGCATTACAATACACGTTTCTGGTAGACAAAAAATGCAATGCTACATTGTGTCTTAAAATTAATATACTCCATATAACGCATGTGGCACAATAAATGTCTGTACTATAATAAGGATAGTTTGCCAAAAGTTACATACATCTGCTCATTAATTAAAAGCCTAGAAGTTGCAAGAAGACGAACCACTTGTTCTCCATCAAATAAAATATAAACTTGCTAAGCTTCACGATGACATCTCATTATTAATTAAATTAAAAATTTTCCCGCCAACGAGCCGCGCTTAACTGTTGTGACGTCACAATAACTGTCATGGCCGCCAAAAGTTGCGTTAATAACGTTCAAGTCGGGTGGCGGGTAATCGAATATTTCTTGAGTGAACTCGCTTTAATTAAAACCCGTTTTGGTGATGTAAATACGGAGGTATCCTGCGCAATATTGGGTTCGTTAGGGAAGTAAACAATGATACAAGACGAACCAAAATAAATAATTTAAAATTGTTAGGATTGGGTAACGGAATGAACGCCTTTGAAAATAAATGATGATTTTATAATGTGCTAACAAAAACATGCGAGTTGTTGTCGATTATAGCATTATTATAATATTTTAAAATGACCATGTTCATTTTAAAATATTATACGAAATAATGTTTAACATCCATGTCGCCCACCCACCGCACTCACCGTTAGGAACTCTACTCTTGAAGTTGTCGACGATACATTTACCTGGGACAGGTAGTCCGGTTAGGTAGGTCCAATTTTGAGAGAGAGGTCAATCGACGAATCCAACTGGGCTGGGCAGCGTTCGGGAAACTGCGCAACATCTTCTCATCCAAAATACCTCAGTGCCTCAAGACTAAAGTTTTTAGTCAATGTGTGTTAGCAGTGATTGACGGACGATTTAGCGCAGTGGTTAAGAGCTTGAGCGGCTCCGCCCACTGTGTCGAATAGTCGCGGGTTCGATTCCCGCACGGGACAAATCTTTGTGTGATCCACAATTATTTGTTCCGGTCTGGGTATTTGTTTGTGAATTTTCATGTTTGTAAACGCACCCACGACACAGGAATAAATCCTAGTGTGGGGCTACGTTTTTAAAAAAAAAAAAAAAATGACAAAAAAAAGAAAAAAGGCAGTGATGATATATGGATCAGAGACGTGGTCTCTTACAATAGGTCTCTTAAAAAAGCTCAGAGTTGCTCAGCGAGCTATGGAGAGATATATGTTTTTCTACGTGATCGAATCAGGAATAAGGAAGATTCGTAGAAGAACCAAGGTCACCGACATAACCCTTAAGATTAGCAAGCTGAAGTGGCAATGGGCGGGCCACATAGCACGAAGATCGGACGGGCGTTGGGGCAGAAAGATTCTAGAGTGGAGACCACGTATTGGCAAGCGCAGCGTGGGACGACCGCCTGCCAGATGGACCGACAATCTTGTGAAAATCGCAGGAAGGCGTTGGATGCAGGTGGCATCGGACCGATTACGCTGGAAATCGATTGGGGACGCCTATGTTCAGCAGTGGACAGGTATAGGCTGAGATGATGATGATGTTAATAATGCAATGTTGAACATAAGTGTATACTTAAAATCATCTCATCATCATGATATGACCCAAAATTCAATTTATTCTAATAAATCTCTAATGGCACTCAAAACGAACAATTCCTATTCCGGAAATCCAAATGACAGGAATTATCCAATCTTTCGCAAAGCACATTTCAATTCCAACAATTTTATGGTCTGTGTTCCAGAAAGTACTATAAAAACTTCAACAGGCGTTGCTCCAACTTATTATCTCTTAAACTATGCTAATAAGATAATTTTAACGCAGTTTATTAGAACAAAGCACTCAAACGGGGAATAAAAGCAAAGGCACGATGTTTACGAGTCGACGATAATTTATTTTTGCCGGTTGTACTTAAATCGGATAAATTATTTTAAGATTTCGCTGACGGTAACAGGAAATTAAGTTTCGTATAACCGAGTTGATGTCTTGGAGCTTAAGCTTTGTAATATTGTGAAGAAAGTTATATTATAATAAAGGTGAATATTTGCGAAAAGTTCATCGTGGTGTTTATACCAGTACAGTTTGATTTAGTACATGAAAGCAATTGAACGTCTTAATTCTTTTAAAATGATGGTGGTAAAAAAAAGTAACAAAATATATATATATGTATAACATTATCTAACAGGAGTTTCATTTATTGCTATAACTGTATTAGTTAGTATAAAGCTATATTGGGTAGTTAGTATTCTCAAAAGCTCTTTTACCACCTGAAGCGTGTAGTATTATGCTATGTAAGCATTAATTGTATAAGAGTAATGTTAAACAGACATTAAACGATACTTGAAGTAAGCGGACGTGTTTGTCTCACTATCACCCCACCACAAGAGCGTACAACGCTATCCTGTCAGGGCTGCCTTTGGGCAGTTCTGTGCTAGAGTTTTATTAAGTGAAGAGACTTTTTGGATGAAGATTTTAATAAAAATAAATAAAGCATTGAAAAATCTGGAAAAAATGTATACATTTTTTATGCTTCTTATAAGAAGAATGGCAATTATTTGGACTTGCTGAACGCTGGGAGTCGTTGGCATCTGATGATGGTGCAGCTGGGCGCTGTAGGTGTATAGGTGAGCACGAGATGAGGAGCCATGGAGTCAGAATCTCCAGGAAGTGAAGTGAGGTGATGATTTGTGACATTGTTTTTTTTTCTTTTATTTTTTTCATGTTTATCCGGACAATTCTATTTGTTTTTGTGTTTAATCGTACTATTAGTGTTCTATTTTTAACATGGATTGAATATGTGAAATCGATAATATACATAAACCGCCTGTTGACAATACATAAAAAATAACGGAATATGTGTCCTAGATCTCGTATGAGTTAAATGTAATCATAGGTACTTGAAAGCATTTTGTAAGATTTGTTAAGGAAGGCACTTACACTTTTATTTTAAATACAAATTTTTCAATTTTAAAATATAGTCTGCTTATACAATTTCTTAAAATATTATTCTACTTAATCTAAACTAGAAGTAACAAGAATTATTTTAAATAGGTTCATAACTGGCATTCTACTAAAATAGTTGTTACAATGATGTCATTATCTGTTTCATATTACTGTTACTTGATGTCATAATTAAATAGTGTTGAGCGTTACGACTTCCTCGGAAAAGGCAATGTTTTAGAATCTGAAACCGATACCATACGCTTAGGAATGGTGCATGCAATTTGTTTTAGCTATATCAGCAATAACGTGTGAGAATACAAAGATGCGTTTGTAGCATTTTTAGTAACAATGCATAATGTACTAGAACTGTGGTTTATTATTACTTAAAAGTTATGTGGAAATTTCAAATATGGGTAAATATGCAAGGTGAAAACAATTTTGATAAAATATTAGTGCTTTTAAACATCTTTTGTGACCTTTAGTGCGCAAGAAGTTACTGTTATATTAATAAATGAAAAGATATATAGAAATGATGGTTTGTAAGTAATGGTAAGCCTAGTTTGGAATCGGATAAAGTTGTTTTATAAATTAATTTTGATTGTTTGAAGTGATGTTAAACAGCAGATATGAATAATTCGGTAAATAAGGTCTGACAAGCAAATGGATTGATCACCCAAAAGCGACGCAGGTTTCTTAAGGACCAAAGGATTCATTTTGGGAATGTAAAGCATAAATGTTGTGGTATTGTGTGAGAAAGTAGCTCAAAAGCTGTATTATTTATAGGTCGGTATAAGGTATACAAGTAAATAAAGGTAAAAATAAGGGTTGAGTTCCTCAGTTTGATCATGGTGTAAACGAGATTTCTCTGTGAAAATTGTTGGAGACTATGTGTGTCTTAAATTATGACCCTTGTTAAAATAAATATGAAAAGTCGACAAAATAAATGAAATGTACCTAAATGAAAATGTGATAAAAGAGATTAAGAGTCCGACATGAGATAGGACCCGTGTTAAAAATGTATACCTGCCTAAGTAGTTAAAGAAAGGAATGATAATGTCAAAGAATTTTATTGTTTGAATTAAGACGAAAAAAAAAAGATAAGATGTTTTAGAGCAATGAAGGTATCAATACGTGATCATTATGTGAGAATTTAATGAATATAGGAAGGAAAAATTTTGAATATAAATGTAACTACGATAAGCTATTAATGTATTATGGAGTAACCAGTATTTTTTTTTTAAGAATATTTAAAACATGATTAAAATTCCCAGTGTAACATGATATCGTGTATCCTTGTATGTAACATGCAGTTTTTTTGTTATAAAATAAAACAATAATATTTGATTTTCATTATATTGTCAACAGTGCGTATTAAGTTAATAATTATTGTTTTTGTTATTAATGTTACTATTCACTATTAAATAAAACATGAAATAAACCTATGATTGTTCATAAAAATAGGACTAAGAAATATAAAATGTAATTTGTTTTTTTTTGACGATAAAAAAAAAGTATTTGTATGTAATTTTTTTTTATTATTTTAGGGGGATGATGTAGCTTGTAGTATTATGCTATGTAAGCATTAATTGTGTAAGAGTAATGTTAAACAGACATTAAACGATACTTGAAGTAAGCGGACGTGTTTGTCTCACTATCACCCAATACCACAAAAGCGTACAACGCTATAACCTCACAAACAGAAGCCGGTTATTGCTTCTCTCACATGAACCATACAGGTCAAATTTCCCTCTGTTTCTATCCTTTCGCACCTAGCTAACATGAGGTTTGTAAATATAATATAAAATGATCTCCCTCGATTTTTATTGTGTCAAGAATCTCAGCAAGTATCTCGTTTAAGAGTATAGGATATCCTGGATGCTGAGAACATGATACTGTTAAGCGCAGTAATAATATACGGCGCGGTGGGGGAATACTAATGGCATGAAGTGCCTTGGAGAAGGACAGAACTTTGAATCTTAAAATTTTTTAAATAAAAAAGTAGTCTTTTATAGCGATATTATATATATAGAAATTTATAGCGAAAGTTATAATATAATTGAAAACTGGTAAAGGAACTAGATTTTGTGAGCCGTACAATTCAGGGTTTAGAAACGTCCGGAAATATACTCGGGGACAGACAAAAGGCAGTTTTCTTTTTGTGTTAATTATGCAAAAATAAGTTGTTTTACCAAAATGGTACCGTTATCAAAGGGCTAATTATCTACTAAATACCGCATGACTGGTTGCATGAGAGAGATATTGAAAGTAAGTTTGAGTATTCGATTGTTATAGAATGATAATATTAGGATACCACATCGAAACATGGTCGATTGTCATACCAACCTATTTTGTTGGATCGGGCAATGTAGTGATGGCAATGATTCTAGTCTATCTACTACGATTATAGTCTACCTGTAACTTTTTCCTTTTAGTCATGTGTGGACGGACACCCTAATTTAAAGTTACATTCAGTCTCTATCATACTTTGATATTACTCTATACTGTGGTTCTTTTATACTCTCATCTACGTTTTACGAATATTTCGTGTTTTATCATCTTTGAAATTGGAAACCTTAAAATTCCGTTACGAAAATGTTACTGGCAGTAAATCGGTTGGGACTTTTTTACGTTCCAAATTCAAACCGCGGTGCGCCGACACCGTGATATTGGCGCCAACTTTCAACTATGGCTGCAAGCGCTATTGCTGAGTCATCCACTCGCGTGTATCGTATAAGAGAGGAGTTATTATCTAGTTAGTGAGAGTAGTGAGTAGGGTGGTGTTAAAATAGGAGTTCATTAAAATTGGATTCATTGAATAAAAAAGTAACTACGTGGCGAGATAGAAAAAGAAATTACCGTTTCCCGAATAAACTGCTACGATATTTAGCAATTTAAATCACACCTTAGTTTCATATGCAATTTACGTTAAATTTTCACCTGATATATCAGAAATCAGTAAGGACCGTAAAATTGACCTGTTAAAGGCACGTAAGATATCTTTACAACCCAGGTCTCAGTTAACAAAGCCGTTATTATAGCTCTCACGTTCAAAGCCGACCCCTAACATTTATACTGTAACAATTCCGGCAGTCTTAGAACTTGAAAATTAACTTCTTCGCAGTTTTGCCAGTAACGCCGAGCTCGTTTCTAGTTAAATGGAATCATTGAGCTCGTTTAATATTTTTAAGCAAAAATGGTTCCCTTTTATGGGATTTTTATCTTGGCGCCCAACGGGGGACCCAGGATATTTTATAGCGTCACTAATAAACAGAAGTGTGTTGTTGTTCATCGTTAAATTTCGACATTTCTAGCCTATAGTGAAACTTTTGAAACAATAAATGAACAGTAGAAAAATGCAACATAAATAAAAGCTCGTAAAAAAATATTTAAGCAATTTGAATTTGGTTCTTTTAATGTTCCCAAGCTCAGCTCGAAAATGACAACTTATGCTAGTTCTGCTACAAAATATATAACTCACAGACAGCAAAAACACCTAAATCACTTTTACTACGCCGCTAAACAAAAACGGCGGACCAATAAATATCAATCGTGATTAGTCCGAACGAACGAGTCCGCCGGCCGTGCCCTTTCACTCACGTTCACACGATACCCGCAGTATATAATACTGTACATATTATGACGTATTGTCTATTACATTATTGGTATTAATAGGATAACGATCTTTGTTCTCTTCGTTTGGTCAAATGACGTCCGTGTCTGTGCTTATCGCAACATATCCTTCTATCTAACTAATTAATGTACTGATTTCTAAAATGCCTAACATAGTATGCACTGACAAATAATTTCAGAAACAAAAAATACTGCCATGGCGTGTATTCATTTCTATGAATTTCTAATTATTTCTTGGTCATGCAAACGTACGCTATCAAGGTTAACTTACTTCTAGCCTTGATTTACGTTCCGATTCAAAAGACGTAGCTATAAAGTCAACTCGACCATTCACACTATCAAACATTATTAAACTACTGCCACGTTCTGTTTCATCAAAATCGACTACACGCCGTATAACATCCATCAAACAACAACGAACCTTGTTTACATAGAAATAAAACTCAAATGGAGTGCATCGAACAACCTTGTAACGATTCTGACGCTCGTCAATCCGAGCCGTTCATTCGTTCACATTCACTCGTTCATCGGTCTGTTGAATAAAAGATGGCGGCTGGCCGTCCCGGGGCCTAACGAGGCGGTAAAATGGCGCGGCATTAAGGTAAATAGACAATACTTACACAATGATACTGTCGCTTCATTGAATTGCGGAGGTAACTGGCTGACTGTCTTGTTAATGTCGCATTGTGCACTACACGATGTTTGTAAAAATCTTTATTTTTTTGGGACACAAATTGATATGCGGTTCGTTGCGTTTATATATTTTGCTTGTTTAAGCAAATATACTCTATCTATCTATCTATAACCTCACGCCAGATCCCTTGCGGGGTAGGCAGAGAGTACAGAGTTCCAACAGGTTCTTTCCTTACATACCTCTCTGGCTTCCTCGACTCTCATAGTTCGTCTCATACACGCTCGCCGGTTACGGAGACTCTTGACTTTTCCATCAGATAAGACTCGGTTTATTTGGTCGTGGTAAGATAGTCTAGGTCTTCCCCGGTACCTGCATCCTTCCACTTTCACATTGTATATCTGTTTTGTCATTCTTTCCTCTGGCATTCTTTCTATATGCCCGAACCAACGGAGCATGCCCTTTCTCATCTTTACACCGATACTATCTTTCATACCTACTCGCTGTCTTACTATGCTGTTGCTAATGCGGTCGGTCAGCTTCACTCCGCACATCTTCCGCAGAGCTCGCATTTCTACCGCATTTATCCTACTTTCATTCTCCTTCTTACATACCCAGCTCTCGCTACCATATAACAGCGTTGGGACAAGAACTCCGTTATGTATGGCCAGCTGCGCCTTATGGCTTAAGTGCCGGCTCCCGAGTAGCTTTCCCATCGCACCATTCACTCCGTTCACTGCACTCACTCTTCTCTCTATGTCAGCGGTGTATTTCCCATCCTTACTGAAGGCGCATCCAAGATATACAAACTCATTCACTTGCTCCAGCACATCGTTACCAACCACAATCCTTACATTCGTTCTGGTTTCTTCCCTTTCAAAAACCATAATCTTGGTTTTCTTCACATTCAAGTGTAAGCCATTGATCATGCAGTCGTCTTTCATAACTGTGACTAGTGTTTGCAGATCAGTGGCTGTTGGCGCTATTAAAACCGCGTCATCTGCATAAAGTAGATGGTTTACCACTAAGTCACCCATTTGTACACCTTCATTCATCGCTTTCAGTCTTTGAAGACTTTTGTCCAGATATATTATAAACAGTCTAGCGGACAACACGCAACCCTGCTTGACGCCGATTTTAACGTCAAACCAGGGTGACCTGTTACCACCCACCCGTACGCATGCCTTGCAGTCCACATAAGTGGACTGGAGGGCTCGCAACAGAGTGCCATCTATACCATACTCTGGCAAAATGTCCCAAAGTCTCTTTCGCACAACTCTGTCAAATGCCTTCTCCAGATCTACAAAACCGCAGAAAACCTTCCGGCCCACTGCCAGATGCTTCTCTACGATGTTGCGGAGTGAGAAGACTTGATCCGAACATCCTCTACCAGACCTGAAACCCCCTTGTGCCTCGCACAACATTCCATCGGACTTAGCAAATATACTGATAACTGAAATTGGTGACATACAAGGTTCTTGGTTTTCAGATATTTCAATTCATCCACTTTTTTATGAAATTTATAGTCTTCACTGTGATATTCTAAAACTACGAAGGCAAGCAACGCTATTGGATAAATATTTCACTCGCAGAGTTTACTTCGTATTATATGCTTTATGAGATGCTATAATATTTATAGTCACTCCTTTCCAATTCCATCGGTATTACACTTTAGAAGTGTTGTTGAACAAATCCTCATCATGATAAACGTGTTTACGAGAGCGTGACATCAAACATTTTATGATGTATTTACAACGTGTTTGAGCACACTGAGCAATGGAGTTGCTAGCTAATGCATTTATTTAATGCAAAAATAATTGTTATAACGTTGCATAACTATGTAGATTGTAGAGAAGCACATCTTCAACCCAAAAAACATTTTAACAAACTGCTGATTGTGCTATAAGATTCTCTGGTGATGATAACAGAAGCACTTGCGGTAAACTCCCCAAAATAATAACAGTCCATTCAGCTTCAATGCTTTACACAATTCCAATGAACGAGCAGTATCACAGCTAACAGAACACGAACAATTTGGCAAAAGCAATCGAGTAGAAGTTTCACACGTATCCAGTTGTCATCGTCAACACATCCAAAACAAGGTGGAGAATAGAACGCCTGTAATAAATCAGCGATCATTTGATTTGGGCAAACCATTATAGTGTAAAGTTTGAGATTAAAAATAAGGGAAATAAGTACTAACTAGCAATTTACCAAATAGTTACCAAAATAACTTCCTCAAACGACATATACAGCACTGTACTCAGTTCCATCTAAATATTACTATTTACCAAGCCTGACCGACGTCCAAGACAAGTTTACGAGCAATAACTCCGCTAACTGGTGGGTATTAGTTATATAGTGTTTGCCGTGTGAGTTATTAGATACGTGACAAAATAACGAACAGTTATAAAAGTTCTGCTGACAATCTTTAATTAACTCTTTTCTTTCTTTCTACTAATTAAGCAACAGTCTTGCGCTTTATCTTATATTATCTTATATACTAGTATTTTATTTAACTTTTTTTTTGGTGTGTTATTCCTCTTTACATTATCAAAGTATGGAATCCATGCTTTTCTTCCGGTTCTTATCGGGTTCACGAAAACTATAAACCAATTTTGGTAGCTGATTTTGATCTGATCACTACCGTTTTCTCTTGTATCATCTGTCTGTGCTGACCCACTACTGACTGGAAAAGGCCTACAAATCGAGGTAAGAGAACTTAAGTTGTTCTCTACCGAGCGGATTCCTCGTGTGTTGTATGACATAATAAGCCAAACAATAGAAGTTTAATTCACCCAATTTCATTGAGAGCAACCCATCCACGAACCAGATGCTTTCTGTAACTCTTCAAGGTCAAAAAGTTATAGGGTTTTCGCGAAAAGATCCGCATAATGATGCATTAAACATATTCAATTTCAAAAGAAAATCTATTTGCAAGAACTAATCAGTCCATTTAACATCTCAGTGTAGCGTCAGCCAACACTGTGAAAACAATAAACACCGACTCTAATGGCGACTACTAACAATTCTCCATTCAATTACCAACCTTGATACAACAACAATAACGTTCAATATCATAAATCTCAGAAGCTAATCGTTAACCTACAAAGACTAAGTACTCTTTTAATGGCTTGATATACAAAGATTTCAGGATGTGTTTTAGTTTCCATTTACTGATAGAAGAGGAGCAGCTGTTAGGAACATTAAAATGAAGTTATCTATGCTAAAAACGAAAATTAATTATCTGCAGCAAAGAAGATTACAAGTAGATAATAATTTCCTTTCTTATCAGGAGTCCCACTCCTGATAAGAAAGGAAATTAGTTATTATCCGATATAACAAAAAGGAGACGTAATAACTAAATTTCTGTCAGTTATTAACAGGCTTATCTCACTATTTTTCCGGTACTCAAAACCTACTTAGCGACCCTACAAGAGAATTTGCTTCCTAACTAACCAAAAATAATCCCTAATGATACCGCAAATGGTTGAATAATCTCCATCCGATAAGAATCCTGTAAACCCCAGTTCCTAATTACCTCCCTGCCGAGTTAATAGCTGCCCCCCAACTCTATCGTTATTGAAATCTGCCCCAGCCTCTGTTCTGCCAATTATCTTGGATACTGGTTAATAGAATTTCTGGTTTAGGTGTACCGGAATCGCCATTTGAGAGTAAATCGATTGAATCTTTTGTTTAATGGCTGATTTGAATCGAATTAAAAAGATTTATGGTCATATATTGTTGACAATAGACTGATAGATCGAGGTTCCTAACGTTTTATCTTTTTTGTAAGCAATAGGCGATACTTTACAAAACTGGTTAGGTATTACATGAATTTAATCTACAAATATACACAGTACAACATTCTGTACAATTTTATTGTAAACTATTTGATTATACAATTCTATCTTGTTTAAAGACACGTAACAAACTATAAAAAATTCTGTAACTTACGTCCGACGTCTTTTATTCGTATGGTTCAGTTTGTCAAACCAGAGACGTAAACGACC
The DNA here is from genome assembly GCA_905147815.2 of Phalera bucephala. Taxonomy (NCBI): domain Eukaryota; kingdom Metazoa; phylum Arthropoda; class Insecta; order Lepidoptera; family Notodontidae; genus Phalera; species Phalera bucephala. The sequence goes on along the minus strand of LR990623.1, from coordinate 30,385,099 downwards.
GTCGTACCTTGAAAGTCACTTTAGATATCCGTATATATTTCATCCCCATGTTTTTTACTCTAGATCATTTTCACCCGGAAGTGGCAAACAACACGTATGCATCGCGTAACGTCTAAGTTCGCTTCAACCACCTGTGGCGTGTCATCGCGCTAATGTTTATAAACCTTATTTATCAAGCTTGTTCTTGAGCTACTCATATTTATAAGTTCATATTATCATGACAGTTAGAAGTGGTCTTCTATGAAAATAAAATATGCGCTGGTTTATAGACTGCTTTACTCAGTGTTGATAAGCAATAATTTGCGGCTTCACAATTTTTTATTGAGTTGGATTGTACGATTGGCAAAGCGCAAAAGATACTCCTATAAATTGGTTTTAAAATCTTTAACATGGTTTGAGAAAATTTATAGGGTACGATCATTTTTTAACTTTAATTTTAAACCAAATTGAGATAACGACCATCTAAAAACTCCATTTCCAACACTGACGGCATTTTGAAGGTAGAATGTTCGCTCCAAGTCGCCATGTTGGCGGAAGTTCTGCGAGCGCGGGAAACGTTAGCAGCTTCCGCGTCGACGCACTTCCTGCCTGCACTCGTATACCCAGATGGTACAAGTGGGGTTGCGTTGACAACGTTATCGTCTAATAAATGGGTTTAATGTAATGGACATTAAATTGTCCTTGAATATAACAAATAAAGCATGTATACTACGATTTTCATACAAGTAGATCTTTTCTATCAACATTCATTCTGACATCGTTAATTTATTTAGGATATGGTTTACAAAAGATAACCATATTTATTAAGAGTATAAACTAAGCAGGCTTAAAATTGAGTTTGTAATATTTCTTACCAAAGTTACACTGCAAATAAATTGAGAGAAAAAGTATGAAAGTCCCATGTCGGGCGCTACACTTCTTGATTACTAATTTACATACGAGTTTATTGTTGGAGAACGACTATTATTTGCATGCAAAACATATACCTAGGTATGAAATAGGTATATTATTCAACAATTATAGAATCTGATTGCTTATGTCTCACCAACCTGTCGTTGTCATTACGTTAGGCACCACAGGCGAAAATTTATGTACCATCGCAATCCAACCCCCGGCGCCAAAAAATAAACGTACAAGTACTCGCATTTAAACACTCCATTCGGTATAATTTATCGCAATTCGGCGGCGGAAGATTAAAGAGGTTATGTAGGGTTAATCCCTTTGTTCTCTGTTCTCCGGATTTTAATATTTAAATTTTATTAAAGTTAACAGGAAAGTTCGGTAAAGTATGCATTCGGGTATCGTTATTTTACTGAAAGAGTATATTTTCATTCAAGATGTAGTTGATAAAATATTGTATATAATACTTAAGCCACATTTGTCGAGATTTGCCAAGAATACAGAGCGGTAATTCCAACGAAGAAAATATTGCTATAAATAGACCAAGCTCCATGCTTACGATGAAACATATTCTTAGGAGTCAGATATTTTTAGAAATTATATTTCACATTTCACAAATTTCCTTTTATAAAAATAGCTAACATGTAATCCACAGTCTTCATTTTTTTACTAACACTTTTGACCCAAGAAATAAATTAACATAATATTTAATGGGGTTAAATTATATGTTGATGATTTGATTTCACGTGTGGTTTTTATATCATTTATTTATGTTTTCGAAACAAGCTGGTAAAAATATTGTACACATTTCTTCGTTGACTATTCATAATAACACTATGTACGAAGTAGTATTCGGATTCAAGATTTCGTGATTGCCGGCCGCACCATACATCGCTATTATTATTATTTTCAGAAACGTCAGTTATTAACTTATCTTATACTATGTCGCAGTAATAAGAAGTATATCACTGTGAAATAACTCCAACAAATGAGAAATAAGTACCGCTTGCGTAACTCATAACGCCGAGATGTAATAATATAGGAATGAGGAGTAATGGCACCCACCGTGGGACTGCTGCGAACAAAGATATCCATTATTTTCCTGTTAACGATCAACATACTGTATAATCAACTGCAATTTGTGAAGTTTGTGATACTCTAGATATTAAAACTGTATATACTCGTAAGTACATCGTATAAAAATCAAAATATGGCACCCAAAGTAGTACTCACTTGTCATAATAATGCCTTAAATATATTTGTTGTTCATACGGTATAAGAAAAATACATGTTCGTTGTTAGAACATCAAAGAAAATCAAACAAGATCCAAAGCAAAAATAGACTTTCATTCTGTATACAAAATAAAATAGCTCAACCTTATGAAAAATTGTCAAAGAACAAGCCCTTTTTGAAAAGTAAAATATCAATCTTCATATAAAGTTTCTTTACACAAACGGTCATGTTGCTAATTTTAGAAATATATGGGAATATTAAAATTCCTGAAATTTTCGAGTCCAAGTTTATCAGGTGGAAGCGAGACGCGATTATCTACGCTTTTAATCTGCCCCGTTGTCACCCAATTATGATTTCGTTGCTCAGCAAGACTGGGTCATAGTGGCAACTGAATAAGGAGCTGTAGAGAAAGCGGAATTTGAGCCTTTTCTCTTTTTTCATGATTTTCTAGTTCTACTCTTTGAAGTACACAATGTTTATAAACTTAAGGGAGAACCATATCACTGCTTAATGTCATCATGGTTACAAATTGGCTGTTGTATATTATTGTTACGAGTCACGTGATCGTTGTTACTGATGAACTAAACTAAATTAAATGCATTTAAAAATTAGCACATATACCACCACAGAAGGGGAGAACTGCCTCTGTCTCTCTGGTCTGGTGGCAAAGCGTATAGCTTTGTGATCACGAGGTCCTGGGTTCAAATCCTAGGTCGGACAAATGTAGTTTTTCTAACGAAAAATTCCCAGTATGAGTCCGGAGTCTGGAATTGTGCCCGGTATATGGCAATAGGCTCGCCCCCTATTACATGGGACCTAAAATCGTCGGCGAAACGTGGGTGTACTCAGTACACCTCTGCCCCCTCTGGGGAATATAGGCGTAACGGTGTGTAAAAGGGGAGAAACCATATGTCCACACAACATATTCGTTTTATAAAAGCATAAATTATAGGCCAGGCAATCCTTAACATTTAGTATTGAGTTTATAAGATCGCCATTTTCACTACACAAAGCCTCTCGAGCAAAGAGTAGTGAAACAATCTAGCAAACAACAAAATAAATTGCCGCCGCGTCTCTTGGGGATTGTTTTTAAATTTCGTTACGCTCAGCACGGCTGTGTCGCACGATATATGGGAGGAAGACAACATACCCCAACACACTTGTGTGAGAGAGATAACGAGCAAAATTTTGTAAAATCGCGGATTAGGAGCTCGGTACAAAGTAATTCGGATTACAGTAGTTAGGAGTGTTAGGATGTAACGTCAAAGGTGTTTTGGAGTTGTTTTCTAAAGAATTTGCATGTTAAACGAGCATGAATCAAAAAACAAACTTGCTTCGATTGTTAAAAACTTTAGATTTTGTATTATATTGTGGTATTTTAACTCGGCCTGTGCAAAAACAATTGTTTTAACAACATTTGTTTTTGCACAGGCCGAGTTAAAATTACAATTACAGCATTACAAGTCTACTAGAAAAATACCACTACTTTTAGTTTAAATAAAGGATGACTAATAGAAGGTCGATGGACAAAGACCTCGAGGCCGCAGCCCAACACGTTGGTCTGACCAGATTCGCACCACTCTGGACACTACAGTCTACAAAGCGCTACATGTCGCCGAGAACAGGGTAAAATGGAAAACATCACAAGAGCGAGACTCCTGGGAGGTGGAGGTTACGACTCTCAGACATGAGGAATACGACTCGGGGAGGAGAATAGAAATCAATATTATAGCGACAAGTTTGAAGTTATAAGATAAACGAGGAAATTTATTATGGTACAGTTAGTTTTATGATCAGCCACAGTGTCAAGTTTGAGTTTATAAACTGCTTTATTATTTAAGTAGCAAAACATGTTTTTTTTTAATAACAAGGATGTTGGGAGTCCAAATTATAAACGTAAGATTTTTCAATTAATTCTCGATAGAAATATTCTAAGAATAAATAAAATATCGGCATAAAAGCCCATGAATAAAACATGAATCGACATCTGATGTGAAATGTGAAAATGTTGCCAGATTATTAATTAAAAAACTGTCGCGAGTGCCCGCCGATGAGGGCGGCAACTCCGATATTAATAAACTTTTATTTTCCGTGTTGCAATACATTGTTCATTGTGTTGTGGGAATACCTATATATAGAATATTGATGAGAAAAATGGAGTACGTACATAAATGTAAAAGAAAAAAAATGTGCCAATCGTATTCCCTGTAGATCAGGTACTAAAATAGCACCACTCTTTAATCCTAGAGAGGTTACAAAAGGAAACTAAAGCAGCACAGAAACAAAACATCGAAATATCTACCACTCGTCTCTGTCCATGCCTCCTAAAATAAAGGTGATGACGATATATATATGTCTCCATCAAAACTCTTAATAAGTGAAAGCCCATCGTTTTTGTCATTAAGAGCTATTTTATATGCTACTAGGTGTTATCCGCGACTTTTTCTGTTATTTTTTTGGGAAAAAGTAGCTTTTGTTCTTTTTCAGGATGCATTGTGTTATCTTGTCAACTATTATCCTTTTCATAAAATTTAATAAGGAGGCCGATCGCATCGTTTGTTCAGCGGTTTAGACGGGAAAAGCTAACGTACAAACTGAGTTCTTTTCACATTTATAATACTAGTTTGGATAGTATGTATGTAACAGGTTACCGTTATTTTCTTGCGTATGCTTCAGGGTACCACGTCGTCCTCCTAGAAATCTCATAAAACTACTTGATGGACCAATGCGTAGATCCGTGCTCTGATGTAATTTTTTGGCCAGACTGTGCAAGCTATACAACGCATCTGATCAATATATGGATATGTTAGAAATGTCACTTAAAAAGATTAAACTCTTATTATCGTCACAAACCTAAACAATCTGCCCATCTTCTTACTTCAATCTTTAGATAATATTTATATAAGTCACTAGTTAATGAGATTAATAATTTAAGAAAAGTAACTTTAAATTTTATGCATGTAGTGTTTACCTTTAAGTAACCGAAATTTACAAAATAAAAGTATATTTTGAAAATTTTATTAAAATGTATTCAGGATTGTCTCTTCTGGAGAGAACTCTTAACGATGAATGTCCCGGACACAAAACTTTGTATATTCATTTATTTATTACATCTAAACATGATTTTGATCATGAACATGAACTGTATATTGTTAGAAGACTCACACGAAATGTACTAATAAAACTTTGTTACATACTTACATTATTACGCCAGATTACGATCTTTGGCAGGGTAGGTAGAAAGTCGGCCATTTTACCAATATTTTATAATAAATAGATAGACTGGTAATCCTTCTCAAAAAGAAAGTACCCAGGTATGCTATATGTTTTTTTTATGAGACGGCGTTAGCGTTGTATAAGATCGCTCTATAGATTTGTTTATATTTATGTCTGAATTTGAGTGTTTATTTGATAAAAATTAATGTTATCGCTACACGGTTCTTGTAGGATAGCTGTTTTTTTACTAAAATAGTTAAACGGATTTAACCGGAACTTATATGAACGTATCTTACATTATAAATAATAAACAGAAGACTTTATATCCCGAAAAATAGCACGGCTCCTGCGGAATTGCTACTATTTCGTTATACTAAAACGGCTGAACGGATTTTAAAGGAACTTACGATGCTATGAAAGTTTCTTACGTCGTGAAATAATAATACAAGATCGCTACTTTGTTTACACACTAGACCATACCAATATAACCCGTATACGTCATATATAATATCACACCTTATTTTGGCTAACTAAAACTTTGCACTGGCTAGAGGCATGAGGAGCTGTTAAAATTCATCTACAACAAAAATTTACTAATTTTTCAGTTAACTTTTTAGGCACTTGCAAAACGTAGACCACTCAACTCACTAGTTGCAGGCACGGCGTAGGGGAAACAAAATATCAAAATTGATGTGTTAACTTGTGATTTTGAACTAAAGACATTTTAAGCTCATATGCCCATTTGCACAATAAAAATGTTTGTTTGTCCGTGTTAATATCCGGAACGGCGGTAACAATTTTAAATGGAATATCACTGAAAAATAAATGATGTTTCAGAGATTCTTTGAAGCTACTATTTAGCTCGGAAAATGCAAGAATTCCGTGGAATAGTTTTTATTTCTCCATATGAACATGGCTGAATGGATTTTAAAGAAACTTAGTGCTTACCTACGTGCCTATATCAAATTACAAAAAAACGCGTGCAGAGCCGCGTCTAACAGCTAGTGTTCAATATGGGTGTTGATGTTCAAGTTAAACCTCCAAGTCCGAAAAATTCGAAAAAAATTGAAGGACTCTCCTGTAACTCGTTGGGTCTAAGAATACTTCAGGGGCAACGAGGGTGTACTATGTACATATTTAAATAAAAGGGCGTGATAGGTATATGAACGAGAGATATTTAATCGTACTATAACCAAATAGACCATGTCTTATCTAATGGACAAGTCAAAGATTCTCTGTAACGGGCGATCCAGTATGAGACAAACTATGAGAATGATAAAATTGTTAGAGGTTTGTGAGGATAGGAACTGCAGGAACGCTGTACTCTCTGCTTACTCCGCAAGAGATCTGGTGTAACGACAAAGATAGCAGTGATAGCATAGTTGGTTAAAAGCTCGCTTTACCGATAGTTGGAAAGCTCAATCTCAGCTCGCACTTTTAGGCTTTACTGATAGTTACACAAAAACAATTTTGGCGAAAATTTCACTAGCGCAATTCAGAATCTACAACCGACATTTATCAAAGCGTCATCTCTTATCAGTATATTGGAACTCGTAACTTGTCCCACGTCCAAACTGCATCGCGACTGAGCGCTTTCGCAATATTTATTACGCATGCTCTATTTATTTTCGTCAACGTATTTATAAAGGGCTCTTGAAATATTCGTGCCTCCGTTTTTCAAATGTAAACCCATACGAATGCTGTACAAATAGTTTAAAATCGCGTGGTATCATAATATCTTATAGTGAATCTGAGTAGATTAAAATTGAACATGATTACGAAGTATGTTTTGTTTTACGGTAGAACTGTTTAAAGTTATAATGAAATGATCACGACTTTCTACAATTCCATAGTTTATTTACAAATATTCTTGACTTTTTGGACTTGGCATTTTAAACCAATGATCTCCGGATTGAGGTTGAACCAACTGCCGCGACCGCCTAGATACCTACAGGTCTGAAATAACCGTGGCTAGGTTTTTTTATTCCAAACATTGTCCTACTAAACTGCAAACCACACGAGTATATTTTAACATAATTTTAGTAAATGGCAAACATTTCATAATTGTCTATCTATCTATCTATTTATTTATTTTTTATTTATTTAATTCTTCTTGCACTATTGGTACAAAGGCGGACTTAATGCCTAAGGCATTATCTACCAGTCTACCTTAGGGTGATGCAGAAACGAGTGAAGTAGGTGCAGAACCATAAAACCAAAAAAATGTAGAGGAAAATATGTAACAAATATATAATTAGTAGAATAAATATTATATCGAACTGATATATAACGATATAATATATATACAGATAAATACACATATAATGTATACATATAATAATATAAATAATAAGTACACATATACATAAACTAAATTAATATTGAGATGATTCCGCCAAAGTTTTGTGCAGATAATCCTGTACTTTGCTTTTGAAAGATAAGCGATTTGTGGCCATCCTGATATCCAGAGGTAGTGAGTTCCATAGTAAGATGGATTGGACAAAGAAAGAAGAGTGAATAAAATTAGAATGGTGAGAAGGGCATTGAAGAAGGCGATTATTAGAAGAACGAAGAAGTTTATCGTGATTAGAGCATAGATATTGAAAACGGGAGGAAAGATAATCAGGTGAAGCAGGAGAATAAAGAATGGAGAATAGCATTGTCAGTGCTCGTAGAGCTCTGCGCTTGCGAATAGGCAACCACCTTAAATGAGATCTATACTCAGACACATGATCAAATTTACGTAAATTAAATATGAATCGAATGCAGTTATTAAGAAGACGGTCGAGTTTGTTGAGATGATCTGCATTCAGGTCGTAGTAGCACACATCACCATAGTCGAATATAGGTAGGATTAGGGACTGCACGAGCATTGTTTTAGTGTTGGAGGGGAGCAAGTTTTTAAGCCGATACAGGTATCGCAACATCCCGGTGACCTTTTGACCGACGGCCGTGATATGGGTTTGCCAGCTGAGTGTAGTATCAATGTGCAAGCCGAGATCTTTGACACTAGAACTAAAGGGTATGATTTTACCATTGAACATGAGTGACGGCAGAGTTGCCATATTTATTTTGGTAATAGTTCTAGAACTGCCTACGAGAATGGCTTGACAGTTAGCCGGGTTAACAGTCACTCCAAACCTGTCAGACCAGTTCTTGATTGCCCCCAAATCCTGGTTTAATTTGCCAACAATGTTAGGGATACGATCGGCACTGTCTTGCGAGTAAAGCTGCAGGTCATCGGCATAAAGATGATACGCACACTGAAGTTCATAGGTTATTAGATCAATAAAAATAGAAAACAGAAGAGGAGAAAGTATACCACCCTGAGGAACGCCAGTTTCCAAACAGCGCCAAGTTGATGATAACTCGTCACTCAAAACAGCCTGCTGACGCTCCCGAAGATAGGAAGAAAACCAGTCCAGTGACTCTCGTGAGCACATACGATAGGAAAGTATGGACAGTAGGACATCGTGACTGACGGAGTTGAAAGCATTGGAGAAATCTACTAAGACAAGAACAGTAACTTTGGTTTCCTCCATGCCTCTTCGGATATCATCAGTCACTTTAAGTAGAGCAGAGACGGTACTATGGCCAGGCCTGAACCCAGATTGAAGAGGACTAATTAGATTGTTAGAGTAGATAAAATGCGACAATTGTTTGTGAACGCAGGCCTCGAGCACTTTTGAAAGAAAAGGAAGAATGGAAATAGGACGAAAATGGCTAGCTTGGGACGGGTTAGCGATTTTGGGAAGGGGGCGGACAAAGGCTTTACGCCAGAGAGATGGAAATGTGCCGGACTTTAAGGAAAAGTTGACAAGGTGAGTGATTACAGGGAGAAGAATGTCCAGAACTGTTGTAATCATAAAGCGACATATTTTGTCACATCCCGCTGCCTTAGATTTAATGGATAGGATGGTTTTCTTGATTTCACAAGAGTCAACTGGAGAAAAGTAGAAAGTGTTGATAATGGGACGTTTGAGACCATCCATGTAGGCCAAGGTATGACTAATCGTTAGACGATCTACAGGAGGAACAGTAGAGAAATGACAATTAAGATCATCTAAACTTAATGTCTTTGGTAGGTCTACACGTCGTGTTCTGCCAATACCTAGGGTTCCTAGGAACTTCCAAATGTCGGCAGACGACGACGAAGTAATATTGTTTAGAATATGGCGGCGTTTAGCGTCACGTATCATCTTATTGCATCTGTTCCTTGCAACTTTAAAAAGAGACCAATTGTCTTCTGTACGTTCTTTTTTAAACTTCCGAAAAGCACGATTTCTTCTCCTCATCGCCATGCGGATACCCTTTGTCATCCACGGTGCAGGTGGGCGCTTCAACCTTATTTTCTTAATTGGGGCATGATTGTCATACAATTGAATTACCTCTTTGTTAAACAAGTGTATCTTTGTATCGATCGTATCGGCTTTCATGACTGGCTTCCAGTCAATTTCGGATGCGTCACCAGTTAGCTTGTCAATGTCCATTCGAGCAAAGCAACGCCTGTGCAGAACCTTAGGATGGGGTTTCGGGGACTTTAGGACATAAGAGAGAAAGATAAGATCATGATGCGAAAAACCGGAGGCATCACGTTGACCATGCGTGGAAACGAGTGAAGGATTAGAAGTTATTATAAGGTCGAGCCAGGTATCATCACTATTAACGTTATGATGTGTGGCTTGAAGAGGTAAAATATGCAAGCTAGCTGACTCAATAAGGTGAAGGAGTTTAAGGGATCGGGGAGAACTTGTGGCCAGGAGATTAGTGTTGAAATCGCCCATGATGATGTGATGCTCGTAATCAGACCCCAAGGATTCTAGTACCGATTCGAATTCGGTGAAATAATCAATAGAGGGAGGACAATACATAACACCAACTATGGTTTTAACCCCTTTGACCCAAACCTCGAGGAAGAGAAACTCTGAAGAGGCTAAATAGTTTGAGGAGGATATGGCTACGATTTTGTAAGGGAGATCGCTACGGAGGTATATAGCAACTCCGCCCCCACCCTTACCAATGCGGTCATTACGAATGAGAACGAAGCCAGGAAGAGCATAGGTGGTTGACAGAAGTTGAGGTTTAAGCCAAGTTTCGGAAATCAGGACGGCGTGAACATTGCTGTTGCTAAATGTGTCATACAATTCATCGTGGTGATTAGGTATACTTTGGGCGTTGATATGACACACGTTTAGCAAGTAGCCTAACTGTTGATTGAATTTGTCGTGTAAAAAGTTAGCAAGATTATCGTCTAAAGAACAAAAACTGGTATCGCACGAGGCAACTGAATCATTGGCGGAATGAAAGGAATCACTATCTGATATCATAAGAACAAATGTATATATATATATATATATGTAAAAATAAAACTAAATATATATAAAAGAAAAACAAAAAATAAAAAAAATGTAACTCAAATACAAGGTGTTGCGCGTTACTGCATCACCCGCCAGCTAACATCAAAAACACTAAGTAAGGCTTAAAACAGAAAGTCACTGTAACTACACAAAAAAAAACACAATTAAATTAAAATAGAACTATAAACATAGACAAAGAAAAAAAAAAAAACAAAAAATAACAAACGGCTAATTTGAACAGTGCTAAAGGTATGTAAAATTAAGTATCCGGAACGCAACCGATTTAATGTGTCAGGATTTATGACGTTTGTTATTGACAAGTACCTAACCAAAATTAATGGAAGACCGGAATTGTGATTACAATTGACGGTACCAGCCTAAAACTTAATCAAAACATGAAATAACATATCTAATTGTACATACAGAAAAAAAAATGAGTGCATAACAACAAAATTGCAGAAATGACAAGGACAAAATAAACTCAATAATGTAAGGATAATATTAGGTTGTATACAACTACCGAGGGCTACCTGTTAAACATAAACTTGTTATTTACGATTTGCATTCCTCGACAGATCTCCACCAGCCTCACCCTTACTCCTGTGTGTAGAGGATCCGTTCGGCCCTTTTGGATATTTTACAATCAAAGGGCTTAACTCTTCAAGGGAAGTAATTCGATGTCGGCTTCCATCGGGGGCCTTTAAGACAATAATGCCATCCTGAGACCAACAAGAACGCACACCGAAATGCACTCGCGCCTTACCAAATATAGATTGTCTAGACTTGGTCAAAAATTCTCGAACAGAGATGGATGAGCCCTTCAACCGAGTCTTCGCTCTCCAGACGGTGTGTTTGTCGTCTGCACTGGTAAATCTTATGAGAATGGGCCTGTGGTGATCTTGGCCTGGGGTCCCCAGTCTGTGGCAGATATTTATAGAAGATTCTATTATACTCTTGAGACCCAGCTTGTTGTGAAGAATGTCCAGGATAGCCGTTCTACCATTCTCCTTATCAACCTCAGGGACTCCCAAGAAGATAAGTGCTTTACGCCGATGTCTGGTCTCAATCACATCTATCTGCTTGCTGCACTCGCTTATTTGTTTTCGGAGCAGCCCGAGTATATTGAAGATAAGCTCCCTGAACGTCCGGAACTCCTCTGCAACTTTGGCCACTGTATCTTTAGATGGGCCGGCACTCTGGATTTGTGCTTCAAGGTCCTCCATCTTCTTCATAAAGTTCTCCTCGAGGCTCTTCTGTGCAGATAAAATGTCATCTAGTTGTGGCATAGTGAAGCACTGATAAGTGGTTTAGAGAATCCCGTGTAGTGATGAGCCAGCAGGTGATGCAAAAGTAATGCTATGGTCACATAAATGTACAAAAACGTGAGTACTTGTTGTTTTTATTATAGGAACTATAATAAAAACAACTATCTATAACCTCACGCCAGATCCCTTGCGGGGTAGGCAGAGAGTACAGAGTTCCAACAGGTTCTTTCCTTACATACCTCTCTGGCTTCCTCGACTCTCATAGTTCGTCTCATACACGCTCGCCGGTTACGGAGACTCTTGACTTTTCCATCAGATAAGAAGCGGTTTATTTGGTCGTGGTAAGATAGTCTAGGTCTTCCCCGGTACCTGCATCCTTCCACTTTCACATTGTATATCTGTTTTGTCATTCTTTCCTCTGGCATTCTTTCTATATGCCCGAACCAACGGAGCATGCCCTTTCTCATCTTTACACCGATACTATCTTTCATACCTACTCGCTGTCTTACTATGCTGTTGCTAATGCGGTCGGTCAGCTTCACTCCGCACATCTTCCGCAGAGCTCGCATTTCTACCGCATTTATCCTACTTTCATTCTCCTTCTTACATACCCAGCTCTCGCTACCATATAACAGCGTTGGGACAAGAACTCCGTTATGTATGGCCAGCTGCGCCTTATGGCTTAAGTGCCGGCTCCCGAGTAGCTTTCCCATCGCACCATTCACTCTGTTCCCTGCACTCACTCTTCTCTCTATGTCAGCGGTGTATTTCCCATCCTTACTGAAGGCGCATCCAAGATATACAAACTCATTCACTTGCTCCAGCACATCGTTACCAACCACAATCCTTACATTCGTTCTGGTTTCTTCCCTTTCAAAAACCATAATCTTGGTTTTCTTCACATTCAAGTGTAAGCCATTGATCATGCAGTCGTCTTTCATAACTGTGACTAGTGTTTGCAGATCAGTGGCTGTTGGCGCTATTAAAACCGCGTCATCTGCATAAAGTAGATGGTTTACCACTAAGTCACCCATTTGTACACCTTCATTCATCGCTTTCAGTCTTTGAAGACTTTTGTCCAGATATATTATAAACAGTCTAGCGGACAACACGCAACCCTGCTTGACGCCGATTTTAACGTCAAACCAGGGTGACCTGTTACCACCCACCCGTACGCATGCCTTGCAGTCCACATAAGTGGACTGGAGGGCTCGCAACAGAGTGCCATCTATACCATACTCTGGCAAAATGTCCCAAAGTCTCTTTCGCACAACTCTGTCAAATGCCTTCTCCAGATCTACAAAACCGCAGAAAACCTTCCGAACCACTGCCAGATGCTTCTCTACGATGTTGCGGAGTGAGAAGACTTGATCCGAACATCCTCTTCCAGACCTGAAACCCCCTTGTGCCTCGCACAACATTCCATCGGACTTCACGCGCATTCTCCGTTCAATAATTTTACCGTGCACCTTGGCTGCCAAGCTGATCAAACTGATGGCTCTGTAATTGGCGCAGTCATATTGTGAACCCTTGCCTTTATACAAGGGTACTATGACTGCGCGGCGCCAATCTGTAGGGACTCTACCGGTCCTCCAGCAAAGGTTTGCAAGGGCCCGGAAAGCGTCCCGGACGCAAGTTCCACCATATTTGATTATCTCGGCAGATATCATGTCTACTCCCGCAGCTTTACCGTTTTTCATAATTGTTACGTTTATAAATAGCATATGTTCCCTGCCGATGAACAATCAAACAAACATGGCCACGCCGCGCCACCCCGTGAACGGGGCAGCCAACATCTGCTCGCAGGTAACCCACTCGCGTGAGCCATCGACCAAATTGATCCCGAAACCAACCACTATTCGTTTTTATCTTTAATGTATGAATGAATCTAAATATATTTGCATACCCTGACGCGTTGCAATGTTTTTTTAATGTTTGCACTTTGGTTTGAGGGATATTTTTCATTTAAATGGAGTTACCCGCTTTGGGTGTCGGATCCAGTGAAATTACCAGGAAGTATGAAAATACCACATAACTTTCTCTGAAAATACAACGTGTATCTTAAATGATGCAAAACCACCCAATTAGGTTTTATAAATTCAATTCGTAAATCTAAGTTAAGAACTTAGATATCTAAATTAACTACAAAACCTGTCGTATTGAGGAATAAGGTTAAAAAGTGGAAGGTATGTATTTAACACAGCGGATTGAGGTACGTTTGGAATAGGTTATACCTATTTTAATTAATTTAAGTATTTAAAATAAATATACAATATTATAACAGTTGAAGTCGATTTAGGTACTTGCGTTATTTACGTTACATGTTGTATACTTGAACATGTCAAGGTGGCTAGCGAAGATAAAGTTGTGAATAATCCAAAACGTACACTCCTCCCTACTTTTCGGACGCAACAAAGCCTTCAAAACCATAATACCTACAAAGGGCAGAGACAAACAGCGCTAAAAACCTTCTGATAAAGATTAAAGAGATCGCTGTTTTGTGTCAAAAATACAGCACATACATATGTATGTATGTGCCGTATTTTTGACACAATTAATTGTATGTATATATGTAACACATACATATGACACAATGAGGTATATATAAACCTCAGATTAACCAGAATTAATTCCGGTCTAATATTATGATAAGATTTATTGTTAAAACAACCGTAATAAAATGACACTTATTACGATATTCTGTCGAAGGCACATTAAGTTGGTCTACATCATTAAAGTCGGTATAAGTTATGGTGTCTAGTCTAGTCTTATTAGTTGATACAATTTTGTAAAATATTGATAAAATATTTAAATTTAATATATGTTTTATAAAAATTTAATATATGTTGATAAAATATTTAAATTGATACAATTTTGTAGCTATAGTGTATATGTTTGGTTTTGAACTAAATTGCAATATTATGGTGTAGACTTACCTTGAAGATTAAGCTTAAAGATATCCTAGCTAATTTCCCAAAGAAACAAAGAAATGAAGTTCTAGCAAAATCTATAATTTAATTTAAAGAAGAGGAAATACAAATGTATATGAAAACTTTCTGTGAAACCTTGAAATAAAGATGAAAAGTCTATTACATAGTAATGTTGTAACTAGCAGGTGAATATATATCAACAGTAATAGGTACATACCTAATTTAAAAAAAAATGCTACTTATTTAAAGATAAAATAAAACACACACAAAACACAAACAATATAAAACACAAAGACGGAAAGAACTATATAATTATATTTCCAACAAGAAAGTTCTACGTAGAAAAAACAAAGTCGTTCTAGAAGCGCCCTCTACCGACGTACCTTTGAAGCGTATCTTTTTAAGGAATTGCTTTGGCAGACGAGGCTTCATGCGCCCCGCACGTCCTGAAAACACACAGCTGCTGAAATATTTGTGTGATGATAACGAATTGAAGTAAAATGTTTTCTTTTGTCTTGAAAACTGGCCTATTTCTACTTGTTGGTAGGCAGAGTGTTGTAACCTTCATAGGTATTTTTTCCCTTAATTTATAGTACATATTTATAACTATTCCTATCTTGTTCGTTCTGCATTGTTCTCCCATACCCAAAGAAGAAAATGTATACAAAAAGAATTGGTAATTTTCATTTTTAAAAAAGAATTTGTGGAGTTTCTTGCCCTTCTTCTCCACAGAAATGACCTCCTAAACGGTTGATAGTCTTAAGTAATCTCTTGCCTTTTATTTTTTTAACTATTCATAATGACTTTTTGTTGGGTTATTAAGTGATGGATTTCCAGGAAGATGGCGAGGCTTTTGACTTGTATTGGACTTTTGTTTAATCTTAGCCTTTCTTCATATTTCAGTGTTTGTGCTGTTTATATTACCTTATGCAGCACCTGGTAACCAAAAGTCTGATTTAGAGGATGAACGGAACGCAACTTTGGTATTAATTAAAATCTTGATACGTATGTTCATCTTAAATTAATCTTCAAATTTAAATAAGCTATAAAAAGTAATTAATGTTATTCTAGGTTTCTAGATTGCAAATAAAATGTAAAGGCTTTTCCAGCGTTAATTTCCATTTAAATATTTCAACCCGTCCACAATACATTTAGCCAGATTTAAAATTCTAATAGGAGCAATTAGGGCAAGCCCGGCTAAGATTAAATAAACGATGAACTCTTAAGCTTAGGAATCGAAAGGCAATTTAATTTTAATCCAATCGCCCGAGAGGACGAGAGGCAAGAATCGAAGGAATCGTGGTAAGCCTAGAGTTGGATGTCGGATTAGTTTTTACCAAGTAAGGAATAGCTTTGTTGGCATATTTGAAATATAGGCGACGTGGCAATATAGATAATTCAAAATCTTTTTGGTTATTTTTTGATTGCTCTTATCCTTCCAACGACCAATGCAGAACACAGAAAAATTGAAATTTAACTTCTAATACCTTGATCAAATTGTAACAACAATTTTGGCAACCATTTAGCTAACTGCTAATCATTTATAATAATAGAATTATTAACCTAATTGGTACACCACGAAGATTGCATAAATTATCAGTGATCGTCTGCGGCCTAATTAGGCATTAGCAGTCGTAACTTTCCTCACTACTAGAATTATAAAGGTCATTTCCAGTCAAGAACTGATCACTGGCCAGCCCGGTAAATATTCTTGTTCGTAATAATTAACATGTTTACTTGCACACTCGTATTGACAAACTGAATCTAAGCAAACCACCGCTAACTTAGAGTCAAACATACAGGTACATGCTCTAAAATAACTTAAACAATAGTTCCATATATTACAATTATCTTGGTCTTGTCCAAGTTGGATGGTATGGTATGTATATAATTTAGTTCTACGAAGATGTTTCAAATTTTAAGTTAAATGAAAGATGAAAAATGTATTTGGGAAGTCTTTAGTTGTATCTCGTGTTTTAGTCTTTTTCAAGAGTTATTCTAATAAGGATATTATAGCTTTGAATACGAAAATTTACCAGTGTATTGTATAAGTTAACGTGATTGTATACCCATCCATTTCCATACCCATTCATCAGATACATGAATATAAAAGAAGAATGTAGGATTCTTGAATTAAGAATCATGGCTTATTTAGTACTTTTTGTAGTTGATACTGATTAAAAAGTGTCAGGTTCGTATCTTATAATAAACATAATCCAGAAGCCGCGTCCAATCGTAATTGCACGCCGCGCGGTGAAGCCAAATATTTAACAAACGTCCCGCACTTACCGCACTCCCACCCGCGTAGTAAATGAAAATGTTGGTGGCCCGGAAAGATTATAAAATCGTTGTTGCGGAATAGGTAACAATAAAAGAAATAGGTATACTTGAACTTTAAAGGTTTTTAGGCATCTTTCTCTAATTGATTTTGGTAACTACGCTGTACATACATTTAAATAAAATATTTTGATGTCTTATTGAACATTTTTTTTATTTTATTTGTTATAATGGTCACTTGAAATGTTTAAAATTGGCAGAAAATTAATTTACTCTAATAATAATGCAAAATAAACATCAATGTCAAAATAACTTCCCGGCGGTAGGATGCATGTGTGACCCGCGTAGGTAATTTATTTATTTTAACAACTTTTTCACGAAAACTGGGATGTGTTGTGGTATTGGCGTATAAAAGACGAAATAGACAACTCACGCGGTAACTTACGTGTGACCGCGTGAATGTGCATGTACAGCACGCTTACCATTGTCAATTACCCTGTACAGGATCACGTAAACACTTCGGTAACCACACTGTACGTTGCCAAGTTTGGGTACCTTTAGGCTATGATTTTTTTAGGCAGTTCTTCTTTTTTTTTGTTGCTAATGCATTGTGTTTTAGTGCTTACAGCTTTAGTTTGTTGATTTGCCTACAAAATTTTACACTTTCGCGTTCACGCAAAATGTTAGCATTAGTGCCCGCTGAAAATACATGCTCTGAAGACAGTTTAACGTCTCAGGAAGAAATTAATTTTAGTCTTGCTACAATAAGAATTAATCGATGCAGGGGTTGCTAAGATTTTCTGTCAACTGACAAACAAATGAAATAAAAGAAGCAAGGTGCAAAAGTACAAGTTACTTGGAATAAAAACAAGCTGGCTGTTGTGAAATGGCAGAATAATAAAGTTGTTACCCTGATTACGTACGTACGTAGACTCAAATCCTAATGAGACCATAAAACTTTACTGCAAAGAAGAAAGAAGGAAAGTGGATTTAGAATGTCCCCAAATTGTAAAACATTACAACAAGCACATGGGTGGAGTCGATTTAGCTGACATCGAACTTCATTTAAAACCCGAAGATGGTATATGGGCATATTCTCGCAACTTTAAGATATGTGCATAAATAACGCCTGGATTTTGTATCAGAATTATGGAAAGAAGATGGCGCTGAAGAATTTTAGATATGATTTTTTTTAAAGTTTGTCTCGAGTTGGCAGAACAGCCAAAGAATTGCATGGATATTTCTAATAGTGAAAAAATTCAGAAGCCAGTAATAGGTCGTCCATCAGACATGGTACGTTATGATAATACAGGGCAATTGCCTGAAAGTGGTGAGACAACCATCAGATGCAAGTATTGCAAAAATGATAGGACCACAGTTTACTGCAAAAGTTAGCTACATTAATGTTTCGTGGTGGGGAAGCAAAAACGAAATTGATCCAAAAATTTATACCAGATCCATACCAGATAATTTGCTGTGTCCCCTCTTTAGTTTCATTCATTATTATCCCTTTTTTGTACCCTATTATTTAATCAAATTGATAAACGCCAAAATTGTAATTTATTGTTAACCTGGCAATGACCATTGGAGTGTACATACAATTTTTTTTATCGTATCACTACCTCGTTGTCACTGTCTATTGTGTTGTACATATGTTTCCACGAAACCTGCTAAATCTAGATTTTTTTAATTATCTTTCTTAGGCCTCCAGACTTGTATTTAACATGAATTTAAAGAAATTTACTCATGAAATAAAACTATTTTACGGATTTTATCGCGGTTTATTTTTTTATTATTAGTTCCCGACGAAAACTGCCACCTAAAATACTCAAAATTAAATTATTAAATATATCAATATATTACGAGATTAATTTCTCAACAATTTTAAAGAGGCTGTAGCTGTTTAATTGATAAGCGAAGGATTCAGCGTTCGAATCCCGGCGTTAATATCGCAGGCATTAAACTGTTCAATATTTAAGTTAGTTCAGAATTAGCATTTCGGCCTGTCTCAGCTCCGTAAAGTTGTAATACCACAGATTAGATACTAGATACTTCACTCCGTTGATGATTTTCACCCAGTGTAATACGTCTTGCCTCATACCTGTATAAGGTACTTTGTTCTGTAGGTAACGCTGCAGTATTTACCAACTGTTTGAAGCTACGGCAGTCTACAGAAGATCGCTTACGTAAAAATTGTTCGAAAAAAAAAAAATGATAATACGATTTGAAGTTTATGGAATTACTAACGTCAATGACCTTGACAAATTTTGTTTGAAAATTTCCTTTGTCTGATGACCTTGACAACAGTGAAAAGTGTGTCCGGAGAACCCAAAATGCAGGTTTTTTTTAAATAATTCAGATGTAATTATTTAAAATAAAAAGTCATCGATACAAGTTATAGAGCATATCTTAAGCTTTTTTTTCGTGTATATTTTATACATATACAATCTACCATTGAATAGAACATTTGCAATATATACTCAGGATAGGGTTTTTAAGTATCATTTTGGAAAAATGAATACGTAAAATTAAATTTTACTCCATACATTTAATTTAAGACCTTTTCATCTTTATTTTTACAAATATTTCTTTAAAGATATTTCTTTAAAGGTTAAAAATATTTCTTATAAGAAATACGCATTCATCAACAATCTTCTGTAAATATAGCCTATTTTTGGGAGTTAAGAGTTAGGTTCCCCCTTAAATTAATTCTCGGCTGTTCAGGAATTTTACCATCATGAAATTCTTCACTAAACAAACGAACAAAGACGAACCATACAACCATATATAACCCGTCGAGAAATACTAGATATATGAAGTAAAATTCAAACAAAAACATGTTCCCGAATTCAGAACTTGTTCCTTTGTTATAGTCGCTTAATACGCTAATAAATTACGTCTCGTTGTGTGTATGAGATTCGGTCCTAATGACAATTGTACACAGTAAAGCTGCTGTTACGAGCTGTGACAGTGCGGGCGAGTCTCGACTATACATTGTGCGGAGAGGGGCGGGTAATTATCTCGCGAGGATGTTGATTTTAATTATTAATGCTGTTAATTGAGCGCGGTTTACGTGTTTCATTACATTGTTACGAGATTTTACCCGCGACTTCACCTGTGGCAAATTTGGCAAAAAGGATATTAGCTAAGAAAAAATACTTCCGTTAGCGTTGTATTTGTTTGTGATTATGTGTGTTATTAAAAATTAATTATCACTTGTTTTAACGGTGAAGGAAAACATCGTGAGGAAACCTGCATGCCTAAGAGTTTCTCGAAGGTGTGTGAAGTTCGCCAACCCGCACTAGGCCAGCGTGGTGGACTATGGCCTAAACCCTCTCAGTTTGAGTGGAGGCCCATGCCCAACAGTGGAACAGTTTCTTAACAGGGCTAATATTTTTATTTTTTATGTGACATAATGTATGTTACATGCACAATATATCAGAAAGCATCCTCCCTAAGAGGTTTTTTTTCACTACAACTTGTGGTCATACGATTTTGTGACACTGATGTACACTACCACATAACAACTATTGCTCGTTGTGTGGTTAAATTTTAAGCGTGTTCACAACTTTATTATGTGACAATGTTTTTTTAATTAATGTTGTACGTTTTTTTTTAATTTGTATATGAAAGCTAAAAGGCTTCTCAGTTAAGTAGAGCGCTCGCTTTTTAAATTTGGCAATATGTTTTTAAGCAAAATCTCTAAAGAAATAAGACTATCGCTGACTTTCCCAGTTACTATCATCAAGACAAACATTTAATACCAAAATCTTAGCACGCAATTATTTTCAAAACCACCTAACTCAAATAGGCTATGCCAAAACTCAGCGGTTGTTTATTTGTACAGACGGTTCACCGCCACCCTGACCTCGCCAGCAGAAATTATATACGAAATGAATATTAAAGGGCTGTATTTACATATCCACCGACATTAAGGCCCGTAATGCAGGCGTCTGGGTCCACCGTACCTGGAACAAAATGATAATAACATTAGCTGACAGGCGAAATACGATGTTCATACTTTTGGAACTGCCTAGACAATGTTTGGGGAGCATTTCTATTTTGTCATGAAAAAGTTTTTCGTAGTGCTGTGTGATCGTGTTCTTTGCGATTATCAAGGTTAAATAGCGTTCGGCTCGGTCGATCTAAAATGGGCGACCGTTTGTGGCATTATCACTATAGAGTCTTTCTGTCGAGAGGCACGCTAAGCAGTTAGTGCCGGTTACTAATTCATGGGGTATTCGTTAAGCAAAATTCAAGGCCTTATAGGCGGCTTGATAAGTTCTAGCAGCAGGTGGCCACAAACCTGCCTCAACTAATCCGCACTGGTTCCACGTGGTGGAGTATGGTCTAATCTTTCTCACCTCTATTTGTGAAAGAAGGCTTAACCTTTGGGACAGAACAGGTTGATTTATATACACCATAAAGGGTTGATATGTGGTAGACAGCCAGTCGAAAAACAATGTTAAATCAGTAATACCTAAGACAATACGGATGTATATTTTTCGATTTTTAAGGTTTTAAAATGGGAATCCGGGACTATATTACTGCTTTCATAGATACTGAAGATATCACAAATACTGATGATTGTAGTTCCAGCGTTGTAATAAAATGGGGAGAAGAAAACAAATAAAATACACGCAGCATTGGGAAAGCAATCCAAGACATCACTTGAGACGAGACGGTACAAAATGACGTCTTCACGACAAAGGTGCGGCGGGTTGGGCGCAATTTGTACACTCCCGTGCTGATACAACGTTTGTAGGAGATGTCTTTGTGATTATATAATTTTTTTAAATTGTGCAGTCTAAATTGCTGTAGGATTTTTTTTGAATAGAGTTATTGTAGTTATGGAAGTCTGTAATAACGAAAGGGGTAGCCAGGGCAGATGGGAATATAATAATATGATATTGACTTATCTATATAAGATGTTCAATTGAGGTGAAATTTTATTTAACCACAGTTTTATTAACTCATTTTCTTGTCTGTTTATCTTGTTTGATAGAAATTTTGTGAGCTAGAGAGATCAAACTTTAAACATAGCTCGTATCTGGGTGACAATGCAATATTCAATTAATCATAAACCAAAATAGAAAGAGCAGAATATAATTATACATGCAATAGATAATTGCCACATGAATGTTCAAAAAGAATTATAAGAGCTGTTATATGACTTTTCTCAACGATAGCTACTTCCTAAACTCCTTACTTAAATTTGTTATATTCACCAAACGTTTTGCGTTAAAAAAAATTAATACTCTTTAAGCTGGTTAGACGTAGTACATTAAAAAGTATTCTAATTGAAATATTTTTGTGTCTAGGACATACATACGTTAAAGTGAAATTGGCACTGTTCTTCTTAAATATGATCAAGCATCACACGGGGAAAGGACCTCTTTCTTAAGTAATAAAAGGGTTATTTCCACATGAAAACGACGGAATGCCTGTAAACGAGGCCGCCGGGTTTACCTCCTCAACATTCCGCATTAGACCATCCTGACTATATATGCTTTGGGATAGACGGGAATGTAGGATGGGTCTATGTGAAACTTCAAGAAGTATAATTGTGCTTAGCACTCGTGTAGACTGATGTATAATGTTACTTGGTTTGAACAACTAATTATATATCAAATTCAAATCTTGACACTCAATAAGCTCAGCCACTTGGCGGCACCGAAGGTATGTGTAATAACTTCACTGTTGTAAGGAACTGGCCTGCCCTTCCGTGTGTTCTCTGGCGACACCCGTCTACAACTTTGGCTGTAAATATTATCTTAAATTAATGAATGATGAAGAACTAGCGTCTATAATATTCTCACTAGACACCCGTTTAACAAATATGGTCCCTTATGAGCCGAAATAGCCAGATACATAAAGGGAAGACCTTTGCTCAGGACGGGGCATTATAGGTGAGTATTTTTGTTGAGTTTCCTTTATAAGCCGTGGCGATCTTGGCTGCTGTGGTCGTCTTTTGACTGATTATGATGATTCTTTTGAGGTCTTTCGTAAAACAAGTACGACTAGTGCGGGGATCATTGCAATTTAAGATTTTTTATTTTTTATTTTAATAAATTGATTTCGCTATATTATAACGCGCCAGCGGTTATCCGTGACTGTGCACGCTTTCATTTGTGACTTAGGTAGGTAGGTCTTTTCGGGGTAGCATAGATCCTGTCGGTCGGCGATCAAAACGAAACCGTCCTTTATCCGTCCAATAAAAAATAATAAAATTGTAAAAAGGTTTATCAAATAGCGAAATCATGACCGAAGTGATGGGACAATGCTCGTCTGTTGTGGGGGCAACCGGCCTAAATCTACATAATATAATTAGACCGGACGCACCCCAATTGATAAAATACCCTTTGAAAAAAAGGAGTGCGCATCTATTCGGAAAACACGGAAATTTCCGAATTGAATTTATAGAGGATTTGGTGATCCAATTCATTAGTGTGTGGGTATTTGTGAATGTGTCGTTATTTACCACGTTTGTATACACTCGCTTTCTTGTCTGTGTCTTTGGTTGTTCGTCCAGCCACTCGATAAGTTAGACTTAAAACTTAAACAGCTTAGAAACGGGTGATAGACATTGAAAAATAATAAAAAAATCTATAGCATATGTTAAAGCATTTTTTAAAAATTAAGTGCGTTTTTGAAACGGATTTAAAATACAAAATAAACGAATAGGCTGTAGTTAATATACCAATATTACGAACTAGCAGTTTCCCGCGGCTTCGCACCCGGCCAACAGCGGGTCTGTTACTTCTGTATAATGTAGCTTTCTAATGGTAAAAGAATGATTAAAAAACGATTCAGTAGTTTCAGAGTTTATCGATTACAAACAAATCTTTGCTCTTTATGCTAGTAGTATAGATTAATATTAAAAACGAACAAATTGACAGAATCTCTTTTCTATTTACGATCGTCAACTTTTTGTCAACTTGTTTGTATTCTTTTATTTGTGTTCTTATTTTGAGTGTCAAAATAAGATAAATCTAAAAATTTTTATTAAACGTATAAATTAGAACGTTGTTGGAAGAGAGGCGGTCCCCTGGGGTTGGCGTGACGTCACAAGGCAGCTCTGAGCTCACGCAATTACTGGCGTGGTCGTTTCACGCGCGACTCGTGAGGCAGCGCCGAGGCGCAGAGCCGAGGCGCTGGGTCCTCTAGTAATTATACTCGTATGATTCTGTTGACTTGCTACGAGTTAGGACGTAGTTGAGGACGGGAATGGGAAAGTATAAGGATGTTTAGTCAAACGCTCGCGCTATATCACGAAAGACCCCTTGCAGAGTAGGCGGAGTGTACAGAGTTCCAACAGGTTCTTTTACTATATTATTCGCTTAACTGTCATAAGCCGAAAACGTCCACTGCAGTACAAAGGCTTCCTTAAAGAGCGCCAAGACGATGCTTTGCGGTTATTTTTCTTAATTTCTTATATTTTTGGCAATAATGGCACACAAAATAAAATAGATTGAAAAAATATTTTAAAAATTAGAATGTTAGAAGCGAGGCGTTCCCTGGGGCTAGCGTGACGTCACGAGGTAGCTTCATGCTGGTGCAGGCGCTGAGCTTATAGTAATTATACTCTTACGATTTTGTCGACTTGCCACGAGTTAGAAGTATTTCGGGCCCGTCATGGAAGATTCTAGAGCCGCTGGGATGAACTTTCGGAAATTATCAGCAGCCGAAAGAGGTGCACTGCACGAAAAAGGTCTCCCCAAAAGATCACTGCGATGACCGGCTCTTTTCTGTACGCATGCAGCTTTTATTCACGACTTTCTGGGGGAAACTGGTCCACTTCACTAAAATCAAATATTGGGAAGACTTATTAGATGTAAGACAAAACAAAGAGTGCAAGACACAAAACCTTAGAATTTTCAACACCTTCTGTCGCTGACTATATGTCACCCATGCTACTTGCGTCTCCTCCCATTCCATATTCATAACGCACCGAATAAATTGCAGCTCACATTTTCTCGTAAATTCTGAAAAATAAACCGTGTAGAGAAGCTTACATCATTTCACCGTATAATCCCGCATCCCAGTCGTCTATGTTTTTACACGACTCTTTCTTTGTCGCGTTTAATTTGGCCGGCGTTCGGTGCATCCTCATAAAAATGTAAATAGGTCCGATGCGATGCGGAGCGAGAAACGCTAATTATTGTGAATGGAATGCTTTTATTGGACTTTTTCGAAAACATGCGATTTTACGTTTTTGAATACCTACTGAAAAACGTGAAATCGCAAGGTATTGGGTTTAATAGAGTTAGTGGGGTTGCCTTAGTGTCGTAAAAACGCTTGAGTCGGCGCTTAAACGCTTGAGTCGACGCTCAAAATATTGCTAAGCGCTGGAGTCCAGAGCCGAGTCGGTTTCAGAGCGTACGATCGCGAGCTCGAGCGTTTTATTTAAAACGCTCACTGGAGCGTCGCGCTCGACGCTCAAGCGCAAGTCAAACGTCGAGCGCGACGCTCGTCGCTCCAGTTTTATGGATGATTTTAAGTCATGTTTATACATCAATATTTACTGCGTGGTGTACCTATTTTTTTTTATTAACTTTGTCTTTTCGTATGTCTGTCTGTCTTTCCGATTCAAGGTTATCGTTAGTTCAAAGGTAGTTTGTGATCTACTTTTCAAAAACTTGCGTTTCTCCAATTGACCTGGAATTTGGCATACGTATATAAGTTTAGACAGACGATTTAACGCAGTGGTTAAGAGCTTAAGCCGCTCCGCCCACTGTGTCTAATAGTCGCGGGTTCGATGCAGGAGCACGGGACAAACCTTTGTGTAATCCACAATTATTTGTTCCGGTCTGCGTATTTGTGTATGTGAATTTTTATGTTTGTAAACGCACCCACGACACAGGAATAAATCCTAGTGTGGAGTTACATTTTTTTAATAACGAAAAAAGGAAACATTTGGTGACGACTATTCTTTTTCTTTTATATAGTACCATGGACCTGAGGGCCTAGACAAGTTGCAAGCGTTTTGTTTTTATTCTCTTGTCGCAATCGATAGCGCATTGTTTTGACCACGTGACTTTTCGTTGCAAAATGTCATTCCCATACATTTTTCCACTTTCTATTACCGTTAACAACTGTAGATTGTCAACTTGGCTATAGGCGCTGGTTCGATAATAGTAAATAACCAACTGAACAACTCCACTGAGTTTAGGCTCGCTGGTTTAATCTTGACAAGTACTGTCTACTTAAGTACTTACTCAAGTATATAATATCAGCCAATACTGCCCACGGCTGGGCAAAGGCCTTCTCTCACAAATCGAGGTGAAAGAGATTAGACTTAACCACGCGGACCCAGTGCGCATTGGTGAAAGCAGGTTTGTGGCCACCTGCTGTTGGAACTTATCAAGACGCCTATAAAGCTTCCAACTCGGCTTAACGACTACCACATTAAGTGGTAACCGGGACCAATGGCTTAGCGTGCCTTCCGAAATATGGAGACGCTCGAATATGAAAATGTCACAAACGGTCACCCATCTCAGGCCGACCGAGTCGAACGCTGCTTAACCTTGGTGATCGATAGGAACACCGCGGTCGCACAGCGCTACGAGCGCCTCAACGCGCCTTACTCAAGTACTTCACAATAGCTCTAGGTAGTGCCCAGGGTCCCACGATGAAACCGGAACGCGGCTATTTAAACTATTTCAATTAAACAAGATAGCACCAACATATTGGGCTCTTTGGATTTGCTATGACAAATGTAATAGACCTAGATGATAAGCAGGATCTGATGATGAAGCCGGAAAGAGACCATATAAACTCCAAGAATTAAAATACTATCTATCATCACGCCAGATCCCTTGCGGGGTACCGCGTTACCCCGCTAAGTACTAATTTAATAACAAAAACAAATATTCATTGGCCATGAACATCAAATCAGTGCGTTTTGGTTGGCTATCCTTTGACCAATGCCGTAATAGCAAGCACACCTAGAAGCACAAAACATTGTCCAATGTACCGACAAATCTTTTTTCGGCGCGTTTGATGTTTGTGCCGCAAAAGGATTCGTCTATACTAACGTTTCCGTAAACATAATAAAGAATGATGATTGAATAGGTGGTGTCGTCGAAAAGTGGTGTATAGTATACTATATTCCCTCAACCATATACGTAAAGATTTAGGCGTGATATAGGCATGTGGGAGTAATCATTAAATTAAAAAAAAATCGTTTGTTTCCCAAATACCCAAACCTTGAGTCTACAAAAAATCGTATTTTTTGTTATCTATCATCGGGAAGACATTTTCTGTTGATATTAGGTTTTCCCTAACAAGTTCTAAATACATATATGAAATACGATTACATACCCATCATACGATACAATGAGCACAGTGTGTACGCACCCCATATACATAGTCGGCCCTTTCAAGGGATTTATTTTACCTATTTTATTTATAATTTCATTTTCGGCTTCTCTTTTAACCTCTCTACTCTTTCGGCAAGTAACATCCCCCCGCGGCCGCTCTGCCCCGCGGCGCCTTTGGCGGGTGTACACAGACAAATAACTACAACTTGCATAAGTACGAAGGACCCGCGCCTACATTTTTGGTATGTTTAGATTTAATATAATCTGTGTGACTGCGTTGGTCTAGTGGCAAGCGTATCGCTTGGTGATCATGTGGTCCTGGGTTCAAATCCGAGGTAATCTTATTAATAAAATGACAACACTGAAAAATTTAATTTAACTTATTATTTGAACAATACAGCACTTACAACAAAAGAGTGCCTGGATCCTACTAACTATTAACCTCATAGTGAACTCGTTCACTCCAGGCCACATCATCATCGGAATCCCGGAATCTGTAGCCTGCGTCTTTTCTGGTGAAGTCATACTAATATCATATATATCAAAAGTTAGTTAGGATGACTGTATGGATGTTTGTTGCTCTTTCACGCAAAATCACTAATGGGATTTTGATGAAATTTGACAATAATATAGCTAATACACCTGAATAATACATGGACTATAAGTTATAAAGATACTAGGTACAGCTAGTATCAAAAGCAACTTCGGTCGCGTTATTTGTATTAGATTTGGTGTGCAAAAATGTCGATTGGCAAAGTTGGCGAAACGAGGCTGGTTATTCGATAAGAATAATTATCGACGTAGTTGCGCGGGTGGGTCTGCAATTGTACCTGTACGACGAATACGTGTTTTATTGTGCACCCTAAATATTAACGGACATAAAGACAAAAAATTAAGGGTGTGAACCCTTAATTTTTTTAGAGATAAATGGTAAAAATTCTATTTCCTTTCCGAGTTTGATCAAAATTTGTTATGCAGTTTGAGCGTGAAAAGGTAACAAACACAGTCACTTTCGAATTTAAAATATGAATATGAGTATGGATTATAAAATAAACGCGTGCGCAGCCGCGGGTGACAGTTAATAGTATATAACAACTTAATGGGCTTTTCTGTGCACTAGTATAAATACTAACAGGACATCTGCAGTGCACCATACGGCTCAATTATCGAGACGCCTCCCGGGAGTTGCAGCTTCGAACTATCAGCGATTGCTTTTGCAAAGGCTGGGGTCGAACCGGAACACGATACTAAATTGAATCGATACTAAAAAAAAACTCGATTATGCCTGGACTCCACTTGCGTCAATTTTAATAGGAACTTGCTATCATTTTAAGTTACTGATTGACCTAAGGTACAACTTGACCTTGGTCCCTAATCCACTAAAACCGAATCTTAATCGCTGCCGATCGTTGATCTTGTGGCGTACAGTGCGCCTAGCGCTTACCAGGTCCCGAGTTCAAATCCTAGGTCGTCCAACGTGTAATTTTCTAAATAATAGTCCGAAGTCAAGTAACATCGTCAGCGATATGCAGCTGTGCAATACAACACTGCCGCCGCCACTGAGAAAAATATACAGGACTGTTGTTTGTTCATTTCTTTTAAAGACAACTTAGTGCTGGAACCTTCATGTCCAAGAGAAGTAACCGTCCATGGTATTATCAAAGAAACTATGTAATAAGCCATAAAAAAATCCTCGTAACGGCGCTGCTGTTAAGGGGTAATTTAGTGGGGAATAAAAGGGGATTGCACGACCCCTATATTGCAATTACAGTGGCACCCTCGCACCCCCGATGATTACTTTCTATCACAGTGTAATGAGGCTCTTGGGAGAGGAGATCCTAACTATCATAGAATACCTCGGAGGAGAAACATGGCTAATTATGTACTAACAAGTGACCCGCCGCGGTTTCGAAAGGGTAGCACGGAGAAAATTAAATATCAAAATAGTTCGTGCAATTGGATAAAATATTAACCCCTATTGAACCTTCCTCCTAAATCTGTCTATTCATTAGTGAAAACCGGCCAAAAATTCGTGTAATAGTTTCTGAGATTAGCACGTACACATAGTAAAGTTGCAGCGTACTACTCCATTTATATTTTTAATTACGTTTTCAGTTATTAGGATTTCGTTTTAAGATAAAAGCCTCAAAAAGGCAGGCCCGCTGAGTTTTTCACTGCATCTTTTCAGAGAAGGCTGTCCGGATTGGAATCGGAGAGCTATTAAAAAGTGAAATTGAGAATTAGTGACTGCTCCGAAAGGGTTAGATAAAATAAACTATTTGATTAATTGATGTCTAACTATTGTCAGAATCACAGCCACACATATGTTTTGTTTTAGAAGCGTAGCCCCACACTACGAATTATTCGTGTCATGGGTGCATTTTTTAAACATGAAATTCATATACAACCATCCAGACTGAGGCAAATATTTGTAGGCATTGATATACATGATGTGTGTGGGGCACACAAAGATTTATTCCGTGCGGAAATCGAACCCACGACTACCACGATCCGGCGGGCGGAGCGGCTTAAGCTCTTAACCAATGGACCAAGCCCTCCGTTAATATAATATGATTGTACAAACTACACAACGTACTAAACAAATCCCTTAACAATAAACTCACATACAAAGTACTGTCCGCTCGATCGTCTCGAAACTATTTTTATTTTAGTTCTGTTTAGTCTGGCTTTGTCTCCAAGAGAGCTGCTTTGAGACCCCTTTTAAGTGATTCAATAGTGTTTATGCGACTGTAGGAAAGTTGAGACTGTCTTTTAATGGCTGTTTTATTGTGGTTTGACTATACAGGTACAGTATACTTGAAGTAAAATAATAAAAAAAAAATACCGGCACGCCTATATCCCCGAAGCAGAAGTTGTACTGTACACCAATCGTCACCTACGATATTAGGTCCCATTGTGATTGGATGGAGCCTATTGCCATTACTACTGGGCATCATTTTAGATTCCGACCTGCTACCAAGAATCTTTTAATAGTAAAAAGTTAGATTCGAACCCTGGACCTCGTGATTACACGCCACGAAGCCAACTTTAATTGTGCATCATTGGGTTGAATGTGTTACATCTCTCCTCTGCCGACCCCTTCAAGGGAAATGGATGTGAAAATTTACTGTCAATAAAAGATGGTGCATCAACAAATTAGAAGTACAAAAAGCCTTGTCTAGTACAGGCAAGGGGCTGGCAGAAATATTGCAGAAAATATTTATGAAATATGTTAAGTAGGTGTATCGGAGGTCCCCTGTAATGTATTCCATGGGATAATCTGTTCTTTATAACTTATGGGAGGTCCATACAGCTTGACCAGCCATTTAGTTTAGCGGCATATTTAACTACTCACAAAAAAGATTATTACACTATAAGAGTACAAATAAAA
Organism: Phalera bucephala; assembly: GCA_905147815.2. NCBI lineage: Eukaryota > Metazoa > Arthropoda > Insecta > Lepidoptera > Notodontidae > Phalera > Phalera bucephala. Next base: position 30,354,207 of record LR990623.1, on the reverse strand, counting down.
CGTGTCTTATCTGAAAGGCAAGTCACGACTCTTCGTAACCACCGAGCGTGTATGACTATGAGAGCGGAAGAAACCAAAGAGGTCAGCAAGGATAGAACCTGTTGGTATTCTGTACTCTCTGCCTACCCCGCAAGGGATCTGTGTGTGTACCCACTACATATACATCTCAGCTTGTATGGCGACATGTCTGTCTGCGGCGCCATCGCTACTGAATCGATCAACCGATCTTATAGCGTTTTTGACTGATCAACCAATAGTGAATACGACGATTGACATGGTTTCTGTGACAAAATCATAAGAATGTACAGGATATGTACTTACTCACTATGTTAAATTATTTATTCACTACCGTATCTACAACAAGGAAATGTATCTAACAATTTATCGTTCCAATCATGACGTCATAGTCATTTAAAGAGCTCTGAAACTTCCACCCACATCTCCACTCCAGAATATGATAAAGCACATAACTGGCAGTCTTAAACCACTAGTACCGACATCACTTTTCACGTAAAAACACCAAAACGAGTGATTCGCCGAGCCAGAACGATTTGCCAAGTACTATAAAGCACAACAGCTTTACTGAAGCAGCGAGCTCATATCGTACCAAAAACGGAGCTGAAGCCTCATTGCACACAGTATTCGGGTGTATAGCATTTAAACTTCAGATTGGCAAAGAGCAATAGTGTAAAATATCACTCTGGAGGAGTAGGATATCGACAACGAATGGGAAACTATAACTGGCCGCCAATTTCAGACGAAACGAATCAAATATGGCTTAACCTAGGTGATAAGAAAGGCACTTATCAAGTACTTGTTGGGTTAATAATAGCATAACAAATCCTTTTCGGTATTACCCTACAAGGGAAGGGAAATACCAAAAATGATTTTGTTATGCTAATTATTATTAATAATTATTTATTTAAATAATTTATGACTTCGTTTTTGAGGTTTAAATTAACTGTTAGTTTTCGAAGATCTGATTTTGCAGCGTTACAAACACTTTACTGTATTGTAAATAACTAAATGACCTCTGTATAATGGTTGTTACTGGCCATCAGTGGCTATAGTCGTTGCCTCGTTTGAGCTGAGCCTACATTGCAGTTACTAGTATCGCCCGCAGAGTTAGCCACCTGTTCTTAAGCTGTATTACAAGAAGTACCGAATACTTCACATACGTCCCTCATTTACCACAAGAATGGTGGAGACGCGGCATAACTCAGGACTTCGCGGAAATATTCCGAATGTCTCGGAACAAAGTGGAAAACATATTATTATGGCCATTAGGGGGTGGGAGACACTCGCTGACAACTCGGTTGGGGGAATTTATGTTTAAAAAGCTTTTCAGTTTATGTCTTGGAATGTCAAGTTGGAAATGTGCAAATGTGTGGGAACTCTTTTTATATAAATTAGCCAAGCAGGGCCTGGAGTTGACTTTCTGCAGTCGGTAAAGTTAATAGATAATGAAAACTCAGTGGTTAAATCAATCAGGGCATTAATTTGTTTGCAGGGCAGGCAGGGCATTGACAAGTGACAAGGTGACAAATTGACAAAGACAATAATAATTCGTACAAAACTGCGTTATTAAATGATGTCTGTAGCATTGTTAGTTTTATTAAATAGAGCCCAGTTGGCTATCCACTAATTTTTTTTCCTAATACACACATTTCTTTGGTTTACTAATCTTTTTTATTCGGCCTGCGTGTTAGTAGAATATGTGAATTTCATGTTTATAAACGCAAATTTGACAGGATTAATCCCCAGCTAGTAAGCGTTTTGAAAAAAATAGGTTAAGTTCTGATAGGAGATCTTTCCTTTTAGACTTCTCGCACTTTCTGCACTCCTCGTTTGTTCCATATACGCTCGCTAGTTACGAGGGTACTTAATATTTATCATTTAAAGTAAAACAGAGTTAAACTGTTCCTTCTTTATAAGTTCCTTATACATGTTCCATAAATCTATGCTCATCTATGCTCAGCCTTGCGTTGCCCTGAAACACTTTAATTGATTCACCCTGTTAAGAATACCGTTTCTTCATCCGACATACTTCACGCGGACTTCGGAAACTAGTTCGCAAACTTCGGATTTAAAATATTTGCGCAATTCGAACTATTTCCACACTATCATAGTTCCCTTTGGAGTGCAACTGTTTTAGTTAGGGAATGGAGGGGGAGATGGGAATTTTATACGGTTTTATCTAATTCTTGATCTTTCGCTTTGATAAAATTGTGGAGATTGGGATGGGTGAGTTGGGCCCTGGGGTATCTCGTTAGGGAAAGATGGGTATTTTAGCGTTATAACTCCTGCTTGTTTGTTATGTTGTGACGTATGAAATGTTTTTAAACATTTTTTTACAAATATAGCTGATTCTTTTTAGGCGTTCCTGATATTGAAAAGTGAGTTTACAATAAAAATAGAAAATGAACACTGTCACGTCACAGTAGATGTACGTATTACCCAAGCGGGAGTGGCAGAAATGTACCGTGTACGCCCACAGTCCACCAAATATGTTAAATCCCGATATAATAGTGAGCAAACAAGGGTGGGAAAGGATGCTTGAATGAAGACTTCGAACTGTTCATCAAAATGTACGGAGACAATCAGTATGGTGAACTGATGGTCTGGCGAAGGACGCAAAAAGCGCAACACTGAAGGCAATAGAATGCCATGGAAGTGAACTACACTCAGCATTGGGTGACTATTTGTTGATAATGAGTGCAGCTATACTTGTACACCTATTGACTCCACGATTAAATTCATTCTCAACACACTACTACCATCCACTACTGAAACAACCATTGTTTTCTTGCACAAAGCCTTAATTAAAAACCTCCCCACCTGGTCGGCGGAACACTAAATCCGTGTAAAAAAGACGTATCTCGCCCATTGATTCATCAGGTTCCATACGATAAACAACAAAACCGTTTCATTTGGATTCCGCCTAGTCCGCCAGCCACCGAAGGGTTACTCATTGAAATTCCGATCCTGCTTCGTTCAGGACGGGAAAGTACACTGGATTAGCTACTTGCCTATTAAGAGGCGTATGACAGTACAGTTTTGCATATAACTGTGTAAGGTGTTTTAATGATTTAACTGTTTTCTATTGATGTCAGTGTTTGGTGTGGAGAATTTTTAATGGTTTTTACGCCTGGTCGTTTATTTGTATAGCTGGTTGGTATAGTTTGTTATTGCGTTGCCTGTTTTAATAAATAGCTACTGACGAGGGATAAACGTTGTTCCTGAATCAATTTTTTTCACATATATTTGGTAAATTAGTCTGCAAATCGAATTTAAGCTTGATTAGGATAAATGAAAACGGGAAAATTGGCACCAGGGTCATAAGTCAAATATCAATCCATTTTATCAAGGATACCACAATTGTATCAAAGAATCTTCTTATCCTTAAATATAAAATCAAGCACAGACATCATAATAATTAGAGAAACAGCCCGCAGGGCAGCTTGTGGCGAGCTGTTGGTGAGTAACGACACCACGGACCCGAGTGCTTCAGAGAGTCGGTCAGGGCCCCCAACTCGGCGTGTCTTCGTCGGTCGAGTGGAAACCGAAGGGTGCCCGCAGGTCTCTCGGCTCTGGCTAGCCTTAATTAGCCGTCCAGAGAGGAGCCGTGAGAGCTATATCGATGAAGGAAGATAATGCGTTCCTACGTCGATGTACTCCAGGGCTGGAAGTATTAAAGGGCATAACGCCGCGAGTAACTTCAGAGAAAGCGCAGCACACCTCTCTACACCCCTGAGCCGCTCACACCGATGTTGCCCTCAGATGTCCTAGGAGGACCGTTTGAGGGCCCATCTAGTAAGCGGCGAGTCACCGCCGGCCACGGGTAATTATGTATCACTAATTATGGCCGGTGTCCGTCCCCTTTGAAATAGTCCAGTTTTTGTCCATCAAACCTCATTTACATAGCCCTTGTTTTCTTTCAATTATTTACAATAGTCCTTGCACCTGCCGGGGTCAGTTTGCTGGTTATGTTTCTTAACTTTCAGCAAGTGATCTCAGCAGGTGGCTTACATAACATTAACTTCTCGCAAAGGGCCTCTACGTGTTGGACACATGTCCCCATGCAAGCCTTTCAAAGGTCTGGGTAAAGCCCGTGAATCTCAGAGAGAAACATATTATTATTCTGATTTCTGTGGGCGTAAGATATCATAATATCAACCTATGCCTGAATACAAAATCTAGATATAATAAAATATACCAACATCTGTAACAATTTATGTTTTCTTAATTGTGCCTACTTTAATTATTTACAATTGTATTTAAGTCTTAGACCTTCTACAATTAAGTACAATATCCTCTTATACGATACTCACCACAACACTCGCACCAGCACTAAGCACAAACCAAACACATAACCAGACCGCATTTAAGCGGAGATTTACTAGTACTATCGAAGAGGCACAAAATTCATCCAATAGCCGGCAATAATAATGCTTCCTCACGCTCGTGCGCGGGCGCCGGGACACGTGCGCGAGGTACGGTCCGGGTCGTAAATGGAGGTTGAGTTACAACCCGGGTTCCGGATACCGGTGGGCCAAATGATTTGTATAAGGTTTTGGTGTAAATTTGTGAAGGGAGGTAAAGGTAGGGAATTTATTTGAGTTCCATTTTTTTAATTGTGATAGAGCTATTAAATGTAATGCCTTATAAAAGGCCGGTTACAATATTTAACTAAAGCTAGATTTGGTTATGGTCAGTAGAAAAAAGTTCACTTAGTCCGCTCGGCGGGCTAAGCGGTAGGACCCTGCAGTCACAGGGTATTATAATAAAAATCCATATAAACTCAACTCAAATCACTTATTTTGTATAAACCCTGTGGTAACTTACAAATGGTCATATTTATATTTTTTTAGCTTTAGTTTTTTTAATCTACCGCCGTATTAGATAGAACGCGTCCTCCACTGAGAAAATCCAGGGAGGAACATAGCGGGCTTGGCTTTTTTTTTAAATTCTTTATTAATTTTTCATCTCATCATTTTCTGTATAGATACATTTTTAAAGTATACAAAATTATACCAGCTCCAGTTCGATGCCTCACGACTGAGATATAGGACAAATATTATAATCCTCCAACTATGATATTTTTCAAGAGAATAAGCATACTTTGTCCCACTTGATTTAAACCCAGAACCTTGTGATCGCTACTCATATTATGCATCGTTAGACCAACGAAGCAATCTAAATCCTACAGATATCATAAATGCGAAAGTTTGTAAGGATGGATGTATGGATGTTTGTAAGTCTTTTACGCCAAATTACTTAACGGATTTGGATGAAACTTTACAGTAATATAGCTTATACACAAGTTATATGAAGATATTACAAAATAAACGCGTGCCGCGGGTGGCAGCTAGTACACAATGTTTTTGAAATCGCTGTCACGAACAAATTATACAAATAGAGGTGCCCACGTAGGGCTGCCATCACCCAAATCGTAAATCGGACAAAGTTTGCCTCCGGACATTTGGGTCTAATGGAATATTTTGCCCGGAACTCTTTGAAAAATCAGTAAAGTAACCTAATGATATTATGTGGGATTTTACTGTGTCTCTGTCAATCACGACATGAAATAGAGGCATGTAATTGTATAGTTATCTATTATATCTGTAAGTAGGCCATTCCGCACATTCCATTACAAATACGAAAAAAAAATAAAAGTACAGTCGAGCACGCACAGCAAAAAAATATTAATACATGTTATAACATCTAGGGTCACAAACAAGAAAGGCGAGAATTACCAATAACGTTGACACCTATATGAACACAAAAGAAACAACTTTAAGCAATCGGTTGTTTGCCATTGACCGACGCTGAACATGTAAAAATGTACAGCATTTTGATATTTTGAAAAATTTATCTAACCTCATTTCTTCATTGTAATTTGTATTTTAATATTTTTTCAAGCACTTGCTAGCATCCGTTTTAGCTCGAATTTGGCATACCTCAATGACAATGCGATATTACTTGTATATATATATATATATATATATATATATATATATAAGCTAAAATATATATACATAATTAACGCAAGACCTGAAAGTAATTTGTTCTAAATCGGTAAAGGAATCGAATCCAACTATTTTTAAAATTAGTTTTTTTTTTAATTTTCAAATAATGCTGTTACTCGTTCTGTTTGCTGTTTAAACCCAAATTTAATAATTATTCAAAGCATTGCGGCTATTTTAAATGTATTTCTATTACACACGCCGCAATACGCATAAAAAAGTTATTTATTTATTAAATATTGTGGTTAATTTTGGTACCAAATAGCTTAAAAAATGGTAAAAAACTCCTTACAGTTGGAAGTTTGATTTTTGTATTGAATTCGTAAAGCAATAATCTAATTGCGGTGTCTGAGGTCTTGCGTTATTCATGTTACACCTTGTATTTGGTTATAATTTACCCATCCATATTTTTCGAGTACATCGTTCACGACCTTTTAGTCTGTTATGACGTCCTGGTACTCTGATTTTTAATAGCATAAAGATATATAAATGACACTAACTTCTCTGACTCTAAATCCCTAAATAGGTGAATTGAAGAGATGGAAATTGTATCCATGGAACTACATCGGGATCCTAATGGACGAGGTCATCATTTAGAAGATTGAGTTCTGATGACTTACAATAATGTAATTAACCTGCAGTTCTATGTGGAACATAAACTGCGTGAACATTTTGTTCGACTAGCTATATAGGATAACAAACTGTTTTTTTTTTGTTCAAGCAGTTCAGTTTAGTAGATAAATATTTACTTTTCTAATTAATTAATGCTAAAATTATATATTAGTGAAACGTACAAAATCTGGCAACTGTATACATCATGTCGCTTATAATTTTAATAAATTTTCGTACCTTACTGTACTTTTTCCCTAATTTTTGCCAAAAATATAGTGTGCGACTTATATTTTAGCCTACTTACATATTTTTGGAGGTTCGCACGACGACGACTCGCACGTAAAATAATGTGCGAATCGACTACAAAAAAAAGTTAAAGGTGATTCGCACAATTCGTGCAAGTAAAATTCGTGCGAATCGACAACTAACGCGAACCTTCTATACCATAACGCCAGATCTCTTGCAGGGTGAGTCAAACTCAAACATTTATTTTGTATGAATCCTGCGGAGGCACTTACAAATTCTCAAGTTTGTATTTTTTTTAACTTTATAATCTGCCACCGGTTTGGAAAGCGGCCTCCACTGAGAAGAACTCAACGGGCTTGTCTTCTATTTAATTTAATAATGGTGATAATAATAGGCAATAGTGATACTAAAACAATACCTAAATCATTACCATTAGTAGCATTAAACAGCCACTAATCCTATTCAATAAAGACCAAAAAACGCAGTGGTTTTCAAAATATTCAAACTTGCTGGAAGTAATAAATGTGGTAGTAATAAATGTTCTGGAAGTAATAAAGTCACATGCATGGAAAGCGAATGAAAGTGATTTTATTTATTGCCTGTCCGATCCAAGTGTTCACTTAAAGTTTGAAGCCACTATATTATGCCAAGATGAGTCCACTTCTGCGGTGTTACACGAACTGGGAAGCAGGGGTATACCTGTCGTAAATACTCTTAGGATCTGTAGAGATGAGGAGACTCACGCGCGATTAAGATTGCAGGTTTTTGAAAGATACTTTATTATACTTAAAGTTCTTTTATATATTTGTTTAGCAATCATATATTTTGTAATCGTAACCCTTATTTTATTTCGTAAATCATTATGAATGCTGTAGTTTATGAAACATCAAAAATGTAATTTACCTTAATAATCTAAACTTAAAAAGTAAGGAGGAGATAAATAACTAAATAACGTCTAGCGAAACTAAAACCAGCAAATTATTTTAGTTTGAAAGAAGTAAAATAACGTCATTTCATTGCCTATGCCAGAAGGCGACTAATGGAGATAATCCATTTAACATCAATCAGTCTGCCCGTCACTTATATACGCTCACTGCCTACTGAGGACTTTCTTCCGTTTGAAGAAATTTGAGCGTTTGGAGTAGATATATAGTAGATAAACGTATAATATTTCAAAAATAAAACTGCCTTTTGTGATATGACATCGTATTGATATGGGTCTTGTTTACAAAAGTAGCGTCTCCGTTAATTCCAAAACATATCACTTACAATCCTCAGACGCACAATCTAATCAAACTTTTAATAAACTATAAATGAACTACAACGTCGGCCCTTCTAGAACTTTAAAGAACTGAAACTTTCGACCAAAAACCAATTAATCTCAGTCCTGAGAACTAAACTGATTAGTTTTTGTTTTATCCGCAGTAAGCCGTTCTCGGGGCCACACTTTGTAGTACTTAAAATTAATCAACGCTTAGGCAGTGTGGAGAAAGTTAAGTAAGAATAAGTTATTAAAAAACCAGTTAAGCTCTTTTTTAATCACAGAAAATTTAGACTCAAATACGATCTCCTAAAGTTCGATTTCGTATGAGGTTTTAAGAGAGTTAATAGGTTATTGGGAACCGGTGATTAGTTTAGATCGAAGTGCCTATTGAAGCGAAAAATTCAGGTAAGTTCGAAGGAAACAGCCCAAAGTTTAAGAACAAAGGATTCTTTGAGAGTTCTAAGTGAATTTTAATTAGGGAAGCAAACACAAAAGTTTTTGTTCGGAAATTATTTTATGAAAATTTTAGTCTTTTTTTTTTAAATTGAGCTTAATAAAAAATACTATTTACTATACTAAAAGTACTTTTTTCTAGTAACTACAACTTGTTATCAAAGTTGTAGTTACTAAAAAAAAGTATTTTTTATAAAAGAGAACATAATCACTACGTTCTTGTTATTTCAGCAAGTTTCAACTTAGATGTTGTTATAGATAATGGGGCCAGTTTGAGAACATCTTTAACCGACTTCAAAAAGGAGGAGGTTCTATGTTCGGTTGTATGTAGGCTTTTTTCTTTTTTTTTATATATGTTCGCCGATATTTCCGTCAGTTGTAGACCGATTTTGATGATATTTGCATTGGGTTCAGTATAGCTCCAAGGTGGTCCCATTATAATTTCATTGGTATTGGTCCTTGCACTTTGAAAATACACAAGGGAACTCCTTAACGACAAACAATAGGAATGTGCAAATTGAGACAATATGGGTGTTACGTCAATCCTATAGGTACCCTACTATAGAACTAAGCACAATGTTAACCGACTTCAAACAAGGAGGAGGTTCCTAATTCGTCTGTTTTTATATAATTTATTTGCTTATAAACCGATTTAGAGGATTCTTTTTCCGTTGTATTCAATATAGTTTCAAGGTAGTCCCATTTTAATTTCATGAGTATTGGACCTTGAACTTTGAAGATACGCCAGGGAACTCCTTAACAAAAAACAATACGAATGCGTAGATTGAGATATTATGGCTACTAAGTCAATCTTATAGGTACCCTACTATACTAGAACTAAGCAGAATGTTAACCGACTCCTAAAAAGGAGGAGGTTCATAATACGTCTGTATTTTTTTGTGATTTCCTTGCTTATAAACTGATTTTAATGATTCTTTTTGCATTAGGTTCAGCATAGCTCCGTGATGGTCGAATTTAAATTTTATTGGCATTGGCTTTGAAGATACACCAGAGGTTTCTCATACGGCAAACAGCATGAATGTGAAAATTCAGTTATTATGAGTTTTATATCAATCTTGTAGGTACCTCACTGTATAAATAAGTAGGATAATGCCAAGTAACCGACTGCACCAACCAGCACCGACTTCAAATATTTATTTTTTTGCTTTTTGAAGTCGGTTTCCCTTTTTTAAAAAGTTTTTTATGATAAAGTATAAACTATTTTTTTTTTTCAAATCATTGAATGGCTCTGACCACCCGTCTAGGGATATGACTACATCCCTAGTCGTAAAGATACAATTATACAAAACGTTATGGGGAGCAATATTTCCACATTTTAAAACACTTTAATTAAACATGGCCCGTCTTTTCAAAGATATAGAGATTAAGATTCTGTACGTGACAGATAGACACCTATTTTTAACCGACTTCTAAAAAGGAGGAGGTTCTCAATTTACTGTATGTTTTTTTCTGTATGTACGTTACGCGGTACACCAGGGGACTCCTTAACGGCGAACAGCACGAATGTATAGATTCCGTTATTATGGTTGTTATATCAATAATGTAGGTACCTTGCTGTACAACTCAGCAAAATAGTATAATATAGGTATATAAATATTAGTAAATAATTCACTTGTCACTTAAAATTCTGAATTTTTTTTTTAATCAGTTCGACTTCAAAAAGCACGAATTAAATATTTGAAGTCGGTGCCAAGTAACCGACTGCTCTAACCGGTACCAACATCAAATATTTATTTGTTGCTTTTTGAAGTCGGTTTTACTTTTTTTTAAAGATTTTTATATTCAAAGATGTTGTATTCACTATCTCGCATGACTCAATTCCGTCGCGCTTCAATCAATTAATCGCGTCTCGCTTGCTGGCATGCATTTGTCTCGACTTTGTGTCGCTAACTACTTAAATTCTTTAATTTTAACTGATTTAGTAAATCTGAGCTAGTCACTTTTATATTACTGCATATAATTTGATTGCGTGAATAGTTAATAAGATGTTAATGGAGACATCTTCTAGGAAAAAACAAACACAGACTCGACTGTATTCTCCAAACGGGTATGGCAGGGGTGTACCGTATATTAATTTCATGTTTTTAAAGATCTTCATAGGCTTCTGAAATTATAGTCTCTTCGTTACCATTACACTCGTATCTATAATCGGTATCGGAAATTGGAAGTTAAATAAATTGATTTAACAGATCATTGGCACTAAAAGTCTATCCTATAATTATTATTATGTAAGGAAATGTGAAAATCCTATCTATCTCTATCTATCTATCTATCTATAACCTCACGCCAGATCCCTTGCGGGGTAGGCAGAGAGTACAGAGTTCCAACAGGTTCTTTCCTTACATACCTCTCTGGCTTCCTCGACTCTCATAGTTCGTCTCATACACGCTCGCCGGTTACGGAGACTCTTGACTTTTCCATCAGATAAGACTCGGTTTATTTGGTCGTGGTAAGATAGTCTAGGTCTTCCCCGGTACCTGCATCCTTCCACTTTCACATTGTATATCTGTTTTGTCATTCTTTCCTCTGGCATTCTTTCTATATGCCCGAACCAACGGAGCATGCCCTTTCTCATCTTTACACCGATACTATCTTTCATACCTACTCGCTGTCTTACTATGCTGTTGCTAATGCGGTCGGTCAGCTTCACTCCGCACATCTTCCGCAGAGCTCGCATTTCTACCGCATTTATCCTACTTTCATTCTCCTTCTTACATACCCAGCTCTCGCTACCATATAACAGCGTTGGGACAAGAACTCCGTTATGTATGGCCAGCTGCGCCTTAGGGCTTAAGTGCCGGCTCCCGAGTAGCTTTCCCATCGCACCATTCACTCTGTTCCCTGCACTCACTCTTCTCTCTATGTCAGCGGTGTATTTCCCATCCTTACTGAAGGCGCATCCAAGATATACAAACTCATTCACTTGCTCCAGCACATCGTTACCAACCACAATCCTTACATTCGTTCTGGTTTCTTCCCTTTCAAAAACCATAATCTTGGTTTTCTTCACATTCAAGTGTAAGCCATTGATCATGCAGTCGTTTTTCATAACTGTGACTAGTGTTTGCAGATCAGTGGCTGTTGGCGCTATTAAAACCGCGTCATCTGCATAAAGTAGATGGTTTACCACTAAGTCACCCATTTGTACACCTTCATTCATCGCTTTCAGTCTTTGAAGACTTTTGTCCAGATATATTATAAACAGTCTAGCGGACAACACGCAACCCTGCTTGACGCCGATTTTAACGTCAAACCAGGGTGACCTGTTACCACCCACCCGTACGCATGCCTTGCAGTCCACATAAGTGGACTGGACGGCTCGCAACAGAGTGCCATCTATACCATACTCTGGCAAAATGTCCCAAAGTCTCTTTCGCACAACTCTGTCAAATGCCTTCTCCAGATCTACAAAACCGCAGAAAACCTTCCGGCCCACTGCCAGATGCTTCTCTACGATGTTGCGGAGTGAGAAGACTTGATCCGAACATCCTCTTCCAGACCTGAAACCCCCTTGTGCCTCGCACAACATTCCATCGGACTTCACGCGCATTCTCCGTTCAATAATTTTACCGTACACCTTGGCTGCCAAGCTGATCAAACTGATGGCCCTGTAATTGGCGCAGTCATATTGTGAGCCCTTGCCTTTATACAAGGGTACTATGACTGCGCGGCGCCAATCTGTAGGGACTCTACCGGTCCTCCAGCAAAGGTTTGCAAGGGCCCGGAAAGCGTCCCGGACGCAAGTTCCACCATATTTGATCATCTCGGCAGATATCATGTCTACTCCCGCAGCTCTACCGTTTTTCATACTTTCTATCGCCCATTCAACTTCTTCCATAGTGATGTCCTCCGTTGATTCTGGTGCCGCAATCACGCCTTTAGGCACGTCTGCGGCATCAGCATCCGGGTCATCTCCATACATTTCTCCAAAATATTCACTCCACCGGTTTAGCACAGCTTGTGTGTCTGCAAGAATGTCACCATCTTTAGATTTTATCTTTTCCATTCTGGAGCCTGACGAATCACCTCGAGCCTTTCTCACCTTGCTCCAAAAGAGTTTGGTGTTGTTCTCGAAGTTCTTCGCCAGCCTCTCCTCCTCAATCATACTGGCTCTTTCACGCTTATCTTTCACTAAAGTTTTAGTGGCATTCTTGCATTGCCGGTATATTTCTTTCCTCATCTCTGTCATACTGGCATTCAGGTTCAAAGAAGATACATAGTCCTGCCACGCTTTCTTCTTACTTTCTACGGAGCTTTGCAACTCCGCATCCCACCATGCATCACCTTTTGCTGTAATATGCTTCTTTGAGCAACCACATACTTCTTTCGCGGATTCCACCAAACTCTCTTTCAGGCTATTCCAGCATTCATCTACATTTGAGTCCGAAGAGCCTGCTGTCAAAAGCTTGTCTCGGACTCTGTCTTCATACATTCTCCTCACGCTCTCATCTTGCAACTTTTCAACCTTTAATCTTTCAAGGTCTCCGAAGGGGATACGCTCTCGCCAGTGTCTCCACTTCCTGAACAGACCACTAAACCGCGCAACTACAAGATAGTGGTCTGATTCCAGAGTGGGGCCTCTATACGCACGCGTATCTTGTAGTTTGCTTCGGAGACGGTTATCAACCAGGATCAGATCTATCATGCTTTTTTGTTCATTCCTTCTCCACGTATACAAATGTATGTCCTTGTGCTGGAATATCGTATTAGACACAAGGAGACCCCTTTCCAAACAAACATCTACAATGAGCTTACCTGCATCGTTCACTCTCTTATCACCATAAGGACCCAGAGCAGCGTCGCAAGTTTGCCGCCTGGTTCCTACCCATCCGTTCAGATCGCCACACAGAATCACCTTTTCATTAGCCTCAGCCAAATCCAGAACTTCCCTGACATTATTCCAAAACTTCTCAAGGTCCTGGGGTGTCGACGAGCTTACGGGAGCATACGCTGCGACCAAAAATACTCTAGTGACACCCAGTTTTAAACGGACCCAGAGAAGTCTCGCATCGCACAGGCCATAATCTCTCACTCCAGAGGCCAGGCGACGGGACAGCAAGATACCCACCCCCATGCTGGCACGACTGCTCTGCGGTACCCCAGACCACAGAGCCATCGTTCCATCAGGAAGATCACAGGTTTCACTGCCCCTCCGCTTTGTCTCTGTTACACACAGAGCATCCAGGCGTCTCTTTTTCATTACATCAATCACCTCATGCATCTTATCTTCCATACCACCTCTTACATTCCAAGTGCCTATTCGGCACTCTGCACCCCACGACTCGCCAGTTCGGGCCCGGCGTGATGGGTGGCGGCCCCCATCGCCGCTTCCACCTATATTCGTACCGACGGGGGCGGGCCGGTACGCGTCGCCTCGGGGGGACGCCCTAGCCCGCACTGCGGTACGTCTTCGGTCCAAGATTGCAGCCATAATGACTGGCAGGGGTCGCGACGAGCACGCTCTTGGACAGACCCCCAAATCCTAGAAAATCCTATACATTCAAAAGTCCAAATATATCGCAATATGCATTATTTTCCAACATTATACATGATAACCTACAACAAATCATTTGAAATGTAGGTATTGTACCTACATTTCAAATGATACGGTAATAAATTACAGGAAACTGGTACATATAACAAATAGTTTCCAACATTTAATAAAAGATCAAGTATTAGAGAACTAGTACTGAAATAGGTATTCTGTAAAACATTTCAGGGTGTAATTTATCTTTTGTTTTACCTCTTCGTTATGACCATATAGTTAATAAATAGTGAAGACTGACACACGGTATCACATTTATATTATTAACGTAATAGACCAAGAAATTCAGATCTATAAGATCGGTAAAGAATTTCTTCATCGATTGATTTTCTAAGGGCATGGACACATAACTAATGATCGTCCTATGACGGCCTTGTTGGTCCAATGACGGATGGTCCGGCGAGCGATCACGAGCTCATCGGCTCGAATGACCGGACCAACTGGTATTGAGACTAAGATAAAAATGCTTGGATAGATGCTATTCCAGCTCCACTTGAGTCATAACAACCTATTCAACTGTTGTTAGTTAACATTACCTCTCTTCCTTCTATTAATTTAACACAATATGTACTTTTTTTGTAAATGTAGCCATTCTCATAAATAGTATTATTCGCTTTTTTAACTTAGACTCACCTGATGACCAACCTACATTGTTCTCCCATACCCCACAACAGAATGTAGATGAAAAAGTTTGTAATTTCTTATTTTAAAAGAGTAACCGTGGAGTTTCTTGCCCTTCTTCTCCACAGGAATGACATTCCGAAGTGGCGGTAGAGTCTTTGTTACTTTTCTGACGATTCATAAATACTGTAATGGTTTACATGAATAAAAAATATTCTGATTCTGATTCTGATTCTGACTATTTTATTAAAAAAATCTTAAAGTATTTAAATAAAATAATTTTGATTTGTGACCGGTATAATGATAATAGGTTAATACACATCCTATTACAAAAAGATCTAAAATCATCGATGACATGTGTACACAGTACACCTCTGCGACCCCCGCTTGGGGAATATAGACGTGACGGTCTTTATTGTTTTTATTCATACTAGATCATACTATAGCCACTAAAATATTATCATAATATTATTACTTACACCGCAAATATCTCTACATGGATCACGGTATCTGTCCTTACCCTAACGTTTCCATTAACAAAAAGCGTCCCGTTTCAATACGGCATTAAAAGGTCCACAAACACTCAATTTCCATTACTTTATAGCGAAATAGATCGGCCCAAGGGCCGTAAAGACCCCATCGATTGGCAATGATTGATTACGGACCCGTAATGTATGTAGATGTGATGGAATGCGAGAAACGGACTAAAAGGTCATTTATCAAAACGATTTCAAGTATTTTGTTGAGTGTAAATATTTTTTTGATGGCGATATGATGTTAAATTTTCATACCCAATAAATACACATATTCATCTGTATATCATCACGTCTTCTCCCTGTCAAATAGTAAGTCTTCTCCCTGTGGTTGTCGTAAAAGGGACTATCTATCTCTACCTATATCATCACGCTAGAGACCTTACGGCGTAGGTAGAAAGTACAGAGTTCCAACAGTTTTTTTTACAGATTTTTCTGGCTTCTTCCACTGTCATGGTTAGTCTCATACACGCTCGCCGGTTACGGACACTCTTGACTAGCCCTTCATATAGGACACGGTCGACGAAGACGTCGACGCAGTCAACGGTCGTGGTGTTCTCCGGTATAATTTTTTTTGGAGTCCCAAGTTAGTCTGGTTCTAACTCGAATTTATTGCACAGTACTGACAGAAAAGTTTAGTCACATTATTCATCCGCTGTTTAACTCTGACTATTTAGAGAAAAAATGTTGTTCTTATTCATTTTTTAGCTTCAATTTGGCTTACTAAATGTCAAAAATACAAAGCCGAAAATTGGCACCGTTTTATTTAAGACGAGATTATCGCTCGCATTCAATTTGTCCCGTCTGTTTAAGCTGTCTGTTGAGTTGAAGACGCCATGTAAAATTACCGCGAGCCGAGTCGATTGGACGGAGAGCCTCGCGGTTACCACTCTCATCCTTTTCCATGTAAATGCGCTAATGGATGCCAGCGTATTCATAGTAGAGGTTACGAGTGAAGTGGTTGGAAAGAGCTATGGTAGGCTAAAATCAGTATAGCATGGTTTTATGCCAGTTGGTAAGACTAGACTTCACACTCAATTCTAGGTTTTTCGAAAAACTATGTGCGTTTGTCATTTGTTAGCGGTGAAGGAGAACATCGTAAGTAAGCAGATGATCGATTGAACGATGTGAATAAGTATCTATTTCCGAGAGACCCTCTCAACTATCGAAAGACATGTGAATATCCAAAGGAAAGCTACAGACTCGCCCCACGTCAGCTGGGACAAAAACACTTCAACAAAATGATGGTGTACTGTATGATGTGGTTTTAAATGAGGTACAAAATGATAACTTTGGCAAAGTTTAAAAAGAGGTTCACGTTAATAGGATGTATAATAATATAAGTTGATATCCACAGTTACAATAAAATTAGTTCGTGCGATTCAAAATTTTCTCAATCCATCCATGTTTTTTTGACTTTCACTTGACCTTTATTCCAACATATTTGCAGTGATTTAATAACTCTTTCAGTTATACGCTTATCCAAAGTGCAAAGAAGCGGAGTACCGAATAACTAAGGAAAGAAGCAGGGCTATTCTTCTTACTGTCTCCTAACTAAATCAGTCTCGGTTATTACATGGGGGGTTTCAACTATAAGCCATTCAAATGAGTCCGGACTATACATGAGCCCCGATTCACTAGAAGTGAGATAAAATGTCGGGGTTTGATTGTCTCTACGGCACTTTGAGCAATTTGCGTTGAAGTGCCCCACAATCCCGGGCAGACCTTCGAAAAATCTCCTTATATAGAAATCAATTTTCTAGATACCTAGTTACTAAGTCGATTTAAAAGACATCAAGGTTGGATAAGTCAATACAAATATGTCTATTTGGGTTTCAAAAAACATTCAATTGAGGCGTGCTTACAATTTTTATCTTCTTCTTCTTCTTCTTCTTCAGCCGAAAGACGTCCACTGCAGGACAAAGGCCTCCCCTAAAGACCGCCACAACGACCGGCTTTGTGCTGTACGCATCTAACTTCTACCCGCGACCTTCACCAGGTCATCGGTCCATCGTGTAGGGGGCCTACCCACTCCACGTCTTCCGGTACGTGGTCGCCATTCGAGAACCTTTCTGCCCCAACGGCCGTCAGTTCTACGAGCGATGTGCCCCGCCCACTGCCACTTAAGTTTAGCAATTCTGAGTGCTATGTCAGTGACTTTCGTCCTCCTGCGGATCTCCTCGTTTCTAATTCGATCCCGCAGGGTAACTCCGAGCATAGCTCTCTCCATAGCCCTTTGGGTGACCTTGACAATTTTTATCTGGTAACCTACATTCCATCTATATACGAGTTCTAAGGCTATAGTAACTTTATAAGCTAAAAACTACACAATAATTTCTAGAATAATGACACATACTGATGTATTTATGTAGGTAATAATTTACCTTGGCAACCGAGCTTATGGAATCTCGATGCGTTTGCTATTCAATTTACCTGAAAAAAAATATGATATCGTAAATTTTACGTTAAACATTGTACTTAACTTCAGCTAGATCGACGTTAATAGATAAGACAGATATCCTCTC
This sequence comes from Phalera bucephala, assembly GCA_905147815.2. Lineage (NCBI taxonomy): Eukaryota > Metazoa > Arthropoda > Insecta > Lepidoptera > Notodontidae > Phalera > Phalera bucephala. The sequence continues at coordinate 30,336,361 of LR990623.1, read as the reverse complement.
ACGATCGTTTACCTAAAGGCAGGGGGGTTTTTAGTACACCCCCATTTCACCAATGTATTTTATAGTATTATCGTAACAAATTGCAATCCAGTCGCCATTTTAAGGCCATGTTTTTCAAATCTATTTTCTAGCTATTGATGAAAATACGATCAGCAATCGACAAAATAAACCACACAGAGGGGTGTTATGTGATAAATAAGAGTATTAGTTTCCGTCGAAAAGGAACATAAAAAGATACTTGATCCCTGTTCATCTTCTCAGCTTGACAGGTAATTACTCTAACACGTTATTGTTATTACTAATATTTGAGATCTAGCCACCGATTGGTGTAATGGCTCAAGGCTAGCAGGTTTTCTTTATTTTTGTTTTTCCTTTGTAAAAATGTAGTCCCTTACTAAGAATTTCTGTATGTTTACAGACATGAAATTCACGTACACAAACACATAGACCGAAACAATTATTTTGTGGGTCATAAGAAGGATCGTCCCGTGCGGATATCGAAGTTGCGACTTCTCAATCCCGTGTGTGATGCGGGCTATGCTCTAACCACTAGTCCAAGCGTTCGTCGAGGCACCGAATTAGAGTTGACTGAAATGTTACTGTTTAGGAAACACACGAATCTCGACAACTTTTCGAGGACATGTAATTCCACTTTTTCATAATCAAACATACCATCAGTTTTTTTCCTATTCCTTATTTTTTCTATCCTTTCTAATTAAATTTGTTGCGGATTCCAAGATAATTATAGCGTTCCACGGGACACCCCAAGGTTCAAAGGCTTATAGTAGTTACAGTAGTCGGAACATGTGGCTAGCTTAGTCACATAAAAATACCCCCAGTAAAACAAATCGAATTCAAAAATAAATAAATAGAAAACACAACTTTCATAAGTCTTCATACCGGGCGAGGCTGCGCGTAAGTTCGCGCGCGTCGCCTCGCAAACCGTAAATTGTATTAGTTTTACTTCGCGACGAACTCTTATTATCTACCGCGAGTTTAATGACGTCACGATACTGAGGATATCTATTATTAGTTTGCTTCGGAGTTGAGAAGAGGTTTTATATGGCTCACGAGGCTTTGTTATTTGTAGTAAGTAATTGAATATTGCACGTTCTATTTCCTTATGACAACAGTACCTATTTTTAGAATTAATTGATTATATGACAATTTCACAGGGTAAGATAGTGTCTCCTAAGTATATTAATACATATATTTATTTACGAGGTGTAATAGGTGATTCATCTATCTCCATCAATCCATCTATCTATCCATCGCCATACCCTTACAAGGGATCCTATCTATCCCTTGTAGGGATCTGGCGATGGATAGATAGACTTAGAAATATTATTTACTACTATAAATTTAATTATCATAATTAGGTAAATACGATAATAATTCAATTTTAATCTGCCCATTCCAACGAAAACGATGTAATTGCACAAAACTGCAGTCTCAAGTGTACCTGTCTAGAATAAAGGTACCCATTAAAGATATTGTCGTCAGACAAAACAATCAGCCCGCAATTCCGCGCAATGTTATAAATTAAAGCATCGACGGCAGTTCGGAATTCTATCGCCCAACTTGCATTACCAAGTTGCAGGACAATTCTGACGCGGAGTGATCCAGTCACTAGTTTGAAGCAAATCCTGGAACTTTCCGGTACGTGCTGCCGGTAACGAGTTTATGCTTCAGCCCGGACGATTTGGAGATAAAGCGCTTACTTGTGGTGTTCACGCGGTTTTGAAAGGGACTTGGTTACTTTTGAATATTTTTAAAACACCATCACGCCTATATTCCTCAAGTTTGGGTGGTAGAGTTGTACAGTGTACACTCACTTTTTGCGGAAGATATTATGTCCTATGTAATAGGGGGTGAGCCTCCGGACCGATAGTGGGAATAATTCAATAGAAATATTAGACTCTGTCCGACCTAGGATTCACGACCCACTAGACCAACTAAGCAGCATATTTTACTTTCCGCTAAAAACTTTTTTCCTCCTAAATTTTGTTATAAAAAACCGAACGCTCTTTATAAGCTATTATAGTAGGTGTTAAGCAGATAGAAGACATAAATAAATCCTTTAACAAGGTACTCAAACTCGTGAAGTAGTATTCAAACTCATAGTTTTTGTCTAAAACCTAAAACCAATGCAATTTAAACTTGCTACGAAGTAATTTTCTAGGGCTTAACGCGTCTGTAGGTGGTTCACGAGACGGGTCCGGGATTGTCCGGGATTCTGTGCCCGGGGACGGTTTGTTTTCTATAAATTGTTATTGGCTTGGGACAGACGAAGACAGAGGGATTGTTTGTCGCCGACTTGTTGACTATGATAAGAGTTAGAACCTGTTATTACAGTTTTCATCAATGTTTTATAGGCTTCCTTATTGTTTTACAAAATAATAATAAGAGAAACCTAGCCATTGCAAGGTCCCACATTAAGTATGACAGATGAGAAGCTTAGCCATTGCAAGGTCCTACATTAAGCATGAAAATGGTGGTGCAGGCTAGAATAATGGTGGTAAACAGGGGACAAATAGAGTAATAGTAGAAAGTCATATAATCAGCAGTGGGAAGATAGATACACGTTTACTGATGATACTAAGTAATTTTTGGATTATATGTCGCATAATGGAAACCACTCAATAATAAAACCTAGAGCAGTGCAACCTACGAATACGTATTTCCAATTCGTTTTTTCAAAATTACAACCACACAAGAATCTAGCCCGATTTATAATGAAACCAAGCGGCCCACTTCTAAGCCCTGAAAACAGGCATTCACTGAGATGTATTTCTTATATAATTCTATCTATCTATCTATCTATATCATCACGTCAGATCTCTTGCGGTGTAGGCAGAGAGTACAAAATTCCAACAGGTTCTTTCCTTACATACCTCTCTGGCTTCCTCCACTCTCATAGTTCGTCTCATACACGCTCACCCAGTTTTAGGTATCAGCTGGTTATAATACTAAGGAAAGTATCTAAATATGCAAGTACTGCACCAATACCAACTTATTGTACAAGTTTCGCTTATCATCGAGTTAAGTTAGAACTAAGTATAAGTTAAGCCGTAACACAATCAAGCAAGCTCGCTACGCGCCCATTATCTGTAATTAGTGTGTTCCAACTTAGCTTTGTACATACATAGTCGTGCTTAATTATAACTGACTGGGTGTCTTAAGCGCACACGGGAATTGTGGTGTAATGTTCGCTAGGTTCCTAATATTTTAGTAATTTGTGTATGAGTATGACTTAGATTTTTTGGTGGGTCCGCCGCAAATAATAATTTTCAGTCTTTATTTTTATGTCTAAAACAATACTCTTTTCCAGTTACGAAATTATTCCAGTAGTACCCAAGCTAAAGCACGTTATAATAACACTGCAGGTGTGCGTTAGGAGATTAAAAATTCCTGGAAACCTATTAGGTTCTGTTTAATATGTCAGTTTCTTATTATTACCTGATATATTTAATTTGAATGCAAGCAACAATTTATTTCGAAAGCGCCAGGAAACAAAACATTTAAATAAGGACTCCTGAGAACTTAGCACGAAAACTTTTAGCTTGACGCTTGCGAGTAATCGTGCTGTCACGTTCATATTTATTCCGTAAATTTGTAGTGTGACAAGGATGGCATATAAACTCGTTAGCCTCACGCTATCGTCAATTATTCGTGCTAAGCTCTTTGATTCCAAATAAACTGATCGGTTAAATCATCAGTCACCAATCACAGGACTTGGTGCAATTTTTAACCAAACAAAAAGAATTGTGAGATAAACAAAAACTAACTCTATCTAATCTAAAAGTTCTCTCCACCTTATGAAAAGTATCAATTAAGTAAATCCCCATTCAATACAGAAGCAATCTGGGCGAAGCAATTCTCAGTTGAAGATGCATTCTATAAACGGCGGGTATAAACCGGGTGGTCGGAATGAAATGCAAATGCTCCGCGTTAGGCGACGGGATTGCGATCCGTCTCCGCGTCTGCGTCGATAGGGTGTGCGCCCATTCACAATAGACGGTATTATTAATCCTTTCTCATCTTCCATCTAGAGGAAATTAATAAAGGCATAAGGGAGGAAATTGTATGCTTTGCAGTGGGTGATAGAGTGCTAATGACTATGACAATAGAAGTTGTAGGTTAATTTTAAGGTGAAGGGTTGAGAATATTTTCTCGTAATGGCCTATTCCAGAAAATGTGATGGGATGTACCACTGCTGGACAAAGGCCCCCAAAAATCGACCCTGGGCCACCAGTGCCAGTGTTTCTCCTGCAAAGGTGTCCAAGTTGTATCGCCATCTTCTTCAGGAGAGAGAACCATCCATACTAAAAATGATTTTGGCGTTTAATAAAATAACTTAATGAGTACGTTATCTCCAACTTGTCAGAACTGCATCGCGTTTTGGCAACTTGCTGCATCGAGCGTCCAAAATCGACATGATGGCCGCTGGTGTGTGTATGCACAAAATAATAATGTACAGAAGTCAAGCTCATGTATGTACCTCACTTTTCAAACCTACGTTCGGCGGTCGCGCTAGGGTTATCAACTCTGGCTTATGCAAAAAAATTATCGCGGTAGTGGCACTCGTATCTAGTTGTTTCATTGATTATTGAAAAAAAAAACAGGAAGAACGGAAATAAAAACCAATAATAACTGAAATAATTCAATTTTAAGGTCATTGTTAGAATCTCCGGCAGAGATTCGGCTACCACCAACTACGAAAATTGGCCCTGGTGACATACAACGCACGCACGTTAAGGACAGATGAGAAGCTTGTTGAGCTGGAAGAAGAGATAAACAAGTTGCGGTGGAATATTGTTGGTTTATCGGAGGTCCGAAGAAAGGGCGAGGACACGATAACCTTAAAATCCGGCAACTTGTTTTACTACCGGGAGGGCGAACAGCAGTCCCAAGGTGGTGTCGGATTTATCGTCCACAAGTCACTCATAGACAACGTTGTGTCCATCACTAGTGTGTCAAGCAGGGTAGCGTACCTGATACTCAGAATATCCAAAAGATATTCGCTGAAGGTCATACAGGTCTACGCACCGACCTTGGCATACTCAGATGATGACGTCGAAGTAATGTATGAGGACATTAGTAGAGACATACATACTTCCAAAGCACACTTTACAGTGGTTATGGGTGACTTCAATGCGCGGCTGGGCAAACAGGGCGATGATGAATTGAGAGTGGGGCAATTTGGATATGGGCAACGCAACCCCAGGGGTCAGAGGCTGGCCGAATATCTGGAGAAGGAGGGGCTCTTTATGATGAACTCTTTCTTCCGGAAGCCGCCTCATAGGAAATGGACCTGGATGAGCCCTGATGGTTCCACAAAAAATGAGATAGACTTCATCATGAGCACCAAGCGACAAATATTTAATGATGTCTCCGTGATTCACAGGGTAAAAACCGGCAGTGATCACCGAATGGTCAGAGGCACATTAAATATTAATGTCAAAATGGAAAGATCGCGTCTGATGAAGTCTACGCTCCGATCTTCTTATGCACATATCCAAAACCCCGAGAACTTTCAACTCGAATTGGCAAACCGCTTCGAATTGCTAGAGAGCAGCGCATCAGTGGACGAAATCAACAACAGGCTGGTAGAGACTGTCCATACGGTCGGGTCCAAGTATTTTAAGCCCCACCGTAAAAATAGACCTCAAAAACTATCCAACTACACCCGAAACCTCATGGCTGAGCGACGTTCCATGACGCTCCAAACCTCCGATGATGCTAAGTCCTATAGGCAGCTCAATGGACAGATACTGAAGTCCTTGCGACACGATTTACGGTCCTTCAATACAAGGCGTATTGAGGAGACCATACCACAGAACAAGGGCTCCAAAGTGTTCGCAAGAGACGCGTCTATTGGGCAAAGCCAGTTGACGAAGCTGAAGACGGAGGACGGAAACGTAACGTCGAATAGGTCAGAGGTGCTCAGGGAGATAGAGAGGTTCTATGGGCAGTTGTACACCTCAGTAGCTGAACCTGTTGTTGACTTGGTAAAAGACCCAAGAGCCAAGCTAACCCGACACTACACTGAAGATATCCCGGACATCAGCCTGTACGAGATTAGGATGGCTCTCAAACAACTCAAAAATAACAAAGCGCCAGGCGAAGACGGAATTACCGCAGAGCTTCTGAAAGCGGGCGGAACGCCGGTACTTAAAGTCCTTCAGAGGCTGTTTAATTCCGTCTTGCTCGAAGAGAAAACGCCGGAAGCATGGAACAGGGGTGTGGTGGTACTGCTTTTCAAGAAAGGTGATAACACTTTACTGAAGAATTATATGCCCATCACACTGCTGAGCCATGTTTATAAGTTGTTTTCGAGAGTCATCACGAATCGTCTCGAACGCAGGCTTGATGACTTCCAGCCTCCCGAACAAGCCGGTTTCCGGAAAGGCTTTAGTACCATAGACCACATACATACGCTGCGGCAGATTATACAGAAGACCGAGGAGTATAATCGGCCACTATGCTTGGCGTTTGTGGACTATGAGAAAGCCTTTGATTCGATCGAGACTTGGGCGGTTCTTAGATCTCTCCAGCGATGCCGCATTGACTATAGGTACATCGAAGTGTTGAAGTGCTTGTATAATAACGCCACCATGTCAGTCTGAGTACAGGGGCAGTGCACGAAGGCGATCCCCATAAAAAGAGGAGTAAGGCAGGGAGACGTCATTTCTCCGAAACTGTTTACGGCTACCTTAGAGGACGCCTTCAAGCTCTTGGAATGGCAAGGACTTGGCATCAACATCAATGGCGAATACATCACTCACCTTCGATTTGCCGACGACATTGTGGTCGTGGCGGAGTCGCTGGAAGATCTAGGACGAATGCTCGATTACCTCAACAAGAGTATCTCAACAAGTGGGTCTTAAAATGAACATGGACAAAACGAAAATAATGTCTAACGTCCATGTCGTACCCACCGCACTCACCGTTGGGAACTCTACTCTTGAAGTTGTCGACGAATACATTTACCTGGGACAGGTAGTCCGGTTAGGTAGGTCCAACTTTGAGAGAGAGGTCAATCGACGAATCCAACTCGGCTGGGCAGCGTTCGGGAAACTGCGCAACATCTTCTCATCCAAAATACCTCAGTGCCTTAAGACTAAAGTTTTTAGTCAATGTGTGTTACCAGTGATGATATATGGATCAGAGACGTGGTCTCTTACAATAGCTCTCATAAAAAATCTCAGAGTTGCTCAGCGAGCTATGGAGAGAGCTATGCTCGGCGTTTCTCTACGCGATCGAATCAGGAATGAGGAGATTCGTAGAAGAACCAAGGTCACCGACATAGCCGTTAAGATTATTTTATTTTATTTTTATTTTAGGTATATTTGGGAAACACACAGAACAATAGTATTAAATCTTGAAACAACTATTAAAGAGTTCACAATCCAATCAAGTTTCCAGTAATAAGTGATACATTTTAATATTTAATAGAAGAAAGTCAACAAGTCATAGGTTAGCATAAGAGTTAAGATTTTAAAGATTTTATAAGAGAGCTATTAAATGATGTAATTGGTAAAGAAAATAAATCTAGTCGGAGAACCTTATATTATTGTACTTACACGAACGACGAATAAATGTATTTGCACCATAATTAGTTTTGGCCGTAGTTGGCTGAAGCAAGTTTGTCTTTCTAGCATTTATGCGGGGGCACTTAAATAGGACTTTACTTAATAGATACGAGGAATCAACATGGTTATTAAGTATTTTATAAAGAAACTTTTGGTCCCTAATTAGCCTTCGATCCGAAAGAGCCATTATTGTGGTTGGGGCTGGTAGGTTATAGCGATTAGAACGATAAACTAGATGGTTTGTAAACTTGTTTTGAATCCATTCCAACTTGTCAATGTAAACTTTATACTGAGGATTCCAAACAACCGAACAGTACTCCAATATAGGTAGAATAAAAGATCTATATAAAAGAAGAAGGGTGGAATTTTGTTTGAAGTCTCTACTAACTCTAAGAATAAAAGCTTAAAGACGATAAGATTTTTAAAAAATTTCATTTATATGGTTTTCAAATAGAAGTTTGGAATCAAGATTAATACCTAAATCCCTTACGAGGGTGGTTCTATGCAGGGTCTGCCCATTTATGCTGTAATTATATAAAATGTTATTCTTTTTGCGTGAAAACGTTATAACACTACATTTGCTGCAATTCAAGAACAGCATATTGCGATGACAGTACTCAGCCAAGTTGTTGATGTCGTCTTGTAGACGGATACAATCTTCAGGTGAATTAATTGTTTTGAAGATCTTTTTGTCATCGGCATATAAAAGAAAAGAAGAACTCCTGAAGCAAGCTGAAGTGGCAATGGGCGGGCCACATAGCGCGTAGATCGGACGGGCGTTGGGGCAGAAAGATTCTAGAGTGGAGACCACGTATTGGCAAGCGCAGCGTGGGACGACCGCCTGCCAGATGGACCGACGATCTTGTGAAAATCGCAGGAAGTCGTTGGATGCAGGTGGCATCGGACCGGTTACGCTGGAAAGCGATTGGGGAGGCCTATGTTCAGCAGTGGACAAGTATAGGCTGAGATGATGATGATGATGGAGGCCATTGTTATACCTATTATTATTAATATTATAATGGAGTTGGGACTAAAATGAGTTCACATACACGAGCGCGAAGGCAACTTGAATCTATTAAATTTTCTATATGTATCAATCTCAACCACTGAGTTCGCCTGAAACAAGATATAACTTTATTTTAATATTTATAACCGTAACCTAAAAAAATATCTAGCGGTTCGATTTAGTGAATTTTTGAACACAAGGCTTACACAGCTTATACTACAATAAATAATATAAATTGTAAAAATATTACAAGGCCACAAAATCATATTGGCTGTTTCGGCGCGGGGCCGGCGGGCGGCGCTTACCTACCTACTGTTCTGTGTTACGTTAAAATACAAGCAAATACCTACTTACCTCTCTGATACAACTTGTAGCTTAAAAAAACGACAATTAACCGTTTAAAGTAGAATTTAAACATCCATCAACTGAAGAGTTATAATAACTCCTTTTTGTCGCTTCATCTCTGCACAAAAAACATCACAAGACGCGTATCTGAAGCGGACGGCACTCGCAGTCGCTCTGTTCCTAACCGTGCCGAGATGTCGTGTCCGTGAGCGATGTCTATGTGTGCGTTGCTCGAGCGCGCGTTGTATGTAGCTTGACTTCTGTACATTATAATTTTGTAGTGTATGTGTGCGGTGCGTATAGAAGCGTTCAGACGCGGCATTAACCTTCCGAAAAGCAGCTAAATCGCCGGTAGGTAAAGCTAAAAGTAGCAAGGCTCCTTTACACTCAGATGTACAAATCCTTAGTGTATAATCACGGCTTGTTGTCGAATATTTATATAGGAGTAGAGTCAATCGTCAGAATACAAATGTGCTAGTTGTGGCGGCGCAATACGCCGGGATTGCAGTTCGTCTCCACCACAACGGCGCCGTCTTCTCATTACTTTAATAATTATCGCGCGATGTTATTCTATACAAGAACCTTATAATTAAACACGCAACGCGGTGCATTACTATAAGTTCATGAAATGATCGTACGTTATGGTATTCCAGTGGCATACTGAATACCATTTCACGAAGTTCTCATAACAACGCCCCGTTTGGTCATAGCATATAAGGATCCAGGACGTTGCACGCCTATATATGACGGAGGGAAAAATAAATTAAAGAAATCGGTACAAAATAAACACCGTCACGCCTATATTCTCCAAGCGGGGTTGGCAGAGACGAATACATTGTCGGCAAAAAGTACACCGTAGTGTACACCCACTTTTCGCCGACGACGTTAGGTCTCATGTGATAGATAGGGGGCGAGGCTATTGCCATTATACCGGATTCCGGACTGATACTGGAAATTTTTCTATCTGAAAATTACGTTATAATTACGTATACTATCTTTTATATCATATACCTACGTTCCGAATTTAAATAGGTTCAACCCCAGGACCCCGTGATAGGTACGTGCATATTTTAAAAGTAAGTATTTTGCATTCAAATACTTTTTAGAAGTTCCTTGCCTCATCTGGAAAGCCAAGCGACCAAAGTCATAACAATTTATTCCTTTTAAGTAACATACTATCTCAAATGAAATATCCACAGTCATAATAAAACAAGTCTCATTAAATATATCCCCTATTTTAAGTCATGTCATTAACCTTTGCATAACACATGGTAAATTTCCTGAAAAGCTGAAAATGACATTGATAAAACCACTATTTAAGAAAGTTGATAAACATTCCATTACTTGTTATCGGCCAATTGCTTTAATATCTAACTTGTCAAAAGTTATTGAAACGTCAGTACATGATAGGATTTACTCTTTCTTTGAATGTAACAATATATTTGCTAAAGAACAATTGGGATTTAGGAAAAATAAATCTATTAATATGGCTATTTATAATTTTTTAAAATTAGTCATGGAAAATGTTGACCATAAAAATCCCGTGTGTGCACTGTATATGGACCTTACCAAGGCATTTGACTGCGTAAATCATGACACATTACTAAAAAAACTACATGCATGCGGAATAAGGGGAAATTCTTTAAAGTTCATGAAATCTTATCTATCTGACAGGAAACAATGCACACAAATTACTAGAGTATGCCCTAAATTACAACAAGAAATACATTATGTGTCTACTCACAAGGAAGTCAAAGTTGGTGTTCCACAAGGAAGTTTACTAGGTCCATTATTGTTCAATATTTACATAAATGATCTTCCTAAGGTAACAAAGCATCCCACAATTTTATTTGCAGACGACAGCACTATTATATTCACCGGTAAAGAAAAAAATTCTTTTGAGTTTGAAATAACCAAAACCATATATAATGTTATACAATGGTTGACAACAATAAACTTAAAAATTAATCTAGATAAAACAAACATAATGACATTTAAAAACAGACAATCGCAACTGGACAATATTAGCATTAGTTACGACGGGACCATGATCCAAGAAGTAAATATTACGAAGTTCTTAGGATTAAATATAGATAAAAGCCTTAACTGGAAATCACATGTAGAAAGTCTATGCATAAAATTAAACCAGCAATCCTATGCTCTCTATATGCTCGCTAAAATAGTAAACCAATCAGTAGTACTGACAGCATATCATGGTAATGTGGGATCCATATTGAGATATGGTATAATGTTTTGGGGTAACTCGACAGACAAGGAACGAGTGTTTAAATCGCAGAAAAAATGTGTACGTGCTATCTGCAAACTGCATCAAACGGATAGTTGTAAGTTTTTCTTTATAAGTCTTAAAATATTAACAGTGCCATGTATCTACATATATGAAGCGATTTGTTTTATAAAGAGAAATTTTAATATGTACGTCAGTTATAAAAGTATACGCCACAAATTTAAAATTAATTGTCCCCCACACAAAACCGCCATGTTTGATAAGAGTATATTTTGTATGGGACCGCGAATGTATAACCATCTACCTACTAGTGTATTGCAAGTCACAAGTTATGAGCTATTTAAAACTAAATTAAAATGTTTATTATTAGACAAGGCTTACTATAGTGTCGCCGAATATTTATCAGATAATTTAGAGGACAATTCATAACTTATGAAGGATAATGTAATAATGACAAACTTAATGACATTCATAAATTTCTTTTCACAAATTGACATAAAAAAATTGTATCATGACCAGTAATTAATTTTAATCGATATGTTTATAATGATGGTTCAATGTAATTTAATAATATTATGATACTAAAACATATGATGAAAAATTCTATGTATTTGCATGCCTAACAGCAGATTATGGCGTCACAACACCAATTTGTAACATCTGTAACACCCATATTCGCAAATAAATGATTTGATTTGATTTGATTTGAAATCAAAAGCACACTGTGAACGGCGCTTAGAAAAGGTGACAGACTACTGGGACCAAAAATACTTTTGGAAAATACGGATATACTATGTACAATTGTGCACTTCTGCATATGAGAATTATATTGTTACCAGACAGGTGTACGCCTGATATTGACAATCCTCTTTATCACAAAAAGTAATTTCAAGACAAAATTGACTAGCACATTTGTCAAAATCATGTGTGATACTAAAAGATCCGGTATATTTTTTTTCGGTTTAACTTTTATGTATATATGTCATCCCGCTAAATCCAGCACGGGGTAGGTAGAGAGTACAGAGGTTCAACAGATTATTTCCTTACAGACCTCTCTGGATCCTCCACTCTAGTACGTCTCTTGCCCTTCAGATAAGACACGGTCTATTTGGTCATGGTAAGATAATCTAGGTCTTCCCCATCTACCTACATCCTTCCAGTTCCGTATTGTATATCTGTTTTGTCATTCTTCCGACAATCTTTCTATACGCCCGAACCACCAAAGCATACCCTTTATCTCTCATCTTTACACTGATACTATTTTTTACACCATATACCAAATACCGTTAGGACAAGCACTCCTTTATGTATGACCAGCTCCCAAGTAGCCTGCCCATCGCATCATTCACTCTATTTACTCTCACTCTTGTTTCTATGGCAGCGGTGTATTTTCCATGCTTACTGATGACACATCCTAGATTTACAAACTCGTTCCGTTGCTCCCGCACAACGGCACTAACCACAATCCTAGCATTCGTTCTGGATTATTTTTTTATAACTTTAATGCTTTTAAAAAGAACAGAGATTTTATGGAGTTTAAACTCCATAAAATCTCTGTTCCGTATTGGAAATCACGTTTCCAATAAATTACGCGCACGTATAATGTCAACACGGCGCCAACTGGTTTAGCGAGTACGACCCGGTTATCCGGATCCGGCGAGATACGGATAGATCCGGTAAATTCACATTCACTGTCAATGTATTAACTGTTTCGAAGGTATTCAGCGTGCGTTAAAGTAACTTAGTTCAAGTTCCGGATTCATGCACGAATTATCTAAGATCCCGAATTTCAGGATATAGATTGTTTAGAACTCATCAGGTACCTATGGAATCTGCCGAGGACAAAACCGGACTACGCCGGTCATTGTCCGTGGCGTGTTTTTGTAGGCAAAGACTAAAATCATTTATATACACTAATAAAACTACTAAAAAGCACCTACCAACGTCAAATTATTACATTTTTACATCTATTACCGGATCAGAACGCAGGCTGCAGTAGTGTACTATAGCGCGCTTGTATGCAGCTTTGTTGGGACATTTACTTGTGTGCTCCAAACTGTTCAAGAGGATACAAAACGGTCATTAATAACACAGCTTATTCAAATAAAACTACATTCCCTTCTAAAAGTGTTTAAGTCCCTTTTTACTGAAAAAATATTTTGGTATTTCTCCAGTTGCAAAGGCTGCATTTAATGCGCTATAACAAAGTCCGCACGAGACCTCGGGACTACTTTAATCCCCGGTGGGTGCTGATTAAATAATTAACAGTGTAAAAGTTGCCCTGGGGCGCTGGCTCTGCCAGGAACCCGCGTTTAGCCGCCACACATTTGCTACTGACGTATAAAATTAACCGTTTTGTGATAAAAAGGTTGCGATTAACGTCAAAAGTTTTTTATTTTATTTATGTTTTTTTATTGTTTTTAGGGTTCTCTGGAGAGGTTGGACCAAATTTTTGTTATATGGAGCTGATTGTGAAAGCTGTTTTTTTTTTTTAAATTAGCATGACTTTTATCCTACTATTCAGGCGAAAGATGCCCGCTAGAGGATATAACGTAACTTGTAATAACGAAATTTTTGATGTTTTTTTATCGCAATCATTTAGCTTTATGGAATTCTAATCTAAACACAGATCAAAGCAAACTACAAAAATAGCCTTCAGAAATTTAGTTCACCCCAATAGTACTTGTCAAGCTCACAAACCTCAGATAAAGTTACTTTTTTTACTTTTTTAACAGAAAATTAACCTAAATCTTAATCGCCATGTAATTAAGAGATAAGCTTGAGACATAAAGAAGAAGGAGTAATCGCGAAGATTTAACTTTAACCAAAACAAATTGTCCTCAGAGAGTCAGCAATTAGCGGCACAGCTTAGCCCGCGCCATTGTCGCAATGATTTGACTTTATTAACCAACTATTTTCATATTAATTAAATGTGACATTACATGGAATAAGTATCTTGATACATTGGGACTATTATTGAAACCTAAAATCATTGGCAAAATGTAGGTGTAAATAGTATACACCTCTGCCACTGGCAATGTAGACATAATGGGTTCTTTTTCCTAAAACGTAGCTGTACCACATCCAAATATGGCTACCTCTTCAGAAGCAATAAGGATGAAGATACAACATCTCTCTATCTATATCATCATACTAGATCCCTTGCAGGATAGACAGGGAGTACAGAGTTACAACAGGTTCAGATTCTTTCCTTGCAGTCTTCTCTGGGTTCTTCCACTCTCATAGTTCGCCTCATACACGCACGCCGGTTACGGAGAGTCTTGAACTCTTGACCTACCTCTGACACTTAAGACTGTTGAAGAGAAAATATTTTTCCTAATTCCAGGAGCTGACACAGAAACTAGGTATTTAACCCTGGACCTCATATTTTTAAATAGCAAGCGATTAACAAGATATCTAATATAACACTTGGTACATTTTCCGTTAGAAATCCATTCCAGATGCTTTCCTAATAATTTCTTTATCGCTTACAATATGTATCACAAAAGTACCTACTCTAAAAGCTTACCTACCCTACAGTGTTTATTATCGAGATTAAGAGTAGGTGAAAAAAATGGACCGGTTCATGAAGATAACAGAAATCCCTGATAAGAACAAAATTATGGATGCCTGGATTCTTTGTTACCCGACGATAGCTGCTAAAAAGATGTTATGTGTCGGAAAATACAGTCTAGATATTTATCTATATCATTACGCCAGATCCGTTGCGGGGTAGGTAGTCAGAGAGAACAGAGATCCAACAACTTATGTTTTCTTATTACTATGTGATTTGGTTGTAATAGGTACCTACATAATATATAAATAAATAAACAGGATAGTAGAATGTTGTGAGAATATCGGTAAAACGTGGATGTGATATGTACGCCTGTCTTTCCCGTTTGGGGCAAATAGGCCTGGGAAGTACTTTTAGAATGCGATGATTTTGTGGACTACTGCATGATGGATTTGGTGGTAGCGGCTTCGATACAAGTGTTTTTGAAACGTTTTCGCAATTTTATCAGTCCGAGCTCCTATTAATAAGTCCATTTTATCCTACTCAATAAATTAGCGGTACTTATTTAAGTGGTTTAAATTTTAATAGTGAGCATGCTTAATTCTAAATGTCTAAACATGACTTATACATATAATAAAAAAATTTATAGAAATGCAATACACACAAAAGTGACAATCCTTAATACTCAAAGAGATGATAAGTAGAAATCAGTTTAATCTTTCCCGAGATAAAGATTCGAAAACAGCCCCTCTTTTAATTCAAGATAAGATTTAAATAGGGGGAGAGCTGCGGCTGACAAAGCGGATCTGGGCAAACGGCGCAAATACGTAATCTATTAGTAAAGATTACGTATTTGTGCCGTTCGCGGCGGTCACACCAGGCCCTTGGAGTACTAGTGCAAAAAAAAATTAAAAATATAACACCCAGATTAATTACCTCCACAGGTGACAAGAGGGATGGCTTATTTATTTCTCACTCAGAAAATTAGCATGGCTATTCAGCGAGGGAATGCAGCCAGCGCTCTTGCCACCATACCACGCGGACAAGACTTAGATTTGTAATATTATTATGTAAATATATAATAAACTGTAATTTTCTATATACTACTGCTATATCATCACGCCAGATCCCTAGCGGGGTAGGCAGAGAGTACAGAGTCTCAACGGGTACTTTGCTTACAGACCTCTCTGGCTTCCTCCACTCTCATAGTTCGTCTCATACACGCTCGCCGGTTACGGAGACTCTCGAAATAAATATATAAAGGTTTAAATTCAAATCTAGCAAGTTGGTGGTAGTAAACGTAAAAATCTGCTAAATAGCGGCATCTTAAACATTCAAGGACAACATCTTCAGAAAGTTACCCATAAAACTGAAGTCGATGTCAGTTATTATCGCTGAAAAGCTGAAATATAGCACACACCTGTCGTACAAGGAAAACGACTACTTATATCTGTACATAACATTTTACCGCCGCCGAGAATCGAACTTGGTACTGTCATAAAATTTTAAGGGTTTGACGCACCCGCCAAAAATCACCTTTATGATGGGAAAATATATTCGTTTTTTGTTGATAAAAATCCAGCGATACCTATAATAGTTTCAGAGGCGGTTGCAGGGGATGAAATTGAGTTTTGGTTGCGCGTTCTGAAGAACATTAAAGAGAGAAAATTAAACTAACCATCCAACTGAGGCTGGTGTACATATTGACCACGACTTAGTCCAGTGGTTAGAATGTAGCCGCTTCACTCAGAGTCGAATAGTCGGGGATTCAGTCCTCGCACGGGCCATTTTCCTTCATGTGATCTATAAATCGTCCCCGTAGAGCAAAAACGTAGGTGTGACGGTGTTTTTTACCTAAAATTGTCAGTTAGTTTTCGCTCTACGGGGACGAAATGCATATTTCTAGCCAAGTGTATGTTTGTGTAGTGTTACTTTACAACTATTATATCTCCAGGTTGGTCTAGTGGTGCGTGGTGCATAGTGCGAGTGGCGAATGGCGATTACGAGGTCCTGACTTTAACGCCTAGGTCGAAGCGCGGGCCGTTGTCTAGAATTGTGCACGGTACAATGGCAATAGGCTCGCCCCCTATTTCATTGGAACCTGACAGTGACGGCGATATGTGTGCACACAGTACACCTCTACCACCCCCGCTGTGCAAAAACATAAGGCTGACTTTATTTTTCCTTTACTCCCAGATACCTTCACACAATAAATAATACGGTCTCTTCGTCCGTAAACCAGTCCACACAAAGCCACGGCGACAACACCCTGGATCGGCGATATTAAAAATTCGGCTCGAAACAAAAGCCCATAATTTCGGCTTAAGCCCACCAAGCGCCCAAGCGCCCGAGCGCCCACCTAAATAAATATCAAGTTTAATAGTAGCCACCGCTGCAGGGTTCAGTGCATTGATTAAAGGATTATCCGATGCAAAAGATGAGCACTTTATGGTGCTAACGTTGGAGTTACCTTTTTTGTGGGAAAAAGCTCTCGATTTACTGCTGAGTGGCTTTATTTTTTTTGCACGTTGGAAATGCGGAGGATACAAAACAAAGTATAATAGATTTATATAGGTAGCCATATCTAAGACTGCATTTGATGATAGAAGGCTCTTCGAAGGTCAGGGCTCGGACACTGGATGTGTCAAAGCTACGGATGAGGAAAAAATGATACTTGAACAATAATATTAAGTGCTTAGGATCACTCAATATTAAGTGCTTGGGATCACTCAATGGTTATAACAATAATGTATCTCCATACACCTCTGTATACCTTGTACCATCTTGCGTGTAGTGGTATTTTAACAATCCATTTAAACCAGCGTATCAATAAATTCTTATTTTAGTTTGCCACAGTTTGGTCTGACACAGCCTTTTCACTAATCTGCCGTGTCACATAGCTAGGCAATCGTTTCACCCTCTTTTCTCATAAACAGAATTATTTTTAAAAGAGAATTCTGCTTATGTTTTTGCTTTCCTAGCAATCCAGCAAACTCACGTCTGCAGATCCAGCTAAACTTTAAATTGGACAAATTAGGAGCAAGGCACAGAGTGGGCCAACTTAGACATAACTCTAAGTTTGCGCCAAGGGTACATTTTGCTTCACTATGTCTTTGATGTGACACACTGCTCAAACAAAACGACAACTGATAACTGGGTGCTGGTCTGGCTAATATGTAAAGGTATATAGGTCGAAAGGTGGTTTGGAAATAACCATATTGGTTTTGCTGAATTCTCCAAAAACCGCTTATCACCTGCTTGTAAAACAATCGTCAGTTTTGTTCTGTACTTGGGCATACTGTTTATGATTTCACAATTAACCAATTTGATACGACCATAATTTAAACGACCAAGGAATAAACGTGCAAAGACTAAGGCACACTCACACGCATAGATGTACACAAACACCCTAATCTTTCAAATTTAAAACATACCAGGAAAAGAGTGTAAATATATTTGGCATACAGAAAGTAATTATTCATACAAAAAGTTTTACAGACATAGTTTTTAGGAATGTTCCTAAGACATTGTTGGACGTATCGCTCGCTATTTTGTGACACCCTGTGTCTCGTAGTCTCAGCGCCTGGGTTTGGGGAAGTGGGTGTTGTTTAGCATTCTGCTGGCGACAGGTGGTCTGAGTTAGAGCGCTGTTGACCCACTTGCCTGCATTCGGATCAGCGTGCCACTGCACGCTGGTATCCATTGTCACTCGGCGATGACGCAAAGATCGATATGCAGTAAGTTTGAAGCCTCAATCATGTTGTCTTGAAGAGGTATTGAAAAGGTTCAAGCTTATGTGCAAGCAAGCTCATGTGGGTTATTTCGAAATTGATTGTATTGGTTACCCTTATACTGCAACGTTCTAGGGATTATAAAAGGTTCGTGTTACTACTGGTAGGTACAAGCCGGTAGTATTACGGGCAACAACGTTAATTTAACGTCTTCGCTACTTTTGTGTGTTTAACCTCGAGATGGATTTCATTAAAAAATGGGATAGTCGTTTTGGTAAACGTAGAACAAAGGAAGATTAAAATCGAACACACTTCAATTTCTTTGAAGACAAGAAATCAAAATAAAACTTGCAAAATATGAGAATTTCTACAGTATCGCTAGATAAATGATCATTATAAAAATATATTGACATAAATAAAATAAAACACACACAATCATTGAACATTAATTTACTGAAAACAATACCGCATCCGTTAACGGAAGTAGACAGCGGAGCTGCGCGCTTCCGGAAGCACGTTGCAGTCTATGGAGTGAGTTATCTCACCAGAGATAATTGTGCATTTTGTGCCCACTTGCTTACGTTTTAATGGTTGTTGCAGGTAGATACCAACAATGATGTAGTGTTAGATGTTTTAGGGCAATACTACAAATAAAACACGCAGATAACGAACTGGCTGATAGTCTGTACTATTCGTAACAGTAAATGAGTGAAATGCAATTTTTTTTTAAGTTTGTAAGAGCTTTTTTGACCAATACAAATGATTGTATATTGACAATACAAGATGCTTTTCTTACGTAAAATGCATTGAAGAAAGTCAAAAATTCAACATCAAATAAATAAAAAAAATCTGGGGAAAATTTTTATTTACGTAGACTTTTTCAGACAAATTTATAAATACCAGTCGCCCATTAGTCGAAATTCGACCTACTCTTTCATCATTTCCTGGTTATGTTTGACATTCAGTAAGACTATAGACAACTAATGTTAAAGACAAACAATATTAATCTATTCTCAATTTGACCACAGCCTTTACAATAAACAAAAGAGTACATATATATGCGTGTGTGTGTCAATTACATATAGTGTGTGTAATGTTTCTTTTATCGATTTAATGTACTTTTAATGCATAATTTAAAAAAAATATTAGCATTCTGTACTCTTTCTCTATATAAACTATAAGTGTGGGAAATTTCATACTCCTCCGTCCGCGCAATTTTCGTAAAAAGGGGTACAACGTTTTTGTTTCACGTATTAATATAATCTATCTATCTATCTATCTATAACCTCACGCCAGATCCCTTTATTAATATAATGATTTCTATAATGCGTATCCGTGGATCCCTCAGGGGTCACAAATAAGTGGTTCAAGTTGAAAAAAATAGAATTTTAAAGTATCAGTCAAACCCTTCAACAAAATAACGAAACAAACATCGGCTACGATGCCACATACAGCTGAAAATGACATCCTGTTTTTGACAACTCAAAAATAGATAAAGATCAACAGATTTTCAAGCATGTTTCTGAAATTCAGTGAACATTGAGCCGACGGAGCGCGTAGCCATATCGTACTATGATCAGGTGTCGGACCATAGACAGCCATTGTTCCAGGCATATTGGCTGAGCATGCTTCTCATACAAAACAGCTTACCTTCGCATCACTGCAAACTACCAAGGATATAGGTATCGACATCGTTTGGTCAACAAGTTGAGGCACAGCTCATCCAATTGACCGGGAGCTGACGATCGACAATGATAAGTCAAACCTAAGATAAGTGACGCGGTGTATGATAGGAACGTCAGGTGCTTCATAGGGCACGTTAGTCGTTGATTCCGGTTGTCATATAGTCGCTAAGCCAAGTCGGATACATTTAAAAAATCTAAATGGGAACTTATTATTTTGTTTATAGTTTAGATAGTTACATAGGTGTGTTTATTGCGAAAAAAAACTTTGTACTCAATTCAGTACTATTCCCTAAGTCACCAAAAGTGCGATTCTCTGTTTCTCAAACGTCATCATTATTGTTTAATCAAGCCGCGAAGTTTCTGAGTTTCAGGAAACTGAAACTTTCTTGGATAAGGGTCGTTTAATGCAAATTCTAAATGAATCATTTGTGACAATAGGATTTTTGAATTCGGAGAATCAAAGCCCCGCAAAGGGAATTGGTTAAAATTGTTTTCTCTGAAGACTCAAAGTAACATCTCTCGGAAACCAGGTCTATAATTGTTGAGTTTTGGGAGTTTTTCAGGACAGAAGACAAAGTCGATAAAAATATTATTACAAAGTAGAACTTTCTTATCATGGAAGTACGATAAAGACAGTCTCAAACGAAAAGAGAAAAAGACTATCAGGTTGTTCGAATTAATCGCAAACGCTTCCAATTAATATAGTAAATTTGAATATTCAAAGAGACATGAATTGTCTTTCAATTACCAACACACAACCTACTGCGAACACATCTGTACCCAAAGTCATAAAAGAAAACTCAGCAGTAACAGTCGAGTCTGCAGCTACAAGGTATCAACAAGTGAGGCTAGAACACATTTGTCACAGTGCAAATAAACGGAGGTGACATTACGGGCGCGACTTTATAACGACCATTCGTCTCGGTCCGGCGCGAGACAATAGAGGAGGGGGACGGACTTAGAGGAGCATGGGTGCATAATAAATAATATCAAACAGCAGACATACCTTGCCATTTATAGTCCGACATATTTACAGTCCTACATTTTATGGCTCTTGTAATATGTCTGAGTCCAATTTTACAAATAAAATTACGCCCAAAATCGTATCTTAACCGCCACCGATTAACGGCTTTAAGTCGTATTTGTTATACTACTGGAATTACTGTAATACTGTTCTTAACGGTTGTTCTTTTAGCGACAGACAGAAGTGTACAATGTACGACTAAATTACTCCAAAGCGAGGGGCGAGTCTGACGCTATTCTTCAGACACGACGTGCTTTACTTTCGATTTTTTTAAATTACTTTCGGACATTGTAAATTGCACTTTATTATTGTAACGCCTAATATTCGCTTAACTTAGAGTTTACTTAGACTTAAAAAATAGCATTAATGTCGACTCTTAATGAATATTCACAGCGTCTCGAACGTAATGTATGTAGTCAACATTTGGCATGTAAGTGCAGTTTGACATGTGTGATCCAGTATTCCGGTGCGCCCACAAGCGATGCCAGTCCGACCCTGTCCGTTATTCAATAGACGCTGCTATAAACTCGGCGGGTACGTGACGACATGATATTGTGCCTTTTATAAATGCACCTCGCTAACTTTTGCTCGCGCCAGATATGATTTAACTGTTTTCTTATTGCGAGCGCTGACATAAAACATTAGAACTTACTGTGTTGTTGCTTTAGTAAAGTATTGCGTTTTAGCATGTTTCTGTTTAGGATATAAGGTGTGTTTTATACAACTGCCGTAGAGGGAGGGTATTGGTTTTTAATCAGTTGAGCTGTTTGGTATTTTGGAGTATTTAAAGATGTGATGAGCCACTTTTTTAGAAGTAGGAATTAAGAAAAAGGTTGTACAATGCCAAAAAGGGCGTCGGTCCCTGTAAAGGGATACGCTTAACAAGAAGTTAATCGATTTTACATAAACTCATACTCAAATGATTTATTTTGTGTAAACCTAGCGGGGGTATTTACAAATAGTCATACATATTTTTTTAACTTACTAATCTACCATCGGACCGGTACGCGGCCTCCACTGAGAAGATCCGACGCGGTGGGCAAGTCTTTTTTAAGTGATTCTCCATTTTTTTTCAACATTCTCTGTATAGATACATACATTTTTATATTATGCAAAATCATTCATGCGATCCAGCTCCAGTGTACGACTGAGATGTTAGACTAATATTAATATCAAGGAGTTAAGTAGGCAGTATTCTGTCTACATAATTCGCGAGTCATCTGGTCTCTCGAAGGATCAAATGGAGCTTAATATTTAGCTACAGGGTTACACAGTTTAAAGCTGCCGTAAAAGAGCATGCGGGTGTCACTTTCGTAAGCTTGAAAATAATGAAGAGGTCATCAAAAACCCACACCAGGTTTTAGTCATGGTACAATGAATTTTTCATCTTTTTAAGCCTTATATGGATTTTTTGAAGTTAATATTGCATAGTCATGCAGTTCTCAGCTATGTTTAAAATTTTAAGTCTTCGGATCTTCGTCTTTTTAAGTCATCGGGAAGTTTGTTTAGAATCGATTTGCAGAAGTATCGGACAGACAGACAAGAAAGCTAGTAAATTAAAATCATGTAAATACAAGTACATCATGGCATTGTGCTTGTTTTAATTAGATGTTTCATCGTCAGTGTGGAAATTGGTAAATGGAGCGTGAAGCAAATCCTCGCCTGGTGGTGCCGGGGTACCGGTGTGGTAATACGTTATGCCGGTTTTTTATCGATAAATATTAATGTCAACCTCACTTCAACATTTGTTTCATAAGGATCGAACTCTGTACTACCTGCCTACCCGAGAAGGGTCTGCGCACCTGCAATTACTCGATCCGGTGGTTTAGATAGATAGATCGTGATATAATTTATATTCCGCACTGGGCCCGTGTGGTAAAGTAAAAATTTACCTCACCTCGTTTTGTCGGAGAAGGCCTTGGCCCAGCAGTCCAAAACTGGAAAGTGATATGGCGAATCAAAGCCCATGCCGTTGGGTGTACCGCAAGGAGCAGAGGAAAGCAGTGACAGCATAATTAGTCAGAATCACACCTTGTAATCACAATGTCCACGACTGTAGCGTAAAGAATTTAGGTTTAATAAAGACTTCTAGTTTTTATTTTTACCATAACAATTGCACCACCGAAATCTAGAAACTCAATGAACGCCATCTATGGACGAATCTTGTAAGCTTTAAAGAGAATAAAATAAAATGCAATAAATCAGATGCTCCGTAATCAGTCGCGGGCACTGACGCGAACCGGAAATGACCGTTCGCGTCAGACGTCAACGTCACTTCCGGGACAGCGCACGCACTATCAGCCAGTGTTGGGCAAAAATCAATTGATTAAACAATTGACAATTA